>OX336418.1:40048706-40568706 GCA_946903255.1 Schistosoma spindalis
ACAAATCTTTGTGTTATAATTACAGTGGTCTAGAGGTTAAGCGCTCTTGTGCGAGACTGATAGATCTAGGAGTTCGATAATAGGACGAAACGGCCGTTCAGTGCTTCCAGGTTTTTCATGGTAGTCTAGCTTCAATTGACTCATGATCATAACTATTGATATTAATAATGTTACGATTATCATTATTGTTATTACTACTGGTTAAACACCACTATTAATCTCCCCAATACATGATTCATTTACTTCTCATTCATCCCACCTTATTATGTCTCACTAATAGGTTTTTACACAACATAGTCTTCCACTAAACATTTGATTGAATTGTAATTGCACTATTATTATTATTCACTCTATCTGATCCATATTTATTCAGATCATGGAACTTAAATTTTCACTGAACATAGAGGCTGATTCTAGTAAATATTCTATATGAGTCACATCTACAATAACAGTTTTATTCTATTTTGTTTGACAATCCTAAATTCACATGCTTTAAAAGAATGCACTTTAGCCTTAACCTGGCCAATTTTATGGATTATTAATTTGAATATATATAATTGTAGAATCTGAAGAGAGTTTATCGAAAAGAAGATGGCTATCAGGATTCATTAACTAAGTGGATAACGGGGTGGTGTTTGAAGCGAATGGTATTGGGTTTTAGTCCCAGAGTGAACATAAATTCTAAGATTTAGGTACATCTAGATGACGAGTTTCAAATAGGACGAAACTCACGTCCTGGACTTCAATACTAACCATCATTCATTTTTGATTATAATACTTGTGACTTAAGGCTATATCGAAGCAATCCGCACAGTATGCACATATGCCAATAAGGCTGATCAATTTCAGTCCTAATTAACAATGGGAATATACAAGTAAAACTACACCAATTGAATTTAGGAATATTCTCCGTTCAAATATTAGTCTTTTTGAATGAATATAACTTTGAAAAACTTTTTTTCTAAAATATTATCATTACTACTCACCTACAAATGCCATCGTGTTGTTCACTCAACTACTGAGTCGTGATAGCCACGTGTTTGTGTAATAAGGTGAAGTTTAAGTTCACTTGGTGTTGTTTTACTTGTATCTTCCCATTGTTATTTAGGACTACAATTGATCAGTCTCTTATTGGCATATGTGCATCCTGTATGAATTAACTTGATATTGCTTTAAGTTACAAGCATTGTAATCAAAGATGAATGATGGTTAGTATTGAAATCCAGGACGTCAGTTTCATCCTATTTAGAACTCATCATCTGGATGTAACTGTATCACAGAGATGATGTTCACTCTAACACTCGATCCTAATACTCTTCACTTACAAATGTAATCCCATTATCTACCACTTAACTACTGAATCTACTGTTAGCCACCATCTATCTTTATCCATTTAATTAATTGATTGTACAAACTAGAATATTCGTTAGAAAAAAAAGTTATATGAAAAAAATATATTGATCTATTTTAAAGTTTTTATATTGATTTTATGTAGAAATTGTTGATTTCTTATTGAATATATGAATAGGTTTCCCGTCTAACATGATTGTATTCAATGAGTCTATAGAAAAGAAAAAATATAATGTTTAAGACATACATAGATACAAGGTATTAGTAAATTGCTCAAATACTCTTAAAGGTTTAAAGTTAGTGCATTAAAGTGACTAAAAGGTAAATACGTATAAATAAGTAAATTTAAATGATTTTTAGAAACTTATGACCTAACCATTAATTTTAATAATTGAGATAATGAGTCAATTGAAGCAAGACTACCATGAAAAAGCTGGAAGACCTGAACGGCTGTTTCATCCTACAGTGGGACTCCTCAGGAGTGGGCATCCACGACCTCGCCCCCTGCAAGATTCGAACCCAGGACCCACTGATTTCGCGCGCGATCACTTAACCACTAGACCACTGAGCCGGCATTCAACGGTGTCGTGCATACGCACTGTTGAGGAGTCCCACAATAGGACGAAACGGCCGTCCAGTGCTTTCAGGTTTTCCATGGTGGTCTGGCTTTAACTGACTCACGATCTTAATCATTGAAATTACTACAATCTGCACAAAACCCCACTTGATATTAAAATTAAAGTGATTTTGTGCTTGTGAGTTTATGGAAATTATTGAATTTTATTGAAATCACCACCTGATCGAAGTTTGACAATTATTGGAAGGCTGAAACACTTGAACGATTGTTTTGTTCTAATAAGAAATTATTAAATAGTACACACCCATGACCACACAATTGGAAATCGAATTCAGGACCTACTTTATAAAGTGCGGATATCTAACTTCTTATCCACTGAGACGGAATATCCGCATTTTTTTCCGTTTATGGATAGGAACTGTTTCAGATTCCTATAATCAAACGAAATGGTCATCCATTTTTTTCAGGTTATCAAACTTAGATCAGTTTATGGTTTAAATAAGAACATTCGTTTAAATTTAAATGTCAAGTTGATAGACTTTAGATTTGTCAAGATTTCAGCGATGGAGTTTTGTTTACTGAGGTGAATGGTTTGGTCTTGGAGCTTTCATCGTTCTTCTGAACGACATCATCAGCACAAAATGTTTACTCAACAGCTTTATTCAAGCTTCTTTAAGATAAATAATCAAATATCGAAATCATATAACGAACTAGTCAAAATCAAAGATATATGACCAAGTGAAAGTCAGCAGAGGTGGTGTATATGTAAATGAGATATCACAGTAGTTGAATTTAAGGGTGAAGAAATATAAAATTTTCTTGAAACATATTCTTAGATCATCAGAAGACTTAGTAACACTAGTAAATATGTCTGTCTTAGCATTGTATTTTAATGAACCTAGGCATACATCAGTGGAGATAGAGTCATTTGAAGTAGTTCCGGTTCTTCTAAAGAAATTATGATAGCTGAAGCCCTGTAAATATAAGTTAACCCAAACAATAGAAATAGAAGTGATGGAGAACCGTGGTAACTAATAATTAAGATGTAAATCTTAATTTCATTTTATATTTATTTTGTTTCGCATTTTTCGGACAACATTATCTCTACATTTGCTTTAATCAGCTAATTTATTTGGATACATGATGAGTAACCAGACTATTTAGTACAACAACATTAATTTACATTTATCTGTTCATTAACTCTAATGTGACAAGTTTGGTTTACAACATCTATTATTGTCTAATTCCATCAACAACCGTAACCTGAGGGCATATATAATTAATGATTCCACTTTACTTCAGTTCTGTACACACAAACGTACACACTTTATCTTAGTACAATTTTTTACATTTTACACAAAATGAATCATACCCACAATACTGCAAATTCAACATGCAGAAAAATTATTAAGATGATTAAGAGATTTGTTTGGTATATAGTTAATCCCGTGTGCAGGATTGTGAATGCACACTGCTGAGGAGTCCTATACTACGACGAAACGGCCATCTAGTGTTTCTAGGTTTTAAATGGTGGTCTAACTTAGATCGACTCGTAAATTTAACTGTGAAAATCCCTATTTACATTCACACAAGATTAATTTACAGATGAATGAAGTGAAAAAGAGTCAGATAAATACCATGAGCTAATGGAGTACGTTGATATGATCACTATAGACAGAATGATATAATTGATAATAATTACTGAAGTGCAATAGTGAAGTGATCGTAATGAGAACGATTAATCTTATTATTTTAACATTGTTTAACAGAATACTTTACATCGTGTCAAGTTTGCCATTCAAATAATTGTATTTTTTGATACTATCTAATTATTATCACCGTTATTTTATTATTGTTCTCTTGGTAACTACTATCAATTCTATCATTTTGCCTGAAGTGATCATATCAATGGATAGATGCTTCCTGTACTCCATTACGTCATAATCTCTCTCTGTCTCTCGTGTAACTCATTCATCTGTAAATTGAACTTGTGTGAATATAAACGGGAATTATAAATATTTTTCTCTAGTGAACTAAATAACTTTATATATGTTGTACGTATAATTGTACTTGTAAAACATTTTGCTTATTTTGTAGAAATCAACCTCGACGGTGTTTGAAATCAGAAAGCAAAGAAAAGCAGCAACTACAGTTTGTTAGCAGATAGCACAGATCACAAAGCTAAAAGCATATCGAGCGAATTTGAGGCGGAGTTGGCTCACATGCCTTCTCCACTGCGCGTCATCTTGCTTCGCTCTGTTCTCTTCACTTCGTCCCTCTGATCGTCTGTTCAAATCAATGTGTACAAAATATACGTATTCAAAACATCCATTCTTGTATTTAACTTATTTAATTCCATTATTCACCAACTTGAGTTAAGTCGATAAAGATATACGAGAATAGTGCGGATGTATATTTTGACAACCATCAATCATACAATCTAATTGGAGACAGATATAGGGCCACTAAAGACGTTTTACTGGAAAATTGATACGTTAAAATTGTCAAGGTTTGAAATATAATTTTGTCTATTTCATTGTCTATTAAATGATACAAACCAAACATTATCATGATTACTTAGACAGGTTGTTACAATACTACTTTATTTCATTTTTAAATATGTCAATTTGTGTGCCACAATATATATCTTCCGTTATTTTAGAGAAGTTATCAAACTCTAGATGATTTACTTATTTGTCACGTTGAAATTAATCATGAAAAATTACTTTATGTATCACATTCTACTTGATTAAAGTTATACAAAGAAAAGAAAGTTTGTATCTATTTCTTTGTTGAAATATGTAGGACAGTTGTCTTTGACACTATAAGACAGTTACTTTTTAGGAACAGTTTAAATATGATTCCCAAATTTGATGTACCACTTAACGATTTATCTCGTTGATTGAGATTACGAATTGATGAATATTAGACCATCACTGAAAACCTGAAAGAACTGGATGGCCGTTTTGTTGTAGTATAGGACACATCAGCAGTGAGCATCCATGATCTCGCACACAGGATTCCAACCCAGGACCATCGTGGCTTCGTTAAGTTTAGACATTAACACCGTTGGATGCCGGCTCATTGGTTTTGAGGTTAAGCATTGGCTTGCAAGACCGAAGTTCCAGGGTTCAAGTTTCGAGTATGGGATCGTGGATGCTCACTACTGAAGAGCCCCACACCAAGACGAAACAGCCGTCCAATGCTTCCAGGTTTTCCATGATGGTTTAGCTTCAATTGACTCATGATCTCAAGTATTAAAAGTTAATATAATATCCACAAAACCCCTTCTGTTATTAAACTATTCATTTAAATAATGATGAATAATCTAATGGTCTTTTAAGTTATTCTATGTTATTAACATCTCATCAAGTCTTTATCCTCAGTGCAACATGAGATTGAATTTATGGAGGAAAAGACAGTATACAGAGAAATGATATCAAAATGGCTTACTTTCATCGTGAATTTTTGGCTCATAATTAAATTTTTTTATACTTTGCATCTATAGTAAAGAACATAAAATGAAATAGAATCGCTTAAATTCTCAATTAAATTAAATGAACATAAATATTCTATCCATAGTTATGGTACTTCTATACTTAATTTACTTTAACTATTATTGAGTACTATACGTTTAATAACAGTAGAGGACTAAGCACTATTGTAGGAAATTTCTATCATATCTATTTAACTTTTAAAGATATCATACATTTAGTATTTTTCCTAGTCATGAGAAATATTGTTCGTATCTGCTAGGATCGCCGGGTAAGTAATAGTGAAGTTAGACGTAGGGTATTAGGGAATAATGGTAAATCAGTTGATGAGGTTGTGAATCTTCATCGACTGAGATGATTGGGTCACGTACTGCGTATTCCTGAACACCGATTACCACGACGTGCAATGATGACTAGTGTTGGGGATAATTGAAAAAAAGTTAAGGGCGGCCAAACCAAAATGTGGCATCAGTGCTTGAAATCACTAACATCTAGTCTAAGCCATGTTGGTAGATACAGACTACTTGGTTGGGGTCCGCGTGACTATCGTTACCAATGATTGGAGACTCTGAGTGACATGACTCAGAATCGATCACAATGGCGTGGGTGTATACACTGTTTGTCTTCCCTTAAATTTTGAGATCACTTAATACCGTTTTTCTACGAACTAATTCTTTCTTCTTTTACTATAACCTTATATGCAATATTTTTCTTATACATTACTACCAATGAAGTAACTGCTTATAGGAGAAAACAAACCAGCTTCCAGCCAAAGAGGAAATTAAGAAAAGATGATGGAAATGGATAGGACATACATTACGCAAATCATCAAACTGCATCACGAGTCAAGCCCTAACTTGGAATTGTGAAGGGAAACAAAAAAGAGAAAGACCAATGAACACATAAAGTCAGGAAATAGAAGCAGATATGAAAACGATGAATAACGACTCAAAAGAACTGGATAGAATTGTCCAGGACAAAGTTAGATGACGAGTCCTAGTGAGTAGCCTATGCTTCTCCACGAGAAGTAATAGGTGTAAATAAGTAAGAAGAAGCTGTTTCTATGAATTTGATAGTTCATCTTGTTGTGTTAATGAAGTATGGCAACTTGAATTGATACATATATGTACTTGCTCCTACGTTGTAGCTGACTGACTAGTTGTTTTTCTGTAAAAGTATATGATAAAAATATCAGTTTACTAACAATTACTTTATGTTCACAGTATTCACTTGAAGTATAATCATTTACATAGATACATATATATATCTACACATTTATGTAATAGATAGAATTATCATTTTATTATTCTATTTAACTCTTAACTAATTCAATTCTATTGATTCTAATGATTCTAATGATAAATGAATGTAATTAGAAATTGTTTTCAAGAAGATTACTGATTGGTTTGCTCATTACAAACATCTTACTTTTAGCTTATTATTTAAATGATGTGATAAAATCTCATTTGATTTTAAGCTAATTGAATAATCCAAAGGATTAATACGTTTATTGATGGTATTCAATTCATTTAAATGTTTTTGTAGATGATGTGATAAGGTTGTTTTATTAATTGTATGCATTATGGTTGATGGTTTAGATGAATAATGTCTGGTTATATTGAGAAAGGTGTTATTATTATTATGATTATTAGAGTTAGAACTATATACTGAGGAGGTATTTGAAACTCTTCGAAGTTGTTCATTCTTTAATAAAATTTGATTATTGCATTGTTTAATGGAAGGAATCTTTGTTACTTCTTCATTTTGATTAACATTAATATCTAGAAATAACAATAAAAATTTGTTAATCAAATCGTTTAAATAAATTGGGTTTATAGATATATAATACAACAGTTTATGATATTACATAATAAATTGTAGGTACCATGTAACAAATAGGTTAGCTTTGATAACTTTCAACCAATATCAGAGTCATAATTTTCAATATGAACGTCAAGACAGTCAGTTCTACTGTACAGAGCTAAAACTTGGAGAACTACTACAACCATCATCAAGAAGGTACAAGTATTTATCAATAGCTGTCTACGTAAGATACTCAAAATCCATTGGCCGGATACTATCAGTAACAACCTTTTGTGGGAGAGAACCAACCAGCTTCCAGTTAAAGAGGAAATTAAGAAAAGACGATGGAAATGGATAGGACATACATTACGCAAATCATAAAACTGCATCACCAGTGAAGCCCTAACTTGGAATCGTGAAAGGAAGAGGAGAAAAGGAAGGCCAAAGAACACATTATGTCGGGAAATAGAAGCGGATACGAAAAGGATGAATAACAACTGGAAAGAGCTAGAAACGATTGTCCAGGCAGGGTTGGATGACGAGTCCTAGTGAGTGGCCTATGCTCCTCCAAGAAAAGTAACAGGCGTAAGTAAGTAAGTATAACAAATAGATATATAAACAAAGACTATTTTTTTAACAAACCCATTTCAAATTCTACAATTATAAATACAAAATTTATAATTCGAAATGTGGCCATG
Source organism: Schistosoma spindalis (assembly GCA_946903255.1). Lineage (NCBI taxonomy): Eukaryota > Metazoa > Platyhelminthes > Trematoda > Strigeidida > Schistosomatidae > Schistosoma > Schistosoma spindalis. The sequence goes on from OX336418.1 coordinate 40,056,629, forward strand.
TTTAAGGCTGTTTAAATTTATAACTATTATTATTACTACTATTTATGACTTTATTCAGTAATATATATTTTGTACAATACTGATTTCTCAACAATGTTAGTGATGAGATTAATGATATGCGGTGTTAACTTGAAAGAATTTGTGTGTTAAACGAAATCGTGCGATTAATGATCGGAATAAGTTTTTCATCATTTTATAAGTGAATACATATCTACATCAGTCTCGCTCACGCGTGAGACTGATAGATCCTGGGTCCGAATCTCGCTAGGCGGGATTGTGGATCCGCATTGCTGAGGAGTCCCATACTAAGACGAGATGGCCATCCAATGCTTTTAGGTTTTGCATGGTAGTCTAGCTTCAATTGACTTATGAATATAAACATTAAATAAATGATCTAGGATTTAATGAAATGTTTTTTAAGGACATAAGAATATATATATATATATATATATATATATATATATATATATATATCTGTTAATTAACAGTATAGTCAATGCTATAAGTTTTTGATTTAATGAGCTTATACAACCTGTTTGTCGTAAAGCATATTTAGTAGATACGGTATTGTAAATCTTTAATATTTTTACTTGGATGACTGGATTCTAATGCATCGATGTTTCATTCTACCGGAAGATATACAAAGAGAAAGATGTTAATAAAGTGGATGGTTAGATAAAGGAAGGTGCATCCACACTTAGTGTTCTCTCGAATTCTAATCTTCTGAATTCTTCATGTCCCTTCCATTTTTAATCTTTCCAAATTTATTTCACTGGATTATACTCTTTGAATAACATCCTTCAAACCTAGTCTTTCCGATCACTGCTTATACGTTTACTACATCTAGCACTATATGATTTGAATTAACAATTGTATCTCTGTGGTATTGTGATATGACAACTCGAACTGATGTATGAACGTATAAAGTTTTCCGTTATAACTAACTGACTGGTATTGATTGGTATTGTTTTTGCTTGTATCTTCCCATTGAAGTTTAAGACTGCAATTGATCAGTCTGTTATTGGCATATGTGCATACTGTGCTTATGCATTGATATTGCCTTGATTCACAAGCATTTATAAGCAAAGATGGACAGTGGCTAGCAGTGGATAACGCGATGGCGTTTGAAGTGAATGGTACTGAGTTCGAGTCCCGGAGTCAGCATCGATTCTGAAATGCAGGTACATCCGGCTGACAAGTCCCAAATAAGACGAAACGCACTTCCTGGATTCCACTACTAGCCACTATCCATCTTTGCTTACACAACTATAACTGTTTATTAATAATAATGTCTATAATAATGATACATACATATAAACTTACTATTCTTCAATAACATCCATTTTTGATCCATATCTTTAATAACAGTATTATTTGAATGATTAGTTAGATAATCATAATATATATTTGAATAGTTATAATCAGAAACATAATGAGGTTTTCTATGATGATAATTTAATTTAGATAAATTAAACTTTTTATTATTATTCATTAAAGTATGTTCAATTGGTGCTGAATGTGTTCTTCTTAAATGAATCAATTGATGAATGAAACAATTAGATCCAATATCGATTTTTGGTAAATCTAAATCTTGATTTATTAAATTATGTTGTATTTGTTTAAAATTTTCTCTTCTTGTATAATACTTAATTAAAACATAATAATAAGAATGTTAACAAACAATAAGAAAAGATTTTCTTTTAATTAATAGATGATAAAATATAGAATAATTAAAACGGTCGTAAAGTGCTTCTAGGTTTACAATGGTGGTATGGTTTAACATCAGTCGATTCAAGATCTCAATCAATAAGTTGATAATTTTCACAACTCCTATACTGATAATTACCATGTGCTCACTAATGACTAGCTTCGTGAAGGCATTCTCGAAGTTTTCGTGAGAAGCCTTGACAAGTGGAGTTCATCCGTTTCGGGTAGAGACAGGTATGTACTTTAGTACAATGGAAGATGGTCGCGTGATTTCGTGGATTAGTTGAAGTAAGACACTGACACCGTTGAATGAGGGAAAGCTCAGTGGGCTAGTAGTTAAGCGTTCGTTTCCGAGACTAAAGGTCCTGGATTCGAATCCTGCGAGCGGGATCGTGGATGCGCACTGCTGAGGAGCCCCACAATAGGACAAAACGGCCATCCAGTGTTTCCAGGTTTTTAATGGTGTTCTCACATCAGTTTGTTCAAGAGCTCAATCAGTAATTTTATGTATATTCTAAGTGGCGTTCAACATTATTTACTTATTAACTTAGTTACGCCTCTTACTCCCAAATTGAGCATAGGCCGCCGACCACCATTCTCCAACTCACTCTGTTCTGGGCGCTCCTGTGCATTTCTATCCAATTGTTGTTCATTCTTCTTATGTCTGCCTTCATTTCTCGACGTAAAGTGTTCTTTGGACTTTTTCTTTTACTTTGACCTTGAGGATTCCAAATGAATTCTTGTCTTGTGACGCAGTTGGTTGTCCTATCCACTTCCAGCGCTTTTTCCTGATTTCTTACTCCGCTGAAATCTGGTTTGTTCTCTCCCATAGTAGGTTGTTGCTGATAGTGTCCGGCCAACGGATACGAAGTATTTTGCGTAGACAACTGTTAATAAACACTTGTATGTTTTGGATGATAGCTTTCGTAGTTGTCCAAGTTTCCGCCCCATGTAGTAAAACTGTCTTGAAATTTGTATCGAAAATTTTGACCTAGGTGTTGGTCGACAGTTGTCCCAGATGTTCTTCAGTTGTAGCTATGCTGTTCTTGCTTTGCAATACATCTTTTTTTATTCGGTGACATTGTTCATCAAAAATTGATTTCACTTACATAACCATTAAAAGACTAGTGGTATTAAATCACTGCATCATTCTAACATGTGATATACCAATAGTGTTGGACGTATAAAAGTGATGAAACTTAGGATATAAGAGTTCGTGTGAGTTTGTGATAAGTCTTGCTAATTGAATGCTATATTCGGTTCCTAAGCTATTCTCGTAACCCCCAATCTAGAACTACATAGCGACTTGAACACGAGAGAAAGGTGCAAAATATGCGAGAGGCACTTTACTCCAAAGGCTCGTTTTAGTACAGAAAATATAGGGTTTTTATAGTATTTTAGATGTCCTTGGGTTTCCCGAAAATTCTGGAATGCTACTAAGCATAGTAGCAGTACAGTAATCAGCTAATCAGAAACTCTACATCTGACTTTTCACTTTCTTGATGTTTCTGGCTAAACTTCTAGTGAACGCTGATTGGATAAAATGCTTCTTGGTGTTTACTGAGCCTTTCTTGTCTTTTGCAAGATGTTTTATGGATCACCCCAACAGTTTGGTTACGTTTAAGTCATTACATACTATCAATTAAACCAAAACCTATGAACAAACAACAAAGGAAGTCATTGAATTCGTAATAAACCTTGCGAGAGTACATTGAAACCTTCCAGGCAGTAACATCCTTAAGTGCGTTGTATTAGTCCTAAAATATTGCTATATCGTTAGTTAGTTTCAGGATGCTCACTGCCTTAATGCTGACAGTATTTACGGGACTACATGGAGATCCAAGCTATTCTTTATTGACAAACGAAAAACGTCTTTAATCAGAGAATCATGAAACTTGAAAAAAATAGCTCTACTTCAGAAATGAAATGAGCATCATATTTTTATCAATCTTCATAGGCAATATATATTAAGTGAAATTAGTCACTTAAGTTATATTAGAGAATCAGACAATTACATTTATACAGTCAATATTGAGCCTCTATATTGCTTCGTAACAACCTTATACTGTGAAAAAGCTGTTTGCTGTGGAATATCTACATAACGTAATATGTAGCCACGTTAAAACAAAATTATGTTGGTATTCGAACATACAAATTATGGTCGATACATATTAGTGAAGTGGTCATATTTTGATAAAGTTTTGTCCTCTGAGCTGGATGGTTTAGTCGTGGAGCTTTCATTGTTATTCTGAACGACATCATCAGCAGAAGCCTCAGGTAGAATTGGTTATGTATCTGATTCCACTCTAGTAAGAAACGTATAAGAGACAGCCTCCCTAAAAGGCACTTTCAAAGAATTGTTTTGCTCAGAAAATCAAAGGAAGCTAAAATATAATAGGAAACAGAACTGTTAACGTAGACTATGCTTGATATCCTGAAGTAAATTATAGTCGTGTACTTTCTAACATATATATAGTAGGCAATGAGATATAAGCAATTATCAAATTGCTTCTCAGTTACTTCAGCAAGAAACAGAGTTGGTAGCCTAGAAATAATGATCATCAAAATGTTTAAACAGACACTAGGATCAATTCTGCTTAACACTCGTTTTCATCCACATAACTTTTTACTGGCACGAATCCTAAGATATTAACAAGATTATCTGGTTATTTCATCAGTGCCTATGTTTCCAACTTGAAAAAGTGTTTTGTCGGCTTTCTTATTATTTTTCTCAATTAATCACTCTCAGTTTTCCAATGTTAATTTTTGAATCAACTTAAATAACAAATCGCACTAGCTAGGCATCTGGAATTTGACAGTAAAAAAATGTATTTTTTTCGTTTCTAAGACAAACGTACAAAACACGTAACTGTAACGATTAGACATAATCTTGACTACAATATAAGTCATATGATTTTTCATGCTTCTATCACTTTGGGCACTACTACCATTGAATGACACCATTAAATGTGAGACTTCTAAAAGTGAGTCTTTGAAATTAGTCAAGATAAAAAAATGCTCTACTGAACTCACTTTATTCCGACCGCCAGCATGATCTTCCTGTAATGTTTCCTGAGATAGTGTTGAAGTTTGATTAGAACTCTGTTTATTGTATGGTTTCAAACAAACCATATCTAAAAGTTACATACGGTAGTCAAAATATTCAATTAATACTTGTTTAATTAAATAACAAAACAAAGAAAACAGTTTTCCTACATTTTTTTATCAATTCTCAAAAGACATTAGTAGTACAGTAACAATGTGCAGCTTGCTTACCCAGACAAAGTACTGATCGTGTAATTAGTATAAATTAAGTGCAGTGAAAACTGATAGTCTTTTGTTAATAACCCAAGAAACATTGGGATATGATACATAGTTAAAATCTTAGTCTACTCCAGGGTACTTCATCACTCGAGTATCGAGTCATCTAATATATTTTGAGTCCCATTTTATGTGTAAAGTCCTGTGGTATTATGTGGGTGAACAAATGGAATCAGGTGAGAATCTGTTTGAAAATAGCAGCCAAGTAACTGAAAGTCAGTTTTTTTAAAAAAATCATGTAATCTATTTGCAAAATGTCAAGAAAACATGTCAGAAGTTTTAATGTAAGAAAATATGATTTACAAAGACACTATCTCATCGAGTATGTACGGGACTATTTTCGAGAAAGCGATTTTCAGAAAGCTAGCTATGACTAAATAAAACAAGATCAATCTATATCTGGATCCTTTACCTAATGAAGACAGATTAAAGTAACCATTAATGAAAGCCGTTCTTAATTCGAAACCACATAAATGTGCTAAACTTGATAGTATATCTTATATGGGTTACCACTTAAAATCCGTTAAATCATGTATGTTTTAAAGTATATGCTTAAATTTTGGTTTTCCATACATTTAAGATAGTAACATGTTACTAATTCACTAAACATGATAAATTTATGTAGGTTTTTTGTTTCTATGGTAACAAATAGTTTTAAAAACAAAAGTGTACTTATTGTGACATTACCTGGTTCTCTATGATTATCGAAGGTTGAATTTGAATTTTTGTAATTTCTTTTAAAAGAAATAACTCCATCTGAGACGTAACCATTTTGTTGATTTCTTGAAAATATTCGATAATAATTATGTTCTTTCTAGTAAAAGATCGTAAGTATAATCTCAGTAATATTCTATATAATCACTTAATAGAATTTATAAATTATGGAAAAAAACATCATTATTTTATGTACTTAGTATTCTGCTTATTGATCTAAATAAAATTTTAATAGTTGGATTTATGAATCGATATAAGGTAGACCACTATGAAAAACCTCGAAACAATGAACGGCTCCAAAATGATTTTCTTGAGTTGTTGTGAGAAGCCAAGACCAGTGGAGTCAAATCCATGTTGGGTAGAGAAGGTATCTACCTCAGACAATGGGTGAAGTGTTGCGCGAGATCATGGATCGATGGAAGTTCGACATTAACACCGTTGGATACCGACTCAGTGGTCTAGAGGTTAAGCGTTTCCGTGTGAGATCAAAGGTCCTGGGTTCGAATCCTGAGAACGGGATCGTGGATGCTGAGGAGTCGCATACTAGGGTAAAACGGCTATCCAATGCTTCCGAGTTATCCATGGTGGTCCAGCTTATATCGGCTTGTGAATTGAACTATTAGAATTGCTACAGTGTCCACAAAAACCTCATTCTGATCATAATTACAATTCTCAAACATATCCGTACAATTTCAATATAAATTTCGTAAAAATTTTATTTCATATACATTTGAAAATGACATGGGATTCTTAGCCTTGGGCTTTTTTTGTTCATTTAGACACTGAATAACTATTTAAGGGATTCTTCTACGGAAATTAATACATTCTAGATCGAGAGTTAGCACGAAAAACCATTATTTATCTGGGGAAAAGTGTTAAAGGTCGCAAACAAACCTCACATTAAGTATTTTAAAGTTAATGACAACATTGTGTGATTAATGATTAAAGTGACCATATCTATTGAGTATCCGATACACTGTCAAATAATTAAATTAAAGTTTTCCGTAAGAATGATTCAATCTTCAAATGTACTGGTACGGCCGAGAGTGGGGAGAGGCAGCTCTTCTCCAAATGCTCCCACATGGCCACGTGCATACAACACTGACAGGGAAGCCTTACTCATTGCTTTCTAGCGAAGGGGGTGTTGTTTACGAAATTGGGAGAACAAAAAGCGAATGTTCGGTGCTTTGACTGGTCTGGTGGACACGGAGAGTTCACCTAGGGGATTTGGAAAACTCTGATTCCAAACGAATCGTGCACATGAGCTCCGATATCTTGGAGGAACAAACGGCGTATATACCAATCGTTGGTCACCGTCTAACATAAGACTGCATCTCCTGACTTTACTCCACTGCCTTGTGGATCAGACCATTAGGTCGAAGGCTCCGGGTGTGGCCCCCCTAGGGAAACCACCTGATTCGATTTGGGTACCATGGCTTTATCCGAGCCCTCACACAATTCGATTGATTTATGTGTCGTATACCTATTTAGTGCTTCCTTGTACCAATGTTTATGGGTTTAAATAAATAAATAAAATGAGAATGATTCAGGCTTTCCATGAGAATATATGTAAATTTCCTTCCAAGAAACTGTTTAATAAACACTATGGTAGAGAAGATATGTCCAAATTACAAAAGCTGTTAAATCTGAATCATAAATTAAAACAAGTATAATTTCTAAGATAGAGTAAAAAGAACTAATTGGAGTAGATAGCTTAAATAAAAACAAAAGATTGGTTTGTACTATTAATAACCCTTTATTACATAAAGGTGTATGTTAACTGTGATTATTAGTTTGATTGGCAGATCTACTAATACAATTCTTTTGATTTTGACTATTTTATCCTATTTGTGCAATATCATATCAGTAGCTTAAACGCAAACCTTTTAGTGTATTCTTTCGAGCCACTTAGTTTAAATTTTCTATGATATACTATAATGTAACAAGATTCAATGTGTGTAGCATACAACGAATAACAACTTTTGTATCAGCAGGGGTTTTTGCGGAAATTATAGAAATTTCAACAGTTGAGATCATGAGGTAATTGAAACTAGACTATCATGGAAAACTTGAGAGCACTAGACGGTCATTTCATTTTATTATGGGACTCTTCAGCAGTACGTATTCATGGCCCTGAGATGTGATGATAGTGAATTTAGAATCTTGTGCTATTGAGCATTTATGAGCCGCACTTAAATTCATATGTTCAATTTCCCATGGTAGAGTTGTAGGTGTGCGCTGATAGGGAGTCCCATAATCATGTACAAAGTCTGTACATCACTATCAAGTATTTAATGATTATCTAACCTAGATCAGTTCATCATATTTAATAAAATGAAACAGTTTCAACAATCTCGTAGTAAGAATGTTTCCAAAATTCTATCTTACTTGCAATGATTTTTTAGATTCTAAATTGTTCTGTATTTGTTTTCCTGATTTAGATGACTCTTCAGTTAAATTCAAATCTCTACAACATGCCTAAAATACCAAAATAAAATAAGAAAAATCACTTATTAAGGATTATAGTAGATATGAATGCTTAAGCTTAGTGTTGAAAAAGCAGAATTCCTTTAAAACAATCAATCATATACATAGAAACTATAACTCAAACTGAAAAGTCTATTGTGTTTAGAAAAACAAAATCAATCTAAGTCACTAAATTATTTAATTTTGATGGTTAAGTTATTATTATTATTATTAGCAGTAGTAGTAGTAGTAGTAGTAGTAGTAGTGGTAGAAGTAGTAGTAGTGGTATAAGTAGTAGTAGTGGTAGAAGTAGTAGTAGTAGTAGTAGTAGTAGTAGTAGTAGTAGTAGTGGTAGTATGAATCACCTAAAATGATTTAAATTTAGCTATGAAGTACAGAATTCCCCAAAACACTGGATTAAAAAAAACACCTTTAATTATTAGAAAACAGAGTAAGCGCATTCATGATATTGGATAGAAAGCTATGCATACTTGAAGGGAAGAACAATATGTTACAATAAACATCAAGGCTAGAGAGTTGTAATCTTAACATAAATGAGACTACAATTTATGGACGATCTTTGAGCAACATGGAAATGACCTTGGAATGTTCAACTACTTACAAGAGTTAAATGAGGGTTTAATAATAGTTTGAGGAATTAGGATTAGGAATTAGATTTAGGGTTTTCATCACGAAATGACATCAGTTATAATGCCACAATGATACTTAGACAAATTAATGAATGAATGAGTTTTGCGCCCAAATCCAAGACCTGCTGTCTTAAATGAGATTAGTTCGTCCATAAGTCATAGTCTCGTTGAATTTAGTTAAAATAAATGTGTTTTGAACAAAAGTAATAGTTGACTAAGTTCAAAATAAGCAAATAGTGAAATAAGTAGAATATAATCACCTTACTAAAGATAACACTGAAAAGTATCACTAGTGATTGGCTTCAAGATGTATATCCTGAAGTTCTAGTGAGAAGCAATGACCAGTGGAGTTCAACCGGGTCAGTTGTGAGATAGTAACTCACTGATGACAATGATGGATGTGTCACTCAATTCGGTGAATTGGTTGAAGCTAGACACTGACAGCGTTGGATACCGACCAGCTCAGTGAACTAGAGGTTAAGCGCTCGCGCACGAGACTGATAGGTCCTGAGTTCGAATCTCGCGAGGAGGGATCGCGTATGCGCACTGCTGAGGAGTCCCACAATAGGACGAAATGAGCATCCAGTACTTCTAGGTTTTCCATGGTAGTGGTCTAGCTTCAATTGACTCATTGTCTCAACTATTGAAATAACACTGATAAGTGAAGATGTAATCTATGAGAATAGAATATCGATAGAATCAGTATATACAAGATTCATGTTTTATTTCTTGTTGAACACAATTTTAACTGATGTCCTCCAAATTTGAATGATGTAAATGACACAAGATAGAATTAGAATATTTTTTTAATGACAAATCCTCTACCTCTCATACTCTTTATTGAATATTTAGAGTGATAATAAATGATTGAGAACGATGTTATATATATTCTAATTCCGCTTCATATTTTATTGAAATTATGAACCAATCCAAGGTAAACAATCATTGAAAACCTGGAAAGACTAGACTAGAGACTTTTCAGCAGTACGCATTCATGATCTCTCAATTGAAAGCCTAAGCCAAAACCTTATTCGTTGAGAAAACGCTTAACCTATGGACTACAAAGTCGGGAGCCAATCATGTTTAGGACTAAATTCAATCAATCCACGATATTGCTCTATTATTTTTCATTGTCTTTAAAAATTTACTCTCTAAGATTGGTACTAGAGGAGATACGATATTTGTGAACATGAGTTTGTGGGGATTGTTGAATTTTATTGAAATATATTTACCATTATATCCATGTTGCATATTCATGAAACCTAATTAAAATTCATTCCCTTATTATAAAATATACCTGTTTGTGAGTTAAAAGTAAAATCACCCTGAACAAACGATTAGTATTATCCAACGTTTACCTGATTCCGTCAGAAATTCCATGTCATATTCATCTTATTTAACACAGTTTAAAAAAACAGACTCATTTCGTAAAACGATAGGGATTTGTGAAGACTTTTAATTTCATGTTTAAATCCCGGAATGATATTAGTTAAATAATTATCGAAAACTTGGGATCGGAAGTCAGTAGTTTTGTTTTAGCATGTGGCTCGTCAGCAGTGCACATCCACGACTGTGACTCAGGGGCCAAACCTCAAACATTTGGTCTCACACGCGAATGCCTGAGCTCTGGACCACAGACACGGCATCCAGTGTTTTACAAGCTTGATTTAAATCGCTTTTTAATGTCAAGTAACCTTTTTCAGATTTAGTTCAAGAGTAGCTGCCTAATATTTGATATGGTTGAACTCCACTGGCCACGGGCTCGCATTATTATCTGCTGATTATCTCTGAAATACTCTTATTGTATTTTATACATGAAATTTCGAATTAATTTAGTACAATCTGGAAGGTTTCAGGTCAATAAATTCATATACTGACAAAAGCTGTAGAGAATGGTTTATATCTTTGTCGATTGCTGAAATAACCCATTTAGTTGTGATAGAAAACCATGTTAATTAAAAGTTAGAAGTGGTGGCCTTCAATTTTTATCAGCATCATTTTATATATTCCCCTAAAACTGTTGGAAAACTCCCGATTTATTTCGTCATAACTAGAATCTTTGCTTAAAATGATGGAAAATTCCCAAATGCTAGATACCACATATTATTTTTCTTTGGTTTCAGTGATATGAATAATTCGGAAGATATAATTCTGAGATTTTCATTGTTATTCAGGGTTAAACTTATGTTTCTGATCTTAAGAGATTTGTTTGTTTGTATAGTTGCATTTAGGTAAAACCATTTATTCCTTTTTTTGGTAATCATTTTGAAAATATCTACCTTACGCAAACAAACTACTGGAGTATCGTTTAAGTAGTATACTTGTTAAAACACAAATAATAAACATTCTTTAGAGAAATGACATTTAGTATATGCTGCTATTATTCAAAATATTTCTTACACTTCTAGGAAGTTTATAGTAAGTTTAAACGAGAACAAAATCCATCTATATATAACTGAAACATTATGGAATGGATAAGAGGAAATAAAACTATATTATTTTGATTCGAACAAAAGGTTAATCAAACAGGTTATGTACGTATGTATGTAAAAATTTGTCGAGATTTGCATTAACTATTGGTTTTATAAAATTTCACAAAAATATTACATATCACATTAGTTATACAATTCTCACCGAATTACACACACAAAAAGTGATGTGCATATCACTAGAAGTCTCAGTTTAAGCTAACTATCTACAACTTACATAAGTACCACAAACAGGACAAACTTTCTCACGAAGTAGAGTGGTATAACGATGAATAATAGGCTGAGCAAAGTTTGAAAACAAAAATGTTAATAAACTGACTACGCATACCAAACGATGAAGTATATAGAAAGTTTACAGTTTCTAAATAAAGATAGTGACCAAGTTGATGGTATGTAGTTCAAAGTAGTGAATAAATCATATCAATCAATTTTTACACGTAACTAAAAGAAATTGTGGTTCAGTAGCTGTGTATATTTTCATTTGTTGATGGGGTGGTTACAAGTAGTGAATTAAAGTACACTATGATTTTGAGTTACTTAGCTAAATGACCATAATTAAAATTTAACTGAATTCAATACGCGTTCCATAACCAATAGAGATTTAAAAGATAATAACAGAATAGGCTAATTATCTCGATAATAGCATGGTTGAAGCCAGTTGCAATTTAACATATAAGTTTTACGCTTTATAAGTGGTTTTATACTGTGAAAGATATTAACAAACTAATCATTTACTGAAAAATCATCATTCTGAGATAATAACAGATATGATCCATTCTATATACTTAAGATGTAAACCAACTATGAATTTAAATGTAAACTAAAAGTGATTATTATCAGAGGAAGTTATGTGGAGATTTTTAGAAATTTCAGTAGTTGAAATCATGAGTTAACTCAAGCTAGACAACTGTGGTGGTCGGTGTTCGATATATTCCTTAAACTCCGTATACAGTTCGTCTCGGTAACCGTCACCAAATAATGCTCCAACGGTATATTAATCAGAAGGCGAATACGAAGCGTTAATTACGTTTATTAAGGGACCACACACAGATATCCAATATTACAGATGCGTTAAGCAAGCATGAAATAGTTGTGCCGAAAGGCAAACAGGCAAGCGAGCGAGCGAGCGAGAGAGAGCAAGGGCAAGAGCGAGCGAGCGATCGAGCGAGTGAATGAACGAGCGAGCGAGTAATGAATATGAATAACATGGACATATATATACATAGTGAAATGAATGAATCATCGAGTCAATTAAGCGGTTAATAGTAAAGCTAGTAGCGTGAATAAATGCGTAGGCAGTAAGGCTTGCCGAGCATACATATTCATACAAGGATAACAATAATAAAGGTACATACATTCGCAACAGTAATAAGGATACAATAAGTTATTATAGTGCAGGTGACTTTGTCCGTTTAATAAGTTAATAAAAAGGCTTAACCGAATTAGGTGAGAGCAAACTCAATTGAATGTGAGTTGCTATAATAGCTCCTCCCAGCAAACAAAGATACAAAAGTGTCTGTGTTTGCGAAAAAAATGTCAAATTTAACAAGATGGGAAATATCGAAATTTACGAAATTAAGATATATGATAGAACTATCGTATAAGTTATTAAAAATATGTGTAAGTTTGAGTTGGTATATGTCCGTGAGGCCAAATAAGATCATAACGGAAGATCGGAAGAATACATAAAATATGTTGAATATAATAATAGATAAGCTAAAATTTTCGATTTGTACATAGAAAATGAAGATGAAATTTACATTAGAAGAGGTGAAAGAAATTATTAATTCAGAATCGTAGCTATGTATCTTTGCGGCCATCTCACTCTTCGGCCATATCTCGTTGTTACTGGATTTTCTTCGTTTGTGTTGGTCGATGTCGTTGATGATTGGGACTCGCGTTTCGGTGGTTCACCGGTTTTCGAAATATCTGTATATACTGTCTGATCGTCGGTTTCGATGAAAGCTGGTTTGACTCTGTCGATGCTAACTACATCCGTTTTTCCAGCTTTTTCTATCGTAATAGTTTTATCATTTCTTTTAATCACCTTGAATGGACCATCGTAGGCCGGTTGTAAGGGACGCTGCACATTATCCCTTCTGATAAACACATGGGTACTACCGGTCAGTCGTTTTGGCATGTAGACACGATGTTGCTGTTGCCTCGGAAGCGTTATCCTCAGATCACCCATATATTGCTTTAGACGTTGTACATAGTTGGCTATATGCAACGGGGATGCCCAGGGACTATTAGACGGTTTTACGATACCAAGCTTCATCAATTTTTCGAACTCTCGTTTCGCAATCTTCAACCTATTTGGGTCTAGCCTCCGTGGTCTTGCGTTGGTCGGTGGACCTTTATAGCAACTCACGTTCAATTGAGTTTGCTCTCACCTATTTCGGTTAAGCCCTTTTATTAACTTTATTAAACGGACAAAGTCACCTGCACTATAATAACTTATTGTATCCTTATTACTGTTGCGAATGTATGTACCTTTATTATTGTTATCCTTGTATGAATATGTATGCTCGGCAAGCCTTACTGCCTACGCATTTGTTCACGCTACAAGCTTTACTATTAACCGCTTAATTGACTCGATGATTCATTAATTTCACCATGTATATATATGTCCATGTTATTCATATTCATGACTCGCTCGCTCGATCGCTCGCTCTTGCCCTTGCTCTCTCTCGCTCGCTCGCTCGCTTGCCTGTTTGCCTTTCGGCACAACTATTTCGTGCTTGCTTAACGCATCTGTAATATTGGATATCTGTGTGTGGTCCCTTAATAAACGTAATTAACGCTTCGTATTCGCCTTCTGATTAATATACCGTTGGAGCATTATTTGGTGACGGTTACCGAGACGAACTGTATACGGAGTTTAAGGAATATATCGAACACCGACCACCACAGAATTGGTGATCCCAACGTGCGAGCAAGAATCAATCTTCGACGACGTAATCCAACTCCGAGAATCCAACGCACTTTATTTCAATTCGAGCTAGCATTTGGATTATAATCATTACTGTGGATTTATTATGTCACCATTTTGATTATACGTACATTATCACACAAACATTATTGAACATATCGATAATATTCATAATAAACAACGATATTTTCCAAACAATTGATATTTTGGTGCAATTTAGTAAGTCCGTTCCTTGTAATTAATTGTACCATTTTGTATTATCATTGTTTTTATCGATTTATTTCTCTCCGTGACATTTACAGTATATACGTATAATTTTTTATCTTTATAATCATGTCTTTAAATAACGACACAATAGACCTTCCACAAATTTCGTCCGTGAGGTCCATGAATGTAACTATTCCTCCTTTTAAGATCACAGATCCTGAACTTTGGTTCATTAGACTTGAAAATTATTTTTTGGCTAACCGCATTCACTTACAAAGAGATAAATTCGGTCTCACAAGCACACTCCTTCCAGACGAAGTTGCAGATAGCGTACGAGAGGCGTTAGCGAAACCAGACATCGAGAAGCCGTACGATGTACTAAAGCAAGTAATAATTAAAACTCTCTCTCTAAGTGATCAACAAGCTGTCGAACAACTTCTTAACCAAGTACAAATGGGAGATAGAACCCCATCACAGCTAAAAACGTATATGAAAAGCCTGTTGGGCGATAGGCAAATGGACAATAAACTGTTTTATCAACTGTGGCTTAGGCGACTTCCGTCAAGTGTACAGCAGATCCTAGCCGTCGGAGATACGGACGCCGATATAGACAACATAGCAAAAATAGCCGATAGAATATACGAAAGAACCAAACAAACAACCCCTCCATTACACAACGTGACGGTAGATGATAGACTTAGTACTCTACAGAAAGAGCTAGAAGTCTTATGCCACAAGCTGACAAAACTAAATCAGAGCGATACACAAAGAAAATGGTCACGAAGTAGGTCGAGAGATAGAAGTCGATCATGTTCTAGGAGACGCTCAGCTCCTACAATATGTTGGTACCATCAAACTTTTGGCGACAAAGCTCGAAACTGCCGACCACCGTGTAAATTCAAACGATCACACCGATTGTCGGTAAACGCCGCGACAACTAGAACAGCTCCTAGAAACAGTCGTTTGTTTTACGTTCAGGACAGAGTAACAGGTGCTCAGTTCTTAGTGGACACTGGAGCAGAGGTAAGCGTTGTGCCTCCAGTGAGTAACGAAACGCGAAATATTAATACAGCGCTAACGCTTAAGGCAGCAAATAAATCCGATATAAAAACATATGGCAAGCGTAAAGTAACCTTGAATTTTGGTCGTAGCACTTCATTCCGCTGGGAATTCGTCATCGCAGATGTATCTGTACCTATAATTGGTATTGATTTCTTAAAGAATTTCGACTTACTAGTGGATACCCGACGAAACCGGCTCGTGAACGGAGACCATTCAGTAGTGATAAAAGGAGTGACAACCGATTACGTATCCATGAATTTAGTAGTGTCAAAAGACAAAAGCGAGCCATATAGAGCGCTTCTAAATGAGTTCACTGATTTGACGAGAGCATCATACGATAACAGAGATCTTAAACACACTGTACAGCACCATATTATAACGAAAGGTCCATCGACCAACGCAAGACCACGGAGGCTAGACCCAAATAGGTTGAAGATTGCGAAACGAGAGTTCGAAAAATTGATGAAGCTTGGTATCGTAAGACCGTCTAATAGTCCCTGGGCATCCCCGTTGCATATAGCCAACTATGTACAACGTCTAAAGCAATATATGGGTGATCTGAGGATAACGCTTCCGAGGCAACAGCAACATCGTGTCTACATGCCAAAACGACTGACCGATAGTACCCATGTGTTTATCAGAAGGGATAATGTGCAGCGTCCCTTACAACCGGCCTACGATGGTCCATTCAAGATGATTAAAAGAAATGATAAAACTATTACGATAGAAAAAGCTGGAAAAACGGATGTAGTTAGCATCGACAGAGTCAAACCAGCTTTCATCGAAACCGACGATCAGACAGTATATACAGATATTTCGAAAACCGGTGAACCACCGAAACGCGAGTCCCAATCATCAACGACATCGACCAACACAAACGAAGAAAATCCAGTAACAACGAGATATGGCCGAAGAGTGAGATGGCCGCAAAGATACATAGCTACGATTCTGAATTAATAATTTCTTTCACCTCTTCTAATGTAAATTTCATCTTCATTTTCTATGTACAAATCGAAAATTTTAGCTTATCTATTATTATATTCAACATATTTTATGTATTCTTCCGATCTTCCGTTATGATCTTATTTGGCCTCACGGACATATACCAACTCAAACTTACACATATTTTTAATAACTTATACGATAGTTCTATCATATATCTTAATTTAGTAAATTTCGATATTTCCCATATTGTTAAATTTGACATTTTTTTCGCAAACACAGACACTTTTGTATCTTTGTTTGCTGGGAGGAGCTATTATAGCAACTCACGTTCAATTGAGTTTGCTCTCACCTAATTCGGTTAAGCCCTTTTATTAACTTTATTAAACGGACAAAGTCACCTGCACTATAATAACTTATTGTATCCTTATTACTGTTGCGAATGTATGTACCTTTATTATTGTTATCCTTGTATGAATATGTATGCTCGGCAAGCCTTACTGCCTACGCATTTGTTCACGCTACAAGCTTTACTATTAACCGCTTAATTGACTCGATGATTCATTAATTTCACCATGTATATATATGTCCATGTTATTCATATTCATGACTCGCTCGCTCGATCGCTCGCTCTTGCCCTTGCTCTCTCTCGCTCGCTCGCTCGCTTGCCTGTTTGCCTTTCGGCACAACTATTTCATGCTTGCTTAACGCATCTGTAATATTGGATATCTGTGTGTGGTCCCTTAATAAACGTAATTAACGCTTCGTATTCGCCTTCTGATTAATATACCGTTGGAGTATTATTTGGTGACGGTTACCGAGACGAACTGTATACGGAGTTTAAGGAATATATCGAACACCGACCACCACACCTTTCGTTATAATATGGTGCTGTACAGTGTGTTTAAGATCTCTGTTATCGTATGATGCTCTCGTCAAATCAGTGAACTCATTTAGAAGCGCTCTATATGGCTCGCTTTTGTCTTTTGACACTACTAAATTCATGGATACGTAATCGGTTGTCACTCCTTTTATCACTACTGAATGGTCTCCGTTCACGAGCCGGTTTCGTCGGGTATCCACTAGTAAGTCGAAATTCTTTAAGAAATCAATACCAATTATAGGTACGGATACATCTGCGATGACGAATTCCCAGCGGAATGAAGTGCTACGACCAAAATTCAAGGTTACTTTACGCTTGCCATATGTTTTTATATCGGATTTATTTGCTGCCTTAAGCGTTAGCGCTGTATTAATATTTCGCGTTTCGTTACTCACTGGAGGCACAACGCTTACCTCTGCTCCAGTGTCCACTAAGAACTGAGCACCTGTTACTCTGTCCTGAACGTAAAACAAACGACTGTTTCTAGGAGCTGTTCTAGTTGTCGCGGCGTTTACCGACAATCGGTGTGATCGTTTGAATTTACACGGTGGTCGGCAGTTTCGAGCTTTGTCGCCAAAAGTTTGATGGTACCAACATATTGTAGGAGCTGAGCGTCTCCTAGAACATGATCGACTTCTATCTCTTGACCTACTTCGTGACCATTTTCTTTGTGTATCGCTCTGATTTAGTTTTGTCAGCTTGTGGCATAAGACTTCTAGCTCTTTCTGTAGAGTACTAAGTCTATCATCTACCGTCACGTTGTGTAATGGAGGGGTTGTTTGTTTGGTTCTTTCGTATATTCTATCGGCTATTTTTGCTATGTTGTCTATATCGGCGTCCGTATCTCCGACGGCTAGGATCTGCTGTACACTTGACGGAAGTCGCCTAAGCCACAGTTGATAAAACAGTTTATTGTCCATTTGCCTATCGCCCAACAGGCTTTTCATATACGTTTTTAGCTGTGATGGGGTTCTATCTCCCATTTGTACTTGGTTAAGAAGTTGTTCGACAGCTTGTTGATCACTTAGAGAGAGAGTTTTAATTATTACTTGCTTTAGTACATCGTACGGCTTCTCGATGTCTGGTTTCGCTAACGCCTCTCGTACGCTATCTGCAACTTCGTCTGGAAGGAGTGTGCTTGTGAGACCGAATTTATCTCTTTGTAAGTGAATGCGGTTAGCCAAAAAATAATTTTCAAGTCTAATGAACCAAAGTTCAGGATCTGTGATCTTAAAAGGAGGAATAGTTACATTCATGGACCTCACGGACGAAATTTGTGGAAGGTCTATTGTGTCGTTATTTAAAGACATGATTATAAAGATAAAAAAATTATACGTATATACTGTAAATGTCACGGAGAGAAATAAATCGATAAAAACAATGATAATACAAAATGGTACAATTAATTACAAGGAACGGACTTACTAAATTGCACCAAAATATCAATTGTTTGGAAAATATCGTTGTTTATTATGAATATTATCGATATGTTCAATAATGTTTGTGTGATAATGTACGTATAATCAAAATGGTGACATAATAAATCCACAGTAATGATTATAATCCAAATGCTAGCTCGAATTGAAATAAAGTGCGTTGGATTCTCGGAGTTGGATTACGTCGTCGAAGATTGATTCTTGCTCGCACGTTGGGATCACCAATTCTGTGGTGGTCGGTGTTCGATATATTCCTTAAACTCCGTATACAGTTCGTCTCGGTAACCGTCACCAAATAATGCTCCAACGGTATATTAATCAGAAGGCGAATACGAAGCGTTAATTACGTTTATTAAGGGACCACACACAGATATCCAATATTACAGATGCGTTAAGCAAGCATGAAATAGTTGTGCCGAAAGGCAAACAGGCAAGCGAGCGAGCGAGCGAGAGAGAGCAAGGGCAAGAGCGAGCGAGCGAGAGAGAGCAAGGGCAAGAGCGAGCGAGTGAATGAACGAGCGAGCGAGTAATGAATATGAATAACATGGACATATATATACATAGTGAAATGAATGAATCATCGAGTCAATTAAGCGGTTAATAGTAAAGCTAGTAGCGTGAATAAATGCGTAGGCAGTAAGGCTTGCCGAGCATACGTATTCATACAAGGATAACAATAATAAAGGTACATACATTCGCAACAGTAATAAGGATACAATAAGTTATTATAGTGCAGGTGACTTTGTCCGTTTAATAAAGTTAATAAAAGGGCTTAACCGAATTAGGTGAGAGCAAACTCAATTGAACGTGAGTTGCTATACAACCATGGAAAACCTGGGAGAACTGGACGGCCGTTTCGTCCTCGTATGGGACTCCTCAGCAGTGCGCATACACGATCCCGCCCACACGCGAGATTCGAACCCAGGACCAATCGGTCTCTCGCGCGAGTGCTTGACCATTAGACCATTGAGTTGACCGGCATCCAACGGTGTTAATGTTTAAGTTCAACCAATTCATGAAATTGCGCCAACATCCACCATGGTCTTTAGTGAGCTAATATCTCAAAACTGACCTGATTGAACTCCACTGGTACAGTGCTTCCAGGTTTTCCATAGTGCTCTAGCTTCAATTGACTCATGATTTCAACTATTGAAATTACTAAATTCTCCACAATACCCATTCTGGTAATAAATTCATTTTATAGAGATCCCTTCGCTGAATTTCATGTTTTTAATGTTTAAATGGGAATTATCGGTCAACAGTTATACACTTGGTATATGTAGATTCAATAATAGAATAAGTAAATAACAATTACCATTCAACTCAAATGTAAATTAACAATCAGAATTACATTTTATTGATTAAATTAAAAGAAATCCTTCATTGTAAAATAATAACATTAAGCGAACAAATCGAAATGAAGTAATAATGAATGGATGTTTATTTCCACTGTGTTAGTCCTCAGTAACTTTCGCTTCCAGTATATATATATATATATATATATATATATATATATATATATATATATATATATATATATATATATATATGAACGTCATTCTACTATGATATATATATGTATATAATAATATTGAAACTTACAATACAGTGATTTGTTGGCACATCCTTCTTAGGTTGTGTTTCCTGAAATAAAAGTACATTCATCATTAATAATAACATAAATATGATGATCATGGATCAGTTGCTTAGCATTTTATTAAAAATCAAGTATTTTTGATGAATTCATTTAGCAACAGTGGAACATAGGGACAAATTAAAAAATCAGAAGCCAAATTTTACATAATTATTGAATCTATTAACTTCTTTTGTAGGTTATTCAGCGTGTAAATTAAAATGACAACATATAAATGCAGTCTATCTGTCTTCTGTAACACTTATGATGATCCAAATAGATTTTCAAAGATCTCCATAATTTTCTTCATTATAGTTGGGTATTTTGATATAGGCATAGGATTCAGCTACAACACAGCATGCAACAATCCAATCACACTTGACGGAGAAGATTTGGGAGGTGTAAAAACCTTTACATATCTGGGCAGAATCATTGATGAACACAATGGATATGATGCAGATATGAAGGCGCTGATCGGTAAAGTAAGAGCAGAATATCTACAATTGAAAAACATCTGGAACTCAAAACAACTATCAACCAACACCAAAGTCACAATTTTCAATACAAGTGTCAACTACGAAATCTATCGTTCAGAAGATACAGGTGTTTATTAACGGTTGTCTACGTAAAATACTTCGGATCCGTTGGTCGGACACTATCAGACAGTGACAACTTACTATGGGAGAGAATAAATCAGATTCCAGTAGAGGAAGAAATGAGAAAATGGATAGGACACACATTGAATAAAACACCGAACTGCGTCACAAGACAAGCCCTCACATGGAAATCTCGATGCCAAAGGAAAAGAGGAGGATCAAAGAACACATTACGATGATAAATGGACAGACATGAGAGGAATAAACAACAATTGGATAGTACTGGGAAGGAAGGCCCAGGACAGTATGGGTTGTAGAACGCTGGTCATTGGCCTATGCTTCATCGGGATAACAGCCGTAAGTAAGTTATGGGGTTCAGCGTTGCGGTATTGATCAAGAGCGTACATCAGTTATAATGCGAAGTGTTCTGTAGTCATAGGAATGAATAAATTTCATAAATTAATGCAATAACTATTGTGTGATTAATCTTTCCATAAAATCTAATGCTAGTAAGTTGAGGTTCATTTCATGTTTATGTTATAACCTAAAACCTTTAAAGGAAAGTTTTGGGTCGTCTTTTATATACAATCTACAGAAAGCGAATTGAACATTTTACTCGATGGTACTAAAAATGAATTTTTCGATTTCATTTTATAAACATCTTGAGTACTATACACAGATATTTCTAATGATCATTATACGTAGTACTTGAATTTCAATCAAAATCTGAAAGTCGTGTCCTCAATCTTTATTGGCTCATTCCTACACTATTCTGTTACCGTAGCCTTCAAAGAATTTTGATCATCTCTTTAATTTAAGCAGACTATTAAACAGCTGACTAAATGAGGAACAAGTTTACTTAATCTAGGACTTTATTTAATATGATATATAAAAATTGGTGGCCGTTTATCGCTGTTTGGTTTTAAATCAAATATATTCAGTATTGTGAAAATAAGACCAACACAAATGGTTCATCTTTAACATATAAGTTGTAACTGCAAGTTCGAGGTGTAATGAGCCACGTCAACAGGAAATAAGTGGATAAAGTTCAGAAATATAATGTTAGCTTCCCTGAAAATGTAAATGAAAATAAGGAAAAAACGTTGGAAATGGATAGGTCACATTTTGAGAAAATCATCAAACTGCATCCAGAAGCAAGCGCTAATTTGGAATCTTGAAGGGAAATGAAATAATGGAAGGCTAAAGAACACACTGCACCGAGAATTGGAAGTAGACATGAATAGGATAAATAGCAATTGAAAACATCTAGAAAGGATTGTCCCGGACAGAGTTGGATGGAGAATGCTAGTGAGCGGTCTGTACTTCTCCATGAGAGATAACAGAAGTAAGCAAGTAAGTAAGTAAGTAAGTAAGAAAATGTAAATGAACATAAAGACATTCAGTATAATGAAATGATGTATTTTATTCTGCTATCGGATAATTGAATAATTGTAATAGCTTTACAACAACTCAAAAATGCATTTGCTTTTTATAAATTTAGAAAATTTTCACAAATTGCATCACGGACTGGTCTTAGTCATACAACGACTGAACATCAAGAAGGAATAGATAGCTATTTACCTCAGTATAATAAAAAACATACACACTATCAAATACTGAGGTAAGCAACTTAAGTTTAAAAAAATATGGAAGTATTTGATCTGGTTACTTTTTTATTGAACGATTTTATTTCACGCTTCTGTGTCATCCTTCGTTTACGTTTACCTTTTTTCTTTGACTGTAAAGAAAGAAATGAGTTGAAGAATAAATATATAAATAGTGTACTGTTCACAGTATTTTCAAAATACTGTCTTAGTATATACTAGCCATTTGAATCTGTATAAAAATGATACAATTGAAGCGTACTATCAGTATACTAATTCTTAGTTAATGGGAAATAGAAAGAAATAGCCCCTTCCAGTGCTTCCACGTTATCCATGGTGATCTAGCTTTAATAGATTCATGATCTCAACTATTGAAATTACTACAATCTTGACAAAACTCCTTCTGAAAATGATTTGGAATTTAATCAAGCCAGAATCAGACTAAATTGAAAACAACATTCTATGTAATGAAATTTATAATTATCTTTCTGTAAGTGAACAGTTTTGTATTTCTATAATTAGTAATGTTTTACAATTATATTCTAGACTTCATATTTACTGATTCGTATTGTATTGAACGAGAACACAAGTGGGGACAATCGATGATACATACTACTTATGTCTGTCAATATCAGTAGCACATACCACAACATGATTGAGTTTTCTCTATCATTCTGAACAAGAATCAGGTATTCAGCTAAAGAATACAATACTATCGTGATCAATTCACTTGAGCTGTAAAGAGTCTCCAACATTTAGAACATACATGTTAATTGTAGTGAACGAGAACACAATTAGGGACAATCGAATATATTTGAACACAAAACTAAAGAATCTCTTAATAAAATCTGAGAACCATACAGTGAATACTTTATTTGCAAGATGTCAATCAATCGTCTCAAACTTCATTGTTCTTCCATTTCCATGACAATCATTCTCTATTCTCGTTCTCTTTCCTCCAATCTTCTTACCCTTCTACCTCCAAGCATTTCACTTTCGATTGATGATACATACTACTTATATCTGTCGACACTAGTAGCACACACTACCGTATCATAGAATTGTTTCTCCTAGATTCCATATAACATAATTTGACAAAATCTAAAAAAAACATAACAGCCAAGAATTTAGTATTCTGATCTGAGAGTTGAACTGTGTAAACAAATACCCTTCAGTATAAGTATTAATTAAGTAATAATTATGTTAGCCATGATTTCAGTTAAATTTAACTATATTAATACAATAATTTCATTTTCGGAAACTCTATCTAATGACTATTGGTGATTTGAAGAAGTTCCAAGCTTAGATCCTCAAGCAGAATATCTGATTCAATTATCATAGAGTAATATACACTTCTTAAACAATTCAAACTATATTATTTATGATAATGACAGGTTGATATAAATATCAATAATGCAAAATCTAGTACATAATTAAACATAATAAATCATATACTACTGTACTTACTTTTTGTAAAACATATGCATAATATGCAGGTAACTCATCACAATTAGAACTATCTGATCCAACATCACTACATAAATATGAAGTATAAAAATTAATGAATAGAACTGAAGTAGATTGAACATTCAATTAGTATGGAAAAAAAAGGGCTTGTCATACAAACAGTAGATATCAGTCACTTTCCGCGGTGATGGATGTAACGATTAAATGTACTGTTTATCACAAACGATTCCTTATAAATCAATCTTTCCAAACATTTTGTCAATGGAATCAACGGAGACGAACACTCTGCAAATGGTGTATATTGGTAAATTAGTCAGTCATATAAGTTTATTGTATTATTTTTTGGTAATATGGATCACAGATTCCATTTAAGAAACTACAATTAGGTACAACTCTTACTTGCTTACTTGGATCTATATTTGATAGAAATGTATTAACGGAAATATTCTACGTTTACTTAACGTTATTTTAGGTAAGATGAACTAATTATTTTAGATCACTATTCTAGTTTTTGGTGCATAATAGAATAAAAATTCTGATTGTGAATAACAAGAAATTATATTAATTTGATAGTTGAATTCATGAGTCAATTGAAGCTAGACCACTATCATGGAAAATTTGGAAGCACTGGACGGCCGTTTCGTCCTAGTATTGAACTCCTAGGCAGTGCTTACCCACGATTCAGACACGTGAGATTCGAACTCAGGACCTAGCAGTTAGATGCCGGCTCAGTGGTTTGGAGGTTGAGCGCCCGCGCACGAGACTGATAGGTCCTGAGTTCGAATGTCATGAGGAGGGATCGTGGATGAGCACTGTTGAGGAGTCCAAAACTAGGACGAAAAAGCCATCCAGTGCTTCTAGGTTTTCCGTGGTAGTCTAGCTTCAATTAACTCATGAATTTAACTATTAAAAAGAAATTATATGTAATAAAATAGAATTTGTTCACTTCGTTGAGTTTTCTTTAAGGAATATGACTGTTGCATTTGAAATGATTAATCTTCATTTTGATAGTTCGTGTCTTGGTAGTTGGATTTGAGTAACAAAAAATGTTAAGTTAATTAGTCATTAAGAAATCAAATTATTTGAGCAGAGAAATTAAACGTTGTAAGGTTGATGAACAGTGGTCACCATCAAGTGGATACTTTAAAATAAATATGCAATCCACCTACACTTCATTTTGTTTTAAGTTACCGAGTGCAATATTTCATACTTTAGGAGATGACTAATCAGTTTCTTGGATTATATAACTTAATAGGAATATACATCATGAGTTTAGAAAAGTATTTATAAAAAGTATACTGACTAGCTAACTGACTATTTAACTAACCTACTGTCACTCATTGAATCATCAGACGAAAGTTTATCATCTTCAAATTCATTTGTTTTAGACACTTTCATAGAAACCAAACGATTTTTCAAATATTGCATAATATGTTCCATCTGAAATGAATTTCCAAATGTTTTTTCACAGGTAAATTCTCCCCAAAAAATAATAATAATAATCTCCTTTGTCAAATAATACACTGTTACAATGCATATGTTAAAGTAATTCAAACAATTAACCGAATTCTATTTTCATGTTGAAGAAGAACTCTTATACATTTGATAAGTAAAACAAGTCTCAGTGATAATGATAGAGTTAATTTGATTATCAGTATAGGGTTGTGGAGATTATCAAGTTTTTGATTGAGATGTCACACCATCATTGAAAACCTAGAAGCATTGGACGATGCGCGAGACTAAAGGCTCTGAGTTCGAATCTCACGAGTGGGATTGTGGATGCGCATTGATGAGGAGTCCCACAACAGGATGAAACGATTTCAATAAAAAAGAATTAATTTGAATCGATCAGATTTTTGTTACCACATGTCAACAAAACTTTATTTAATAAAAAATTTAAACCACCACATGGTGATAATATAATAAACTTCATTTTTAAATGATTACCACTTCTAGAAAATAACAATAAGAGACTGCAATTGATCAGTCTTTTGTTAGCATATATGCATACAGTGCGTATTGTATCGATATTTCCTTAATTCACATGCATCATAAAAAATGTTGAATAGTGGCTAGCAATGGAATCCAGGATGCGCGTTTCATCCTCTTCGAAACTCGTCAGCTGCATGTATCTGCAACTCAAAGTTGAAATTTACTCAGGACTCAGTAGCTAAGTGGATAACTCGATGGATTTAGGAGCGAGAGGTATTGGGTTGAAGCCCCAGAGTGAACATCAACTTATTATTAAGTACAGTTAACGTAATGGTTTGAAGCCGTTTTTTAAGAAAAAACAAGTTATCATTTAGATACAAAAAAAAACTAAAATGATCATCTTTCTGAATTTCATAATTGTCTTTGTTTAATTGTGTTTAGTATTCGTATCACATTCAATCTATTTTATGTATCAGATAGCCTTATCTACATTGAATCTATCTTTTTTATAATCACATTCTTCAGTTATAATATAAATGTATCATCTAAATTTAAATGAAATACAAGATTTCTAGCTAGTCAGTATATTTAACAAATAAACTGATTTAAAATTATTATTTACTTGTTTGATTACGTATAAAATGTTGTCTGTTGTCATGGTGACGCCGAACGTTAATGTTTATATGATAGTGAAACTATAACAAACCATATATACATTGAGTAAACAAGTAGAATAGATTTAAATATGTTAACTCTTATTTAGTTAAAAAGGGAAATTTAGTTTTATTTAATTATTCTTCTTTGATTCAGTTAATACAAACAGGATTAATACAATTAAATTTGACTCAGTAACATATCTACTAAAGATTAACTACACTATTATATCAAATCTAACGTTCGTAATGCATGAAGATAGTAGTTATTGGTAATAAGTACAATTAGCAAACGTTTAGGATATAAATGGAATATTATTCAAAAGTACATGTCGCTAAGGGAGAAGGGAATAATTCTTTTGATTGTATGTATTATAAGTTGAATTGATCAGTTATAAGGAATACAATTTTTCTGTTGTAATTTTAGAAATCGGTAAAATTCAGCAATTAGAGATGTATTCATAACACCATTACCGTCTACTTCATGTGGAAATAGAGGCATCTAATTAAAGTTCAGATTTTCTTCATTATTGTAGCACAAAATTTACTTACATTTTGTTTCATCTACATACTTCACACATGCTTTAGTTTCAATAACTATGTTTTATGTTAATTATTCAGTTTTATAGTTGTTGTTCTCCACAAATCAACTGTATTCGAGGTATGATTGAAGTGGAATGCACTAAATGGTTGATTTGTTCTGAAGCAAGACCTCTCAGTAGTGCGTATCGGAGACCCAATTATGGATTAAATTTTAAACATTTAGGTAGATGGCAAAATGCATAGTATCTTCAACTTCATTAGAAAACCGATACGTTTTTAATGGGATATTGATTTTCAAATTTCAATGAATCTTCGATCCTAGTAATTCAAATTATGTGAAGTCGGAGACGGAAATTCATGAGGTAAGGTGAGGTGTGACATTTTGGGGTTCGACATTTTCTGACCCTTTCCTTCCTTGTGAGAAGGCAACATCGCTGCAGATGCTGGTTGTTCGAGGGAAGCACCTTCCTGATGTCATACCCCTCTACAGTCAGCAGTACGACTTCACCCTCAGACCTTGAGTTGCTGCCTTTAGTGTCACCGTTCTCCAATAACCTTCCTGGCATGGTAGAACATACAGGAACATATGTTCCAGCCAGTACAGCTCGGTTGAGTCATCATGATAGGCAAACTCGACCACCACGTCAAGGTAACAGCTACAGTCGGGCAGACAAATGATAAAGCAAATTATTTATCACAATGTTTCGAGATCGGTATATCTTGTTGAAAGTGGACTAGGGAAAAATTTACAGTACTTCCAATAAATCGATTAATCTTTCATTTTTAAATCTCAAGAGAGTGATATATTTGAACGAGCCAGTGGATAAAGTGTCGAATGCTGTTTGCAAGGTTTAAACTTCAAAGAAATTGACAGTGAAGTTTATTGTGAAGTTAACTGGAATTTATTTGAAAATAGAACTTGGAGAAGATTTAATCTTGAAAGAATTAAATCTGTCATGTTATGATCAATAAATGACAAGTACAAACCTAATAACATTACCCAAAGAGCACCTGCATATTCATCTGTAGATAAAAGCTATATAATGAGGGGCGGGGGTCTTATACTCGATGACTCTGCTTTGGATTACCCTATTTGGTTTTATACTTATTGGGGATGCGATTAACAACATGCTTAATTATTTACACATTTAAAAACCATTTCAACTGAACTGCAATTCTATTAATGAAATAAAAAATCAGTTAACATGACAGAATATAACAAACGTTATAACATTTTACATTATGGTTCTAATTGCAATAATAGACTAAACGGCTCTTAAACCACAAAAGGGGTTAATCTTCTTGACATTACAAGTTCACAGTGAACACTGTGATAGTAACTTCTGGGGGAATAGTCAGTCAGTCAGCTACAATGTAAGACCAGGCACATATATGCATCGGTCCAAATTGCCACACCTCATTAGCACAACAAGATCAACACCAAATTCATAGAAGTAGTTAATTCAATGGTGGTAATATATAAAAGAAGGATTGCATATAAGGATATAGTACAGGAAGAAAGAATCAGTTGGTAGAAAGAAAGACATGAAGCGATTTTAATCTCATAGTTTAAAGGAACACAGAGAGTGTATACACCTACGCCATTGTGATCGATTCTTAACCATGTCGCCTAGAGTCTCCAACCATTGGTTACGATAGCGGACCCTAATCAAGTAGTCTGCATTTACCAACGTGGCTCAGACCAGAAGTTAGTGACTTTAAGGACTTATGTCACGTTTTGGTTTGAATGCCTCTAACTTCCTTCCAACCATTCCCAACACTGGTTTGCATACTAGGTGATAACCTAATCTGTTGTTTTACAATACATGAACACAATAAAGAAATTATCAGAGAAACGCTAATAACATGCTTTCGATTGAAGACATCATAGGAAATGTTTGTTTATGAAAAAAACGAAATGTTATACATGTTTTAAGATTAAGATTTATTTGTATTAGTAAATAATTCTGAAGAAATAGGAATACAGACAAATAACCATTTGATTGTTGATACCATTCAGGAAGAAGCGCTGAAAACGGATAGGATACACATTAAGTAATGCATTTAAATGCGTCACAAAGCAAGTCCTTACATGGAATCCTCAAGACCAAAGGAGAAGAGGAAGACCAAAGAACATATTACACCGAGAAATAGAGACAGACATGAGAAAAATTGACGAAAATTAGATAGAACTGGAAAGGAAAGCCGATAACAGATTGATTTGGAGAATGCTGGACGGTGGCCTATGCTTAACAGGAATAAGTAAAAGTAAGTAAGTAAAACCATTCATTATTCACCTTTGAAGTATATATAAAAAAATACTATCACAGCATTACAATTAATATTATATAATTTACAAATTACCTTTTTATGATCTGGATCAATATAATCTAGCAATGTATCACAAAAATGTGAACCCATTTTCTCAAAATCCAAAGAATTAAAATGATAACCTTCTTCTAAATCATTACCAGCTGTACCACAAAATGTTGCCTAAAATAGTTTGCATAGAAAATAAGATGAAATATTGCATAGAACTAATAGAATATGAGGTAGTTTAGGAGATTATTAGTTAAGAAGATTTTTGATAATGTTTTTTAACTATATTTCTTAAGCATTCGCGTGCAAGACCGTAGGTCCTGGGTTAGAATCTTGCGGTGTCATCGTGGATGTGCACTGCTGAGGAGTCGCACAATTAGACGGAACGGCCATCCAGTTCTCCCAGATTTTCAATGTTAGTCTAAGATCAATCGGTTCATAATCTCAATCAATAACCTAATAATCTTCACAACCGCATACTGATATTTCTCATTGAAACATTTTATGCATCATCATTGTTTGGATAATGAATAATGATTTAAGTAAAACTTGACCATTACAAAACAAATAAGAATGAAGAAAATAAATATCTTACTTCCTCAGTCTATTCAGGTCATGTAATTTATTTATTCGCTTTTTGTCCTCTTAATTTTGTAAACAGCACTCTTGGTGAGAGAAGGAAGTGAGTAGGACTTCCCTGATAATGACTGTATTGGTGTGGCCATGTGAGAGCATTTAGAGAGGGAGAGAGAACTTCCCCTACCCTCTGTCGTATCAGGGCGTTTTAGGGCCTTGTAATAATGTTCTTTGAGAAATTATCTCCTTAAAATCTCTTATGGAATCTCAGCTACTCATACAATTTATAAAGTAGTGTATAACAATAATAAGTTGATAAAAGAATATAAATTCATATTGTATTATTTTTAATCTGATCAATTATTTCGGTAAATAAAATATCATTGGAAGTAGATAAACATCTTTAGTTTTTTGTTAGAACATTGTGATTGATTTTTGTTAAAACCTACATATCTCAGTAAGTACTCGTTTAAAGAAATACGAAGGATACAAGATAAGCATACAATTTCTTTTTAAAAAAAATCGAATTAATCTCGGTAACCAAAGTACGTCAACTTGCATCATGTTCTTAAGGGAATAGTGAAGAAGGAATTGTAAACAACCAAAAAGATTCATTTTGTATTGTTTTACTTGAATGTTTCAATTGATGCTTGGGACTGAAATTGATCAGTCTCTTATTGGCATATGTGCATACTGTGCGTATTGCTACTGGGTTCGAGTCCCAGAGTGAACATCAACTCTGAGATGCAGGTACATCCAGCTGACGAGTCCCAAATAGGACGAAACGCGCGTCCTGGATTCCACTGCTAGTCACTATCCATCTTCGCTTATAATGCTTGTAAAAATCTTTGGAATTATCCATCTCTTCATTTCATGAATCATAAGCTTTCAATTAATCAACAAATTACTGTCATATTCCCTTCTGGTTCTCAATTATTGTAGTTTAAACATGAATATTGTATTCCATTTCCTTTAACTTTAATTCCCTAGTTTGGTATAATTGTATTTTTTTTCATTCCTTATATGTTATTGTCCCGTTATTCATACATTTATCCGTGTACCTTTTCGAGTTAGTTGAATCAGATAAAAATCGGATACCATTTCCTGATACAATAATCTTCAGTTTTTTTTACTTGTCAACCAGTTAAGTTATTATTCAGCTATTGGACGGTTCTTTTCACCATGCCATCAATGTTGTTTAGTCTTAAAGTTGAATTAACACATTGGAGTCATAAAGTTTATCTCAATAACTCAGCGAGTGAAGGCTATAAACTAGTTTCTGGAAAGTTCTATCTGGAATTGACTACGTACAGACTAGTCAGTAGATAACTTGGTTAAAATAGGTTTATATTTTACAAAGATATGATCAGGAAGAAGTATCCACAAGCAAGGGATGTTGAATAACACAACAAAAGTACTATGTTTTGTGATATTTTAAAAATCAACAGAACAAAATGTGTCTGATGAAAACGGCAATGTACTTTATTATTTACCAAACAAATATGTAGTCAGTAAAGATTACTTCTTTATATTATTTTAGGTGAATGAATGAACAAGGCAGAGATTTGAGCACTACTATTTAGCTATGGTAAAATCAAAAATAAGTATCTGTGTATAACAGACTACTAGTTTGTATGATCTAAATATATCAGAGTTACATTAAACATAACTACTAACACGCTAGTATAATCCTATATGGATGTCAAAGATAAACAGTTATGTTGCGTTTCTTTACAATAGCTAACTCTGTAATTAGTATTTTTCAGAATGGAAATAATTAATTTCCGTTTTATTATCCGTAGTTAACCAGTTAAGATCAGGATGAATTAGAACTTCCCGTAATAAAAGCAGGTATGAATACTAGCATTGAAAACAAACCATTTATAGCTCTCTGTTACTGGCAACTGAAAGTATGATATTGTTGAGCAAATCAGTGAAATAATTACATAGGCATTTCCTTGCTTCCTCTGATTATGTCAATATTTTTGAAGAAATGAAAACTAGTTGCTTAGGTGTCTCTGATGACGTAATTAGTTCCTGAATATGATTCTAACTGTAGCTAGCAAACTGATTTTAGAAATAAATTTATGTAGGCTAATTGTGGATGGATTAAAACTGAACAGTTAGACAATAAAAATGTATAATAATTAATAGATAGGCTGACTTTTCTTTTATTTGGTTGTAATATCTATGTGTTTCATCGGCTTTCATAGCTAAATTAATGACAATTTCTTTTTTACATTTCAAGGATTATGAGTACGGATTATTAAGTGTACCAATGTTTTACCATTGTAAATAATGATGAACATTTAAGAAGCTTGTTCATGAACGTAGGTACTGAAAAAGGGTACTAAAAAAATTTACAGACAGCAGCACTTCAGATTATATATATATATATATATATATATATATATATATATATATATATATATATATATATATATATTATATATGGGAAGTAATACAAGGTGATGATGATTTACACAATGTGTAGTAGTTCTTAATCAATTGATTTTATTAACTTATATGCTTATATATGTTATTTAGCATAACACTTACTTCTAAAGTATAGCTATTTATAATTCCTTCTCTCCACATTACAATACGTCCAGTTCCTTCTTTTTCTTTTTGTACAGCAAATTTACATTTGTCGTAATTAAACTATAATTTATTAGAAAAACATGAATAATTTTTAATGGAATATTAAAAAGCTATGACTTTAAATGATATGGAAAGTTGAATTAGGGTCTGATTTTTTCGGGGGGGGGGAACATAATTGTAAATACCATTTGGTAAGATAAGATTATTATTATTGGCTTTATTTAATATTATATTTTTGGTACAATATAGAATTCTCAGCACAAAGTATTTCAACGACTTTCCCTTTCTTATTTCTTGATCAGTTCCTTGCGATAAATATTGAGTAGTCGCCAGTTAGATGTTAGCGGTTCAAGAATCGACATCTGATAAATGTGTATCCTTTTCGATGCATATTGCCAGTAACTATGATGACTGATTGAGCTCTTTTGTAACATGTACAGTGAAATGTTGTAAACTTTTCACAGACGCACCTGAATAGATTATGAGACTAATAGGCATAATGATGTGTTAAAACAAACAAGAAAACATATAACTTGTTGAAATATCCAGATGGCCGGAACAGGTAGCCCAGATATTCAATATTTACCTTACCAGATTATGGAAGGTCTTTATTGATCATGTTTGTGTAAGACAAGTGTTTTATTAATTTTCTTCAAACATTTGGCAAACCTGAGAATCATCATTCTATTTCAATCGGTGCCAAATAGCAAATTCTAGTCCATTAAGTTTAGTTACAACAAAAACAAAATGAGTTTATCATGATAATTTATAGTAAACAAGAAATCTATTTGTACAGAAAGTGAAACAGTGTATAATTGTCAGTATATGTTCGACTTATATATATTATAAAAAGAACTAATTCTATCAGTCAGTCAGCTACAACGTAGCACCGGGCACATATGTGCATCGGTCTAAGTTGTCATACCTCATTAGCACAACAAGATGAACACCGGATTCATAGAAGTAAAAAAGCAGTAAATGGTGACAGAAAAAGGAAGATTTTATGGATAGATTCACTTTCGTGGATGTTTCAATGTAGTTCTATTCGTTCATGAAATGTTTATTTCTCAGTGAAATGAAAGATTTTATAGTGTAACACTATGAGATGGTGAAGATTTGTAGCTGAAGTGGATGATTTTATTGGAGTTTTGTTCTCTAAGCTAGATGGTTTGGTCGTAGAGCTTTAATTGTTCATTTGAACGACATCATCAGCACAAACTTCAGGTGGAAGTGAAGTGTTCGAATTTCTCTACATGTGGTTCACAGCTTGTATTGTAGACCACGACGTTGATTAGTTCTTGTTGTGCTGACGATGTCGTTCAGAAGAATGATGAAAGCTCCACGACCAAACCATCCAGCACAGAGAACAAAACTCTATCCAAAAAAGTGTAATACTATATTTGAGTCATTATTTGAGATTGGAAATTCCCTTAATGATTTTTTGTGACATCACATATAAACAAAGAATAGCTTAGTAACAGTTGAAGATTTAAAAATCCCATAACTGAAATTTAATGTTGACTTTAAAAAAGTAATAATCGTCTATAAATTCACGTCACGAAATGATTTTGTCTAAATAATCATTAGAAAACATGAAAAAACTGGATAGATGATTCGTTCTAGCATGAAATTCTCTGTTATAGGAGGGATTCATGAATTAAGGGATTCACAAATAGCTCTTAATCTCCAGAACAATGAGTGTGTTGTTCAGTTCTAGACCACAGACAAATTGAGCGATCTTATTTTACATAAACGCTCAACACTCACATTAAGTCTGATCTCAAAATTCTCAAACATTTCTTATTTAACAATCATGAGGATGTACGCAATTACAAATATGACTAATTTCTTAGTGATTCATTTTGTTATATTATTATTGATCAACAGTCAGATATCTTATTGTTCTCTATCCTAATTAAATGAATTATTAAGTATCAACGATACAGTTTGCCGGTTCTGACTATGGCCACATCAAGGTTATACTTGATAATTAAAGGAGTTATTTTGAAAGGCTGTCTTCAATTAAATTACATACATCAGAGTTATCCTCTAATGTTTATGTTCATAAATCAAATATTACCATCAGCACTGAATGTCGGTCATGAAGTATCATGAGTTGATTAAAATAAGAAATGCAAATCATTAGGTTCTGACTAAGTGATATGAAGGTTAAGCGCACACCGCAAGTTCTTAAATCTTTACTTTGTTCCTCCTTCGGTTATGGATGCGTACAGGCGAAGAGTCTCATACGAGGACAAAATATGTCTAATGGATTCTGGTGATCATTGGTTATTCAGCTAAAGTCAATCCGTTATGCGAAACCTCCAGTTTAACAATCCTCAAGTCACCCTATAATAAATATTTCATCAGTAGCAATATAGAAACTTGATTAACCTAACTCTCAAAATAATAAAACATATAAATAATTGGTTAGATTCTATTTAGTTTCAAGAATATCATTACAAAATGTTATACATTGCTGACTATGAAGAATATTGTGAGAAACATGAAGGAGCTGATGAGAGTATTCTAATGTTTTGGTATTACCCAATTTAAGTTAGAACCATTCGGTCTAAAATTATCTAGTGATCGATCAATCACAACTGTTTTAAAAAAAAACCATGTTACAATGTAAATGTTGAAGATAACTTACATTTTTCCTGAGTTGAATTATTTTATATTATATGACATTCCTCTATTACCTGTTTTCACTCTGTATCATAAATTGATTTTATTGAACGGAAGAACTCGTGTGATGGGTAATACTTAAATTCCCCTCTAATATTTCAGTAACAGACATAAAAATCAAAAAGTGTGATTAAGATTCCATAGGTGATATGAACCAGTTAATCTTTAGATATTTTACGTTTTTATAACTTACATATAGATCTGTTTGTGTATTATGTAGTTTCACTGGTTGAAATCATGAGTCAATTGAAGTTAGACCACCATGGAAAAGCTGGAAGCACTGGAAGGCCGTTCCGTCCTAGTTTGGGACTCCTCATGATTTCAACCAGTGAAATTTCTTAAATCTCCACACAATCCCTTCTGATATTATGTAGTTGTCATGTTATCTACTTCAGAAACATAACCTCCAATGTTAACATAAAACAAAGAATAACTATGTGTCAAATGTGTGACATTATATCACTTAAAAAAAACACAACAAACATAACTCACCAGTTCTGGTATATTTTTACTTAACATAGCAGGAAATATACGTGAATAATACTGTTTTTCAGGGGTTTGACTTTTACATCCATATATAAACATTTGTTGCTTTCGACTATGTCCATGTAGATCACAATAAACAACAACTTCATACTGTTTCATGACACTGTAACACATATAAATGAAAATAAATTCTAAATTTAATCACTAAATAATGTTAAATGAAAGGAGTAATATGTACTGAACATATTAAAACAAATGCTATTGATTCAAACATGAGTTACTGTCTTACAGCAGACCCGCTTAAACACCACTGGTCACTGCCTCTCACTAGAACTCCAGGAAATAACTCACAGAGACAGTCACTAGTGCGCATATAATCATTATAATACTCTCACGTTCGCGTGTGAAACTGACAGGTCCTGGGTTCGAATCTCGCGGGAGCGGGATTGTGTATGCTCACTGCTGAGGAGTCCCATACTAGGACGTAACGGCCGTCCGATGCTTCCGGGTTTTCTATGCTAGTCTAGCTTCAATTGACTTATGAATTTGATTAATGAATATATTATTTTACATCATGTATTCGACACTTTCAAGAGGATTGGTTTAATTAGTCTCATTGAGACGAATTATATTTAGGAAACGGTTTGTGAAATTGATTTGATTAACAGTGGTAGAAAAAATTTACTTAAAGATTGTTCTCATTTTTCATCTGATGGTCACAGGATCATCGGAGCAAAATTATGTGATTTAAAAATTTATCATTGTTTCCTGTAGTTGCCTGGGAAATAGGAAGTAAATATAGACTACCACATGAAATTTAGCGGTGTCTTGGTACCATTGCGCTTTGCACTAGTTAGCTTCAGCATAAATGAATTGTTTCTCTGTGCTAATTGTTATGTCCTATAGCCCATCAATTATCACGTGACAAAATCGCCAGTTAGAACACAGACTTATAAAACCTTGGCCCTGTGCCAAACTAATAATGCATTGACCAGCACGAGCAGCTTAGAGTGAACTCCGAATCTTTATTGGTTCTTCATGCCTAGCCCTACCTATTTCAGTCCCGAACACCATCTCAGCTTCCACTGTATGAATCATGTATTTCAGACATACATAGTTTATATACAAGCAAGTCAGAGTGCATCATGACATAAAATAGAAAATAACAATTATACAAGATCAAACCGAAATATGGCTGTGAGTGTAAGAGACTGTAACTAATAAGTTGAAAGTAACTCAAGAATAGTAAATCCTATAATAGTAGCCAGTAGGTAAAATGGAGGGAATACGAATACATATATAGTCTAGTTACTCATTAATTACTTACTTACGCCTGTTACTCGTTACTCATTAATTATCCAGTCAGAATTTAAGAAATGATAGTCCATAAATAATTCCCAGCAGTTATCATTCATTTATTCCTTGATAGGAAATAACATCAAGGACTTTCCCTCGTGAATGTAGTGTAGATTCTCACGAAGCAAATTTCATTATCATTATTGATTCTTTTCAGAAATGAATGCTGAAAAATCATTGCTTACTGAAGATCTATGGGAAAAAACCTTATAAATCTGTTAATTCTCTACTTTAAGAATTACGTTCATTTATTTATCCAGCTTTTTGATTATTCACTCAACATTCAAACATAACATTTGGTTATTGATCTCGATGGGAATGAAATTCACAGATAGAGAGATGAGAATATATTACTCTTTCAAATTCTTTGTATTCTCTTATTAAATGCTTATAATAAGGGAAATCTACCATACTTAGTTCGTTCTGTTTTTATTTACGGCTGCGAAACGTGGCCATTAAGAGTAGAAGATAGTCATAAACTACTAGTATTTGATCACAGATATCTTAGAAATATTGTTCGCATCTACTGGGATCACCGGGCAAGTAATTGTGAGGTTAGACGCAGGGTATTAGGAAATGATGGTAAATCAGTTGATGAGGTATTAAATCTTCATCGACTGAGATGATTGGGCTACGTGTTACGCATGCTTGAACACCGATTACGACGACGTGCGATGCTGACCAGTGTTGGAGATGGTTGGAAGAAAGTTAGGTGTGGCGAAACCAAAATGTGGCATCAGTCCATAATGTCATTAACTTCTAGTCTTAGCCATGTTGCTAGATGCAGACTACTTGGTTGTGATCCGTGTGACTATCGTAATCAATGGATGGAGACTCTTGGTGACATGGCTCAGAATCGATCACAATGACGTAGGTGTATACACTCTCTGTGTTCCTTTAAACTATGAGATTAAAATCACTTTATATCTTTCTTTCTACCAACTGATTCTTTCTTCCTGTACTATATCCTTATATCCAATCTTTGTTTTATATATTACCACCATTGAATTAACTACTTCCATTAATCCGATGTTCATCCTGCTGTGCTAATGTGGTATGGTCATTTGGACCGATGCATATATGTGCCTGGTCTTACGTTGTAGCTGACTGACTAAATGACCATACTCAGGGAAACATTTCTATTCATCATAGCTACATTACAAGTTAAATCTAATCTAATAATTTTGACTGAAATAAAAAGAAATGAATTACTTACTTTATAATCATTTGTTTAGTATGCCAAATTGTAGGAAAGAAACGTTTTAAATTAGATGTATATTTACGATTCAAATCACAACCTGATAATGAACAACGATAATTTCCTACAATTACTCCATCAGGATTTAACATTGGAATTAATTTGAACACAAAATTAGATCTTAATACCTATTCAAAGATAAATGTGAATACATTGATAATTATTTATCATTTAAGTATTTAAAGCTTAATACATTGCAGAACTTCATGAGAATTTATTGTAAACTAGAGTTTGAGAAAGAGCAGACTGTGTCAATAACAACAATATTTTTACTAAACAAATAACATCTGATGATGTCATTCTCTTCCCAGTTATTTCAACATTATTCATTAGAAGTACAACATTTAATAGTTATATTCATAAGTTAATTGAAGCTAGACTACCATGAAAAACCTGGAAGCATTGAATGGTCGTTTCGTCCTAGTATGAGACTCTTCAGAAGTGTGCATCCTTGATCCAGCATCGAGAGACTCAAACCCAGGACCTATCAGTCTCGAGAGCGAACGCTTTACCTTTAGATCACTGAGCCGACATCCAACAGTGTTAATTTCTAACTTCAACCAATCCAATAAATTGCATCTAGTGAACTGATTTCTAATTGATCGTGGGAATCCATAGTTAGACGATTTTCACTCATATTAAATTTAAAGATTCTAAAAATGAAAGTCAGAAATATCTAGAAAAACATACTCTATTCTATATTTAACTTCCTTAAACTTTTTCTGTCCATCCTATTATTCATGAATTTGTTCAAGACAAGCTCTACTTCATTATGCATTCATAACTTCACGTGTTATTTTTGAAGCAAGTTATACTGCCTACAAAAATTGGTCATCTTTAGAATGTATCTCCAAAAGTTACCTCTTCCTGTTTACTATCGAAAAGTGTTGAAAGTCAGTCAATAGCTCAATTCTTGAACACGTTACAGATTTAGGTCAAGTTAGTTCAATAAAATTATCACTCGAAATTGTTACTAATATGGTTATATGAATTGATTTCAAATTTTAGACTTCATGTAACTCTTAGAGCATTGCATGCAGATAACATAAAAGGAAAAAGAAATATTTTGGTTACAACAAATTGTTGATAAACATTAGATATATCTCGATAGTGTGATGAAAGGACGATGATGATCAGAACTATGTGATGGTATATTAGTGCAATACACTTCGAACAATCTGATCACATATATACTTGTTAAGAACATTTATATATAAAAATAAAAGTTAAACTAGACTAGAAAAGGAGGATTAGAGGAGAAAAAGTTAATCAAGAAAATAATAATTTGAAAACAATTTGAAACTTCATTCACTCTGCATAATAATTTGATATTGCCAAGGTAGGTCTAAGTTTTTTTTGAATACACAAAGGGGGTTTGAATTTTTGTATGGCTAAGGCTTCAATAAACCTCCCTTTTATACTTTTGTACAACACCACAAAAGCCGAGTTAAGATCAATTATATGACTTGTTTCAATTATGTGTTTGGCAGTAGAGGATGATGGATGTTTATCCTTTACTCTTATTGAATCATTTGATTTTATTTGTTTCTGCAAATGTATTGCTCTAAAATATCATCATATAGTTCTAATAATCTTCGTCTTCTTACTACATTATTTTTATATCTAGAAGGTTGTTACTTGATATACCGCGTATAACTGAGCACTAGAACGCCAAAACCCTTCCAAGTCGCAAGGAGAAGACAGAAGACTAATGAAAGGAATATTATTCCAAACAGTGTCAATTATGGTACAAATTGTCAGGTATTTATAGTTTTTAGTACGAACAAAATCATCATTGCAGTCCTCTAATCCGCATACAGGGGGTTATTAGCCTTGTCCAATCGGGAAGCTACACGTAGGAATTCTAGAACATTCTTCCAAAAGGTGATTGGATGGAATATTTTCGGCTCCTTCTGAGCCTCTTACAGCTTCCTCGAGTTCACCCGTGGTCCGTCGTCACAATTATCAAAATTTATAAAAGGTACTAATTGCTTTAAAAATATGATAATTCAGTTTAACTCGAATTAAAACTAATTCTTCATGTTGTGATGAGTCTCTTTCAAGAAAATCTAATCAAATATCAAAATAATCAAATGCGAATAAATGGTTCACTGGTTAATTGTTTACTTAACAAGACAATTTGACTTACATTAACTTAGTACCCAAATACTGTGTAACTATTCAATTGAATTCAGATAAAATCATATATAAATTGTTTAACCAATGTTTATATTGAATTATTAAATATAGAAGAAATCTTTTAAGTGGATGAAAATAAAATTACATACCTTAGCATCTGGATCTGTACTTATAAGAAAATCCAATAAACCTTTCATCATCCAGCTACCTTGTGTTTCACCAGGATGTACACGTGCTGTAATTACAACGCATCGTTTCTTCTCCATTGGCTTATTATTATTATTATTATCATCATCATCATCAGTAGGTTGTGCTTGAAAATCTGAACGTGACTGAACAAAAACACTTAAGTCAATAGATGAAATAGATCAATTTAGTGCAATATATAAATATACTTTAAGCAATAATAAGTAATTTGTGCACAAATAACACTAATATTTTCACACATTTTCAAGACATAGGATGTGCTATGTCCCGACAAGAATAGTGAATGGTAATTTTGGGATCCATTCGTGGACCAATACAATATTTCTATCATATAATTGTTAATTAACTAAACTATTCATATTCATGTTCCTCTTATTTTAAGCTTTATTTTGACCTATGAATCATTATTATACGTTTTACCATTCTTGAATTATGCCCTCTCTATTAGTTACTGCCTCCCACATTCACAGCCACATTTGGCCAAATTTAGTACAAATGTTATTTTCTATTTTATGCTACGTTGTGGTCTGTTTGATTAGTATATAAACTCAGTATGTTTGAAATATAACAATTCATATCGCAGAGGCTGAGACTGGCGTTCTGGACTTAACTGGCTGGGCTAGGAGGAAAGCAGGGCCAATCAGAACTCTAGGCCGCTCGCACGTGTTTTACGCGTCCTTGGTCCGATCGATACTCACTGCCCTCTACTCGGCGGCCCCTCAATATATAACAGGATGGCAGCATCAGTCACTGTTATGCAGATTAGTCCATTTGATGAATGTAAGTTGAATTTAAAATGTATCATGTATGTTTCACTATTATTAATGACTTTTCATTTCGAGTCAAACTATAAATTTAACTTACATCAAAATAGGATTCTGCTCTACACAACAAATTCACAATGAATTACATAACCCCATTTCTCGCAAACATAAACGGTTTCCTATACTTTATTATTAAACTAGAAAATATCAGAATAGTTCCTTATTGTTAATGGTAATAACAAAACATATTCTGGTTGTATTAAAAGATAAATGGAAATATTATTCTTTCTGAGAATGCATTAGAGTCAGTCAGCTACAATGTAGGACCAAGCACACATATTCTCCGATACGACACAGCATGCAACAATCGAATCACACTTGACGGAGAGGCTTTGGAAGATGTAAAATCCTTTACATATCTGGGCTGCATCATTGATGAACACATTGGATCTGCTGCAGATGTGAAGGCGCTGATCGACAATTGAAGAACATTTGGAACTGAAAACAACTGTCAACCAACATCAAGGTCAGAATTTTCAACACAAATGTCAAGACAGTTCTACTGGCTACAATGCATCTCACCGGTTGTGATACTTGATTCCTTTAGATTTGATCTGGGTCACTTGTTCATGACTTGAATTAAATAGATGCTCAGTGGTTCATAGGTGTTTCAATAAATATTCAGCTCACTCCAATTCATGATAAAGTTAAGTCTTAAGATATTATCCATTTTAAAATTCACTTAATTTTACAAATCTTAAATTCAAATGTCTCTTTTCCCAAAATACTTATGATGAGGACTTATACATGCCAGATCGATGGTCCAGAAGTTAAGCGTTTGCGCGCAAGACCGAACGTCCTGGCCTGGATTAACATGTGCAGGATCGTGGATGTGCACTGTTGAAGAGTCCCAGTGCTTACAGGTTTCCAATAGTGATTTAACTCAAATGAGTTCATGATTTTAAAGAAACTCAACAATCTCTACAATCCCTTACTGACACATTGATATAATTATATAGTCTGTTTTATTAAAATAGTATCTACTCAATTACATGGCATTTATATATTAAGTCCCTGAATATATTTAGTATGTTAAAACGTAAGAACCATAGCCAACAACAAGTTCGATGTACAACAAAACATTTCACTAACCTTATTCCGAACTTGATCAACATTGTTATTATCACCACTATTACGTTCATCATAATCATCTGGCTCTGTAATGGTTAATAAAGGTACTGGATTATTAGCTAATGTATAACAAAGGGTTGTCTGTTGACATATTCTCTTAATTGACGAATTTAATGCTAATTTATTTAAATATTCTTGAAGTTGGGTATATGTGTATGGATAACATGCAGCAAAGTATACAATATCATTTGGATAGGGGAATTTGAATTTCCATGTTAGTGAATATGTCTGATGTAATTTAGAAGTATCATCCTTTTGTGGTTTGTTTTTGTACTGTAGTTTATTGTCAGTAGATTCCATATATCTATAATTTGAAAGAAAATATGTTATTTTAATAAAAATGTGAGTGATTTTAACAGAATAAATAGAACTGGTGAGATTTGACATTTTTCGATAAGGAAATAGGAAGCTTTCCAATCGAGGACGGATAGTGGCTAGCAATGGAATACAGGACGCGTGTTTCATCCTTTTTGGGACTCGTCAGCTCAATGCATACATATCACAGAGTTATTCTTCATTCCAAGACTCAAATAAAGTACCGTTTGCTTCAAACGCCATCGCGTTATCCACTTACCTACTGAGTTCTGATAGCCAACTGCTTCTGTAAAGGGTTGAAATTTAAATTCACTTAATGTTGTTTGCTTTCATCTTCCCATTGTTGCTGAGGTCTGAAATTGATCAGTCTCTTGTTGGCATATGTGCATCTTGTGCGGATTGCCTCGATATTGCCTTAAATCACAAGCTTTTTAAAGCGAAGATGAAATTAGCATAAATGTGATAGGTTCAAGAGCGCTGAAGGAGAATTAGTTGACGAAAAGTATGCTTTATTAAAAAAAATTAAACAGTTTAAACTAATAACTATCCCATTAAACGTGCTAAAAACTGTAAGAAAATTAGAAACTTCTTTGTTTACTGTAATTTCATTTTAAGAAAGTTGTTTAACACAACCTACGTTTAAACTGGTGTAGAACTTAGAAATAATTACACCAGTTATGATAACTCATTTCATTGACGAAATTACCGAGACTTTGAATGTTTGATTCACTTAATTACTTAAACCTGTTATCATTCGTGTGGGAGGATAAGCCACCGACCATCAGTCGCCATCCGATTCTGTCCTAGGCTCTTCTTCCGAGTTGTTTCCAATAGCTAGTCATTCTGTTGATGTCTGCCTCCAATACCGAACACAAAGTGATCTTTTTGGTCTGTCTCTCTTAATTTTACCTTCAGCATTCTTAATTGAGACTTGCCTCGTGATGTAGTTTCATGGTTTCTACAATGTGTGTTCTATACACTACAACAGTATTTTCCTAACTTCCTCATCAGCTCAGAGTCAGTTTGTTATCTTCCACAGTAGGTTGTTCCTGATGGTAATCAACCAAAGGACATTCACTATTTTGTGTAAACAGTTGTTTATAAATACTTATACTCTTTTGATGATGATTGTAGTAGTTCTCCAAGTTTCAGTTCCATACAATGGAACTGTCTTGACGCCTGCATTAAAGATTCTGACTTTGATGTTGTTTGATAGTTGTATTGAGCTGCAGATGTTCTTCAGTTGCATTAGGTTCTCCTTGTTCATCGATGTTACTACTAACCAGGTACTTAAAGCTTTCTACCTCTTCCAGATCTTTTCTATCAAGTGTGATTGGGTTAGTGTTCTCTGTTTTGTATTTCAGGATCTTTCTTTTTTGTATATGTTCTCGCCTACTGCTACAGAGGCTGTTGCTACACTGTCTGTCGGTGTACATGGGATTTTATTTACTTCATGTTACTAATATCCTTAAGATAAGCCTCCGTTTAAATCATTTAGAGTATATCAATTATAAAATGTAATACTTAAAGATATATAGCTTTCAGTACATAGTTTTATTCTAACTCCGATGATGTGCCTTGGTTTTAGGATTTTCTGAACATTAGTTTTCGATGGTATTTACCATGGTACGTTAATAATTGTCAATCATTAACTAATTAAGTCAGAGAATGTCGATCATTTAATCTCAACTCAATAATCCCAGACAACGAACTCGATAAAATGTCTGAAACGTCTAGGTTCTGTTTCTGGGATACTCATGGATGAACAATGACGATGAGCCCTTCTAAAACGAAACAACCGTAGGGAGTTTTCTAGCATTTAATCGTGCCCAAGTTGATGTCAATAT
Source organism: Schistosoma spindalis (assembly GCA_946903255.1). NCBI lineage: Eukaryota > Metazoa > Platyhelminthes > Trematoda > Strigeidida > Schistosomatidae > Schistosoma > Schistosoma spindalis. Next base: position 40,101,613 of record OX336418.1, read on the forward strand.
ATAAGAAATACCGTCCATATAATCATATTTTTGTTGCTATGAGAATGGATCAAAGAGTACGAATGTTTAATGAGTATGCTTTAGTAGCGTTGATTCAAAGCGAAATGCAAATCAAGACTTATTTTATTTATTCGTGACCAGCAACAGATATAAGAAAGAGAGCAGTTTTACTTTCTGGCTTTTATCAACCATCAGACAGTTAGCAACTGTAAAAAATGTAAAGTATCATTAACTGACGATTTCTTACTGTGTCCAATAAATATGTAACTCCAGACTATGAAGCATTGGTTTTACAAACTTTTAGGTTCATCAATCCAACCTCCTTTTGATGCTTTACTAATGTGATTTGTATTTCCATTCTTTAAAACATAACTTGAAGTCTTCAGAATACAAGTTCTTCAGCTTCCTTGTCTTCTTTCGATCAACACAGTCGTTTGTTCAGACAATTTTTTCAAACTGTATTCATCACCAACTATCCATACAGTGAATAAAGGGTCAAAAGGCACAATACAGAGTACACGTTTGGTTTTTTATTCAACATAAGAGGGGGGATGTAGCTAGTTTTGAACTTGAATTATACCCCTGACCCACGTTGCAAGATCTGTTTGTTATTGAATGGTTTCTATAAATAGCACCAAACATCTCATAAATTATCAAGTTTTATCTAAAGTGTTATAAAGCTTAGTTTATGTATTTATTAAACAGAGTTATACACACGAACAAAATCAGTATATCGCGAAATTATTGGGTTCATGGGTCAATTGAACCTAGAACCCCATGGAAAACCTGGAAGCACTAGACGGTTGTTTCATCCTTTTGTGGGACTCCTCAGCACTGCGCATCCATGATCCCGCTCGTGGGATTCGAACCCAGGGCCTTCAGTCTCGCGCGCGAACGCTTAACCTTTAGATCACTGAGTCATGACATTGTACAAGAGAAATTAAACTGATATTGATAAATAAGTAAGTCCGAAGTTATAAATAGAATAAACATTGAGTTGATTCTTTAAAATCTCTTATATTCTTATATAAATAATAATAGAAGTAAACATTCTATACTGAATAGAAATAATAAATTCATATAAACATTGACTAACTTTGTTTGATAGTAATTTATATCACTACCAACACGTTGCCATCCAATACCAGTTAATTTAGCCATTTTCTCACTGTACATTAATGGTCTCATACCTTGTGCAAATAAACTAGTAGACTGTAAATTGTAAGTAAAAGTCAAAAATTACTAATTTTTTTAAATAGGAGGCTAATTTACATATTATCTCTCTTTCCAACTCATTGAAGAACGTTTAAGTTAGAAAATGAGCTATTTTATAAATAATTCACTTCTGATAGTGTAATCAAATAGATTTGAACAAATAATGTATATATTTCGTCCTAATATGGGACTCCTTAGCAGTGCGCAACCATGATCCCACCTCTCGAGATTCGAACCCAGAACCTTCAGCCTCGGGCGCTAATGCTTAACCTCTAGACCGCTGACCCGTATCCAACGGTGCTAATGTTTAACTTCAACCAATCCACGAGATTGCGTGACCATGTTCCGTTGTGTTATTGTATTATACCTGCCTCTACTTGATATTTATTAGCTCCACTGGTCACAGCTTTTCACTAGAACTTCAAGAATTCCTTCACGAAGCTAGTCACTAGTGAACAAATGGTTCTTGAATGCGCACTGTTGAGGAGTCCCATACTAGGACGAAACGGCCGTTCTGAGCTTCCAGGTTTTCAATGGTTGTCTTACATCAATCGATTCATGATCTTGATCAAAAAGATAATTCTTAGTTCAATTTATTATATTTTCAAAGGTAATTGTCAGGATCCTGTAAGGGATAGCAAGGATAATGAGTTGTACTAATAATGTTTTATTTTTGCCAACCATTCTTCATCATGTTGGACACATATCAATCACATGTTGCTAAAGATTCATATACTGAAAATATAACTGTACTTTCTTGAAAGTTTACAACTTGGAGATTGTAAGTTATGTCCATAACTAACCAATCAAATAGTTGTTTAAGCACCCACCACGTTAATCTGATTTGATGTATTTGTAAACTTACCCTATTGCATGTGACTTGCCAATCAAAGGACATTATTATCCTATTATATTAGTGTATCTCTTCATTTTTATTCATTTCGATAATACACTTAATACTGGTCGAAACTTTATAGGATTTAATTTGTCTTACAGATATTCTACTAGAACTATAAACGCGATACTGGTCACCGCAGAGTCCTTGTTCTGACTATAACTTTCACAAAGACTATGGGGTCGCCAGTATCACTTTTACAGTTCTAACAGCTTACATATCATATCAATTTGAATATATAACGTTAACAGATGAAAACCATACAAATATCAAGCTTCTAATTTATTGTACTTTAACACTTATGATATACTGAATCGATTATGGAGGTAATGTTTTAGATTGGATAGTATATTAATTCAAAGATAAATATTGTAGAGACCAAAAAGAGTTTTTAGAGATAACAATCAATTATGTTAAGTGCAAGAATAACTGCAACTGGGTAAAAGGTGTTGGTAAAATGCTTCGCACCATCAGCTGTTTTATGAAAACTAACGATATAACCATCACATGTTAAATCTTTATTGAATCATTTACTTTAAGGGATCATTGTTGTTAAACACTGATAAATATACTTTTGAAATCCACTTGTTGAACAATAAATACCTTTCTAGGTTCTTTATATTTGATTAATTAATGACAAAAATATAAAGTAATCCTGTGTTGGTCTAAAAAAGTATCTTTATAAAAGTAAGTATTAGGACAAAATACGCATCCTAGATTACTCTGTTAGCTACCATTCGTCTTTGCTTATAAAATTTGTGACCTAAGGTAATAATATCAAGGCAGTCCGCACAGGATGTACATATGTTAATAAGAGACTGATCAGTTGCAGTCCTAAACATCAATGGGGAGATAAAAGCAAATAATACCAAGTGAATTTAAATTTCATCCCATTTCAGAAGCAGTTGGCTATCAGAACTCAGTAGCTAAGTGGATAACGCGATGGCGTTTGAAGCAAACGGTATTAGATTTGAGTCCCAGAGTGAACGTCATCTCTGCGATACAGGTACATCCAGATGATGATTTCCAAATAGGACGAAACGCGCGTCTTGTATTCCATTGCTGGGCCACTATTCATCTTTGCTTATAAAATTTATGACTTAAGGTAATATCGAATAATTTTTCTGGTTAGCGTTTTTTAGCGAGTTAGTTTTCTACGGGATGGGGTCGCTAACCCCATGCCCAACCTTCCTCCTTTATCCGGGCTTGGGACCGGCAGTAGGTCCGGAGGAAGATGTACAAACCTTTACATATTTGGGCAGCATCATCGATGAACACGGTGGATCTGATGCAAAGCAAGAGCAGCATATTTATAACTGAAGAACATCTGGAACTCAAAACAACTGTCTGTCAATCAATACCAAGGTCAGAATTTTCAATACAAATGTGAAGACAGTTCTACTATATGGGGCGGAAACCTGGAAAACCACGAAAGCCGTCATCCAGAAGATACAGGTGTTTATTAACATTTGTCTACGCAAAATACTTCGGATCCGTTGGCCGGACACTATAAGCAACAACCTACTGTGGGAGAGAACAAATCAGATCCCAGTGGAGGAAGAAATCAGGAAGAAGCGCTGGAAGTGGATAGGACACACATTGAGGAAAGCACCGAACTGCGTCACGAGACAAGCCCTCACATGGAATCCTGAAGGCCGAAGGAGGAGAGGAAGACCAAAGAACACATTACTCCGAGAAATGGAGATAGACATGAGAAAGATGAACAAGAACTGGATGGAACTAGAAAAGAAGGCCCAGGACAGAGTGGGTTGGAGAATGCTGGTCGGCAGCCTATGCTTCATTGGGAGTAACAGGAGTACGTAAGTAAGTAAGTAAGGTAATATCGAGGCAGTTCGCACAGAATGCACGTATGCCAACAAAAGACTGATCAACTGAAGTCCTAAATAACAATAGGAAGATACAAGTAAAACAACATCAAGTGAATATAATCATTATGTAATGTTACCTTATAAAAATTTACAATTGTAAATCTATAATTGTTATAATTCTCTGTATTTTGCACACGAAAATAAAACCATTGTGTATATTTTTTTGTATATAAATCTGGTCGTAGATAAAGTTCATATTCATAAGGACCACTAAAATTCAAGGGAAAAAGAAAAACCTCTTTATAGTAAACTATAAGCAAATTAACAAATATGCAAAAACAAGAAAATTAAATTTCATATATGGTGGGTGAAGTTAACAAACAGATGTTAACATTATGTTAGAGCACATGTGATTAAACTGTAATTTACAGAAGGGTATTTGCATGATCTTTCCCTATAAGTCCAATCATCAACTAGTTCACTTATATTATCAGTATAGGGGTTGTGGAGATTATTAAGATTTGATTGAGATCATGAACCGATTGATGTTAGACCATCGTTGGAAACCTGTAAGCACTGGACGGCCTTTTTGTCCTATTTTGGGACTCCTCAGTAGTGCACATTCACGATTCCGATATTCGAATCCAGGGCCTTCAGAGTTTCGCGCGCGAACGAATAACCTACTGGACCACTTATATGTTGTCAGTAGGAATAATGGACTTTCTATTTTAGCATTTGAAACACTAACTAATGAACAACTAAGAAAACCTTAACGTTAATTTGTCTTCTGGTGCATTATAAAACAAAGTTAAATCAAAAGATAGTAAATACTTTATTTCACTATTGTACTCTAATCCATCATGACTTCAAACATGTAAAACACTAAATTTGTAATCTTTGATCATACGGGAACACAATCAAGGAATTACAGTGTGTACATAGCTCAGTGATACAAAATTGAGCCTTTACTATTTGGTTGTTAGATTTTATTAACAAGTTCTGTAATTTAGTGTCAAATACATCCGATTGTTCTCCACTGGTGTTCTGTTCACTACACTACAAGTTATAATTTTACACTACTTGTCCCATTTTACCAATTGTATATCAAATTTTAAACTGATATAGTAATCGAGATAGTGGAGAAGATTTGTAGCTCAGTTGGATGGTTTCCATGAAGTTTTATTTTCTGAACTAGATAGTTTGGTTGTGCTCAGTTAACAAAACTCAGTCAAACGACGAAAACTATCCAGCTCAAAGAAGAAAACTTCATGTTGACAACGAAAAAATGATACTCAATGACAAATTCATTTTGAAACTGTGAAATCAAAAGTGAGACTAGTTTAATAGACTGTATTTTACAGATTTTAAAACACTGATGAAATTTGAAATTATTCATACAATTGGTTTGTGGGAATATGTTCAGATTGACGACTTATTATAGTTGAAGAACTATTAAAAACCACGTTGCCCCAAACCATCCTAGTCGATGAAGATTCACAATATCATCAAATGATTGTAAATTAGTTGATAAATCGAATTGTGAATCTTCATCGACTGGGATGGTTGGGTCACGTGTTACATGTGCTTGAACACCGATTACCACGACGTGCGATTCTGAATAGTGCTGGGGAAGGTTGGAAGAAAGTTAGAGGCAGTCAGACCGAAATGTGGCATCAGTCCATAATGTCACTAACTTCTAGTCTGACCCATGTTGGTAGATGCATACAAATTGGTTGGGGTCCGCGTGGCTATCGTAACCAATGGTTGGAGACTCTGAGTGACATGGCTCAGAATTGACCACAATGGTGTAGGTGTATATACTCGCTGTCTTCCTTTAAACTATGAGATTAAAATCACTTCATATCTTTGTCTCTACGAACTAATTCTTTCTTCCTGTACTATGTTCATATGTGCAATCTTTCTTTTATACATTACTACCACTGAAGTGATTACTTCTATGAATTTGGTGTTGATCATGTTGTGCTATTGAGGTGTGACAACTTGAACCGATGCATATAACTGCTTGATCATACGTTGTAGCTGGCTAATTAAAAATCAAGAGATCTGTTTCGTCCTAGTATAACACTCTTTGGCAGTACGCATCTAACTGCCACATCAGGATTCCAACCTAAGAAATTTAAGTTTCATGGTTTACACTTAAATTGTAGACCACATTCAATGATTTCCATATCTTTCATACTATAATCGATGTTGTCCTAATATCTTCCAAAAATCGTGTTAATTAATGCTCAAAACTGATGGCAATCTGTGAGTAAGACACAACGTGTTCTTTGATCTGCCTTTTTTTCTTTCACCTTCAACATTCCTAGTTGAGACTTGCCTCGAGATGTAGTTTTATAGTTTCTACAATGTGTGTCCTATTCACCACAAGAGTCTTTCCTTAATCTCCACTTCAACTTGAAGTCAGTTTGTTATCTTCCACAGTAGACTGTTCTTGATGGTATCCAATCAACGGACATTCACTATCTTGTGTAAACAATTGTTTATAAATATTTTTACTCTTTTGATAATGATTCTCTCGGTACAAAATCAGATTTATTGACTCTCATCTATAGACTTTAAGCAAAAAGTAACTCTTGGTTCATTATATTGCCCCAAATGCCCTGGTACGGCCGGGAGTGGGGAGAGTCTGCTCTCCCTCTCCAAATGTTCTGACATGGTCACGTGCACACAATCACTGCTAGGAAAGTCCTATTCACTGCCTTCTAGGGACATTACTGTTGTTTACGAAATTGAGAGGACGAAAAGCATAACGTCGGCGCTTTAACCATGTTGGTGGACACAGAGACTTCACATAGGGGAGTTGGAAAACCCTGATTGCAAAACAATAGTTCACATAGGCTCCAGGATCCTGAAGGAACAAATTGCGTATGAACCAATCGTTGGTCGCCAGCTATCTCGGAACTATATTTCCTTACGATGCTCCACTGTCTTGTCAATCAGACCCTAAGAAAACCACCTGCTTCGGTTCGGGTACCCGGGTAGTATCACAACCCTCGCACAAACCAAATGAGATTTGTGTGGCGCATATCTATTTGGTTCATCATATTACCATCAATCATAACTTTCTCTCTGAAATGTATCCATAATGAAAGATTTGTACTCCACATATGTACTTTATTTTTCATCAAAATGTCATTTGATTATCTTGATACAAGATTTAAATGATATAGTTTTATATAATATAAAATATTAACGTTAGAACCATTTGTTTTTCTGTCCTTTACAACACACATGAATAGTTTATTATGATTTCTATACATCATTTATTTGTTCTGATTTATAATTTAATCAAACTAATGAAAGATATTTTATGAATTCTAATTAGATTATATATCACATGCAATAATCATTAAACTAGTTATTACATAATAGATAGTATTGGCATTAAAACTATTAAATTATACACAAATCTAATGTATTCCATATCTTTATATATAGATATATTCTCTTCAGTTTTAATGATAAGTACATTTGTTATATACATTTATCATTAACAAATGTATAAAGAAAGATTTATTTGTAAATGTGTGAAGTTATAATACATGACAAGGATAGAGTGAGTTGAAGAATGCTAGTCGGTGGTCTATACTCTATTGGGAGTAAATAATACATTATAGGCTTCTTAAGTTGTTAAATCTATATAGTATCAAATCCTCTGTTGTCTTCTGTGAACAAGTAAATATTATGTAGTGTCCGTTCATAAGTTAGATCCACATATAATATTTTAATTTCTGGACAAATCAACTTATTCATTCTCCTTAAGCTACATTTATTAACATTGTCAATGATGTCCTGGTACGAGCCCCCAAATGCCCTGGTACGGCCGAGAGTGGGGAGAGTCCGCTCTCCCTCTCGAAATGCTCTCACATGGCCACGCGTATATAGCCTCTGCCAGGGAAGTCCTACTCACTGCCTTCTCGTGGCGGGGGTGTTGTTTACAAAAATGAGAGGACGAAAAGCGAATGTCTGGCGCTTTAACCGGACCCCAAACCAATGGTGCACATGGGCTTCAGTATCCCGAAGGAACAAATGGCGTATGAACCAATAGTTGGTCACCGGCTTCCATGGGACTGCATCTCCTTACGATGCTCCACTGCCTTGTGGATCAGACGTTCAGGTCAAAGGCTCGGGGTGTGGCCCCCTAAGAAAACCACCTGCTTCGGTTTGGGCACCCGGGCAGTATCACAGCCCTCACACAAATCAATTGAGATTTGTGTGGCGCATATGTATTTGGTGCCTCCCTGTACCTATACTTATGTGTTAAAATAAATAATAAAATAAATAAATAATATTTTAATTTCTGGACAAATCAACTTATTCATTCTCCTTAAGCTACATTTATTAACATTGTCAATGATGAACGTGTATGAATTTCTCATCTTGCTCATTACACATCTGTAACTATAAATATTGATTAACATTTGATTAAAGGGAGTTGATTTATATGCCTTCTCCACTGCGCGTCGTCATCGTTTCGCTTCGATCTCTTCTCTTCACTTCATTCCTCTAATTATCTGACCGAATCAATGAGTGTATAAAATATATGTATTTAAAAATTTATTCTCGTACTCGACTAATTTAATTCCATTATTTACTAATACAATCTAAGTCGATAATTATAGACGAGTAGTGACGATATATTATTATTATTAGTGGCCTTATTCAATATTATATATTTGGTACAATATAGAATTCTCAGCACAAAGTATTTCAACGACTTTCCCTTTCTTATTTCTTGATCAGTTCCTTGAGATAAATATTGAATGGTCGCCAGTTAGATGTTAGCGGTTCAAGAATGGACATCTGATAAATGTATATCCTTTTCGATGCATATTGCCAGTAACTATGATGTTTCTGATTGAGCTCTTTTGTAACTTGTACAGCGAAATGTTGTAAACTTTTCACAAACGCACCTGAATAGGTTATGAGACTAATAGGCATAATGATGTGTTAAAACAAACAAGAAAACAGATAACTTGTTGAAATATCCAAATGGCAGGAACAGGTAGCTCAGATATTCAAGCAGGCCTCCTGTATATATATCAATAATAATCAATCATACAATCTAACTTAAGTCGCAATTCGGATTACAATCTGTTAAAATGAACATTCATGGATCATAAAGCATAGATCTCAATAGTTAGATCAAATATTAAATAGTTATGCTATTTTAAATACTATTAATCTATTTTACAGTAAATTGATGGTTTATTCGTAGCAACTGATACATTTGTGGGGTTATGGATAAAAAGCTTATTTTGTAAATAGTTTTTAATGTTATTTGTATTTATTTCGTCAATTTTTCATTGTATATACATTTATCATTAAATGATTGTACGTGTTGTTTATGTGTATGACATTGAACACACTTTCTTCTGTCGTGTTACACTCATAGCATGACACACAGTTAACTGTTTAGCACATACCTATTGTTCTTCATTGCTTGTGATTGTGTTAACTGAACTCTAAATCAAATACCATTTACATTTATAGACTGTAATTGAAACATATCATAATCTACGTTGAATTATACCACTGGGAGTATATCAACCTCACCGGAATTATTAACCATCTATAATTGTACATATTTCGTACCAGATCAAATCAGAACACGTACTAACCTGATGAACTAAGTAACGTCCCTCATTTCTATTGTGTTCATAACATTTAATTTATATATTATAATTATTTGCCCTTAATAACTCTGTTATTACTTTTTGAGTTAGCATATTTTCTGATCCACCACCATACATTTTCTCTCCTACAATGTAGATTGGATTCTATTTAATTAACCATTTCTCTATTAGGAAATCAAAGATATTGAAAAATTTCAATATTAATCATTTTATCAAAATGATTACATAATGAATTGATTATAGATTTCATTTTCATCAAACTTTAATGTTCCCTATCACTACTTATACTTTCAGTACCTCTATCACTATGGGATTTGAATCGATAACTGAATCTCTGTGCTAATGTGGTATAGCAACTCGAACTGATGTACGTACGTACGAAGTTCCACGTTGTTACTGACTAACTGACTGACTGAGATTTCATTTAATATCATCTATTGATAAAATAAGTAATATATAACTTACGTGCATATAGCTTTTGATAAGTTACCACTTTCAAAACGTGATTCAAATTTTAAAAATTTAGAATCATTTAATAAATTGTTTGGTTGACCAACACTTTCATGAGATTTAGAAGCGGTAAACTAAAAAAGAAAAGAAAAGAAAAAAAGAAAAAGGAAAAGAAAACACTTAAGAATGAAAACGAATATTTATGTATTGTATGTTTTTAATCAGTAACTAAAACATATTTTTATACAATTATTGTTTGAACTATTTTGGTTAGTAAAAAAAAGTTATCGACATAGAAATCATGATAATATTAAGATGTACTATTATATTATAGTTGAAATCATGAGTCATTGGAAGCTAGGCTACCATGGAAAACTTGGAAGCATTGATCACTAATGACTGACTTTAAGATACATTTCCTGGAACTTTAGTGAGAAGCAGTAAACAATCGAGTTCAAACCAGGTCCGTTGTGAGATATCAGCTCACTGAAGACAATAGTGAACGGTGGCTCAATTTCGTGGATTGGTTGAAGTTACATATTAACAGCATTGGATACCGGCCAGCTCAATAGTCTAATGGTTAAGCGCTCGAGCGCGAGACTGATAGACCCTGGGTTCGAATCTCGCGGGGAGCGGGATTTTATATGCGCACTGTTGAGGAAACCCACAATAGGACGAAACGGCCGTCCAGTTCTTCCAGGTTTTCCATGGCGGTCTAACTTCAACTGACTGGTGATTTCAACTATTGGAATTACTAAAATTTCCACAAAACCTCTTCTGATATTACATTATAGTGAAAAGGATTTTATTTTATGTAATATTTCTGTAGAAATAAATGCTAAATGAATAAATCCTGACCGTTGCCGCAAGGTCGGGCTTGCCGGTCGTAATAAACCAATCGAGCTATACTGTCTGAAACAATAGTTCCTCAAGGTCCTACCATTCCAGACAGGTCGGCCGAAGAGCGGTAAGATTAAAAGCAGCAAAACCAAGATCCGAGGGCGAAGTCGTACTACTGACTGTATAGAGGTGTGACGGAAGTAAGGTGTTTCCTTCAGACAATAAGCATAACAGCGACGCTACCTATTCACAAGGAGGTGTAAATCATTCAAAGTTTTGCAGTAAGCGTGTGACTTTGAATCTATTGTCTTTGCATAAGCATAGACCTAAATTGTGGGTTAAAAGTAAAACTGCGAACATAAATTCGACTGAAAAAACGTTGAAATTCCGGATTATGTAAGTTCAAAAATTCCTTAACATTCTCTGAAAAAAAACAGATTTCATATCAGTCCGCAACCAGTAGACACAAGGAATTAGACCAAACCTATCCATCTATTCTAAAAAGAGTCGATCAACAACCTGGTTATGGTTCAGTGTAAAAAGCTAGTTAACTTGAACACAAAAACAATCAAATAAACGAGGACAACAGGACAAACATTCGGTGTCCATAGGAGTTATTTTCTACATAAAGTACGCTCTAATGATGTTGAAAACTCCACAATTAAATTATCTAACATACAGAATTCAACAACACCAGAAGAGTAAGTTTTAATTCGAAGATTAACTTATATGGACAATATTGGGGATCTTCATAGAATTTCGTGTTTCTTGGAAATTTGGACACTAATAAGATATTCGACATGATTAATTTTTATTTAACCTATATCAACCGGTCTACAAAACAGATATTCATTATTCAAGTACTTTTGAATAACAAAACATTCTCATCTATTTCTTTCAAGTTGTCAAAATGACTAATGAGGATGAATAGTATACAATTATAGGTCTATCAGATTTAATAGAAATAATAAGATTTTAAATGTTATGTATAGTTTAATTGATAAGGATGTACTATGATGTGTTTTAAATGGACCGTTTCAGTAGAAATACTTATTATTTGTGAAAACAAAAGTGAACTGACATTACCATACATAGTTCTGTTAATGATTCCTCAAATTTAGCCCATCAAGAAATTGATATCGGATAAATAGAAATAAATTTATAGGGTTCTGTGGAGATAATTGAGTGATGTTGAGATCTCGAATCGGCCTAAGTTAGACAACCATTGAAAACTAGGAAACATTGAATAGCTGCTTCGTTCTAGTACGGGACTCCTCAGAAGTGAGGATCTATGAAACAACCGGGACCCAACGCAGGACCTTCAGGTCACATTGGAAACGTTTAATCCTTCAGACATCTGAATGTGCACCTAGTGGTGTACTGTGACCAAATCATATAATCACTATTGACCGATTTTGAGTGAGAAAGTTTCGGAGTTCCAGTCATAAATCGTCATTAGCCGAATATGATGGGGTTACACATTGAAGACAACGGAAATCTAAATTTCTCATTTATTTCTAGCGCAAAACAATTTATTAATTTAAGATAAGCTTAATTTTACTTGACTTCAAACAAATAATGTTATATTATAATCTTAAATAAATCTCCTAATATGTAATATCGGTCGGAAGTGGAATGTACGGAAGCAGAAGATTGAAAACATTCAGTTGAAGAGAACAGAAGGACATAAAGAAAGTAGTTAGAATAACAGCAGAATTGAAAGTATCATGAAGCATATAAAGCAAGACTAATGGAAAATTTGCAAGTTATGTATGATTTCCATATTTTACGAAAGTACTCTGTAATTTTGCATTCAACAATAAATCGATCTTTCCCAGATGAGTGTTCGTTCATTACATATTGACTTTTAACTCATATATCCTACTTATTTAATCGGATCTTCAAAAAAATTGTTTGATGATTTGAGCTGACGAACATTTCTGGTGGGGTTATTTGTCGATTATGACTGAATTTCTCATTACCAATTGTAAAGATCAGAAGGGGTTTTATGGATATTATAGTAATTTTAATAGTTGAGATCATGATTCAATTGTATATATAGAAGAAGGTATACATATTTCAGTTTGATATTCAACTCAACTTACAAATTTTCCAATCATTGGTTCGTATTGAAAAACAACTGTGTTATTATTCTCATTATGTTCTCCTGATATGGTTGGTTGAATTTCGTTACCCGCTAAAAAAAAATATTTAATAACTACTTTTATTAATAAGAGATATTCATTATATATATATATATATATATATATATATATATATATATATATATATATATATATATATATATATATATATAACAGAATAATGTTTTACTTATGAATTCATTGCTTACTAACCCTTATCTATGGCCATTAAATCTTTTTCCACTAACACTAATCTCCAAACAAAGACGATTTTGTATAGAACAAAATAATTTGAACATAAAAAGTATCAACTCATATAATCTGTGTAAATTAACTTGGTATTGTTTGTTCTTATCTTCCCACTGTTGTTTAGGACTGTAATTGATCAGTCTGTTATTAGTATATGTACATCCTGTGCGGATTGCCTCAATATTGCCTTAAGTTACAAGCTTTATACATCTATCTGACGAGTCCCAAATAAGATGAAAAGCGCGTTCTGAATTTCATTGCTAGCCACCATCCATCTTTGCTCACATAATTTGTATTCACAAACATACACTGTTCTGTATACATAAAATTACTATAAGCTATAAGTAGTGCATTTTATTTCAGTTACAAGGAAAATAGAATAGTCAGCACTTCAGTTATATATATATATATATATATATATATATATATATATATATATATATATATATATCCCTAAACAGCTATACAATTATAATCACATTAACCAAAACTTTCGTCAAATTTACCATTTGAAAGAAGACAATTGAAACTATAGTAATTTCAAGTTGATAAACATTCATTGTAAGTTAGAAGTATGAATTATATTTAACACAGAATAACTTTGATAAGATACTTAATTTTACAATCGTGTTTTACTAAATTAACGATAAAACGGAAGTTAACAATATAAAAACAAAAAAAATAAAATTAGAACAATATACACGATATTACCGTCATATAAAATACTTTGAAAGTAATAAAAAATAATATTTTATTAAGTATAGCAAATTAACTTGATTTGTACTTAAATATATTACTTACGCCTGTTACACCTCATGGAGGAGCATAGGCCGCTCACAAGCATTCTCCATCCAACCCTATCCTGAGCAATCTTTCCCAATTCTTTCCAGTTGTTACTCAGTCTTTTCAGATCTGCCTCTATTTTCCGACATAGTGTGTTCTTTCGCCTTCCTCTTTGTTGCTTCTCTTGACGAGTTCAAGTTAGAGCTTGTCTCTTGATGCAACTTGGTGGTTTACATAATGTATGTCCTATCCATTTCCATCGTATTGTCCTAATTTCCTCTTCGGATGGGAGCTGGTTTGTCCTCTCCCATAGAACGCTGTTACTGGTGGTATCCGGTCAATGCACGTTAAGTATCTTGCGTATACAACTATTTATAAATACTTGTACATTCCTGATGATGGTTGTGGTAGTTCTCCAAGTTTCAGATCCCGTACAATAATACTGTCTTGACGTTCGTATTGAAAATTGTGACTTTGATATTGGTTGACAGACAGTTGTTTTGAGTTCCATATGTTCTTCAATTGTAGGAATGTGTCCCTTGCTCTGACAATCCTCGCCTTTACGTTGGCATCTGAGCCTCCTTGTTCATCGATAATGTTTCCCAGGCACATGAATGATTCCACATCTTCCAGAGTTTTTCCATCAAGTGTGATTGTGTTGGTGTTCTCCGTGTTGGAGATGAGGATCTTGTTTTCCTCTTTATGTGCAACGAGGCCTACTGATACAGAGACTGCTGCTTCACTAGTTGTCTTCATCTGTATTTGTTCGTGTGTATTTGATATATATATGAGGGTACGAACAAAAAGATGGTTCGCAAAAGCGCAAGTGTAAAAGAATGCGATGAAAAGAGCATACATAAATAAAAGTGGGCATTAACAAATGCGACCATCAAAATGTAATTTGCAGATATAGATCAAATGCTTAAAATAAGTGGGTTATCAATATTCTATCTAAATTGTATTTATCTGTAAGTGAAAAAATACATTGTCTGAACCTTACTACTTTAGAATCTCATACTAATTGTCAAGCAGGTCAACAACATTCTTGGTTTTATTGTAGAAAAGTGATATGTGAGATGATGTGACTGGGGTATTAAGAATAACAAATGGTTAATAAATTCGAAAAGTAACAGTATTTATCGGAAGTAAACTTTTCACTGGACGCTTAAGAAGCTACGTTTATGATCGTTCGTAAAGACGAACGAGTATAAAGTAATTCGAGCAAACTTGACACCTTTAAGAAGTTATTCCTTTTTTGATGACCATTTTTATTGTTGTACGCCGTTTGCAACTCGCCATTTTGACGGCCTTCCGTATCTGAGTAAACCACTTTCACAGTTATTTTTATTTGATGCTTGTAAAACCATCTACTATATGTTCAGTTATTAAAGAAGATGATTAGGCAAACATCCTATTTAGTCTATATGTTATATAACTTATTTTTTTGTGTATATTATTACCAAACAGTCATTCACCTATCATCCGGCTTTTTACTTGAAAGTAACTTTTTCATAGAGTAATTTACCAAAACATATTGTTCAAAATGGATGAATAAGTTTGCTTTAAATAATAAAATTAGTGTGATAAGAGTAGGTTGATTCCCGCAAGCAAGGATAAAAGCATTAATCAGGCAATATTTTTATGAAAGAATGATTCATAACATAGTAATGATCTATGCAATTCTTGCCTCGATCTTCAGTACAGGTCGAATCCTGTTGATCAATTTGCACTGAGGTGTCGTGCGAATTTTTATTATTATTGGAAGTAGTCATCATAAAATGCTGGATCAAGATTTCTTGCCGAATGGTCAGTAAGATTCTATTATTACTAAAGGATTTGACCGATATGACATTGTTGACTTCCCAGTGACTAATCATTTTTAAATATCTCAGTCACTGTTCGAGTAACTAAGTGGTACCAACTCTGACTATGTAGTTGAGTAACGCTGGTTTAAATCTCATGGGTGTCGATGTCCTTGGAATCGAAGGTACGCCCTACTTACAAGTATCAAATAGCATAAAACCTAAGTCCTGAGTTTCTTATTGACTGACGTCGATCACCTAACGATAGTTTTACTAGTTAAATAAAGTTATACAGTGAGCATAACTGATTTTAATGTTCACAAACGGGTGTTATACAAATATATATTGTGCGGAAAGTACTAGTAAATTACATGTGGCCGATTCACTAGTCAGGTGCTTTAATTAAAAGTTTAATGCACCCCAACGGCCTTATTACACATTACTAACGTTTCTTGGGTTCATTTTTGGTCCACAGACATCAGTAATCCTCTTATATATGTGCCAGAATTTTGTTTGGATAGTTTACAAATCATATAAAAATAAAAACTAATTATGATTTTCAGTGGATACACATAAGTGTAGCGTATAAAGCTTGGTAGGACTAAATAATCTTATGGAATCATAACTTTATTAATAAGACGGCTTTGTTACAACGCGCTGCAGAAAAAAATATATAAATGTTTTATACGATAGGCTAAAATCACAAAAAGGTCACAAGAAATTACACGAAACCAGCGAAATTTTGAAAACGTACTAATAAATTAAAGCGGACTTCATGACCCACTATCCGTCTACACATATTTACATAGTCTGTCGCAAACAAAGTAAAACTTAGTTTGAAACCAAAACATAGTAAATACAGCTCAACAAATGAATAGGACCAAATGATATAAAAATGTCGAGTGAGCCAATTTAGTTGGTTTGAAGTTATATCTCTTAGGGTTACGATTATTCCATGGGTATCATTAGAGCAAGCCGCATTTTTACACAAGTATCTCTCATACAGCCTGCTGGTGGCTCTACCAAACAATAGTATATATTGGTTTCGTCAAACCTATCTTTCGTTTAACCCGTTGTTTTCGTCGTAAGTAGTTTGAAGACAACCGTGGTCAACTGAGTGAAATAGAAGCGCATGTTCTGATTTCAATGCTATTTCACAAATATTTGGAATAAACTACAGAAAGACAAAATAGTTGTGTGCTTATGATATAGTTGATGCAACCTGATAGAATACAAACGAAATTTTTAGTTTTGAAGTTAAACAAAAATCTGACGAAGCTGATAAACACAGAATTTCAAAATCAGTCCTTACAATATAAACCCTATGAAAAAAACGAAACTCACTTGGTTTGTACAATTTTTCCCTCTCTGGCGGTGGTTTATTTATGTGAAGTATTCGATCAGGTATCAGCTCAAAATTCAGAGGCCTAAAATTTCATCAAAGAATTATGATTGGTTTATTCAAATGTTTAGTAGGAATTAATGCTTTTTACCATCACTTTAACTTAGTTAGCTGTAGATCATTCATCATTCTTTGAACGGTTCTTAGGCTCAAACTTGGTAAAAATCTCCATGATGTTAATCTAATTTAAACATTCTTTCTTTATATGTAAGAGCTCTTTTATAAAGCTCACCATTTACAAACTGTGTACAGAAATGAACATTAACCAAATAAAAAAGGATTATAGATGTGTGTTGTTTTAGCATCCGACTAAACGTTTGCATAGGAAGTAAAAGTGAACTAGCGAACTTCCATCATGATTTTATAACCAAACATTTTCAAATGCTGACAACTCAAAGGTGTGGATTGAAGTCAATGATTTCTTATTATCGTTTCCTTTAGAAAATTCTAAGTGGTAAAGCAAATGTCAAATGGACTGCTTATTCCAAGGATGGTGTAACATCTTTGTTTCGGATATGCGCGAACGTTTAATTAAAATCTTAGCGATTATGTCTTGTGTTTTGTTTGTCTATGCACTTACTAGTTGAAAAAACATTAGACAGCATTTTTAGGTTTAACAAACTCAGAAAACCCTGTAGTTAAAACTTTCATGTTTTTATCTTTACTAACAGATACAGTTCTCATTTTGAAATCATTACCTAACATTCACGTTTTGGTCCTACATAGTGTTATGCTTTGTTAAGTGAGAATAACTTACAAAAATTGTTTAACTGGCGTTGAAATTATATTTTTATGTTTGTTTAAGGATTATTTTCATCACTATTTAGTTTACAGAATACCCCTAATTTTAAAACCGTCTTACATATGTTCTGTCCATGTACGACTCATAACGGGATACTTGATTCCTGAATATTAAATCTATAGTGGCTTAGAGGGAAACCTTGGGGTGAGTTTCCCTCCTTATATAGAGGCTTAAAAATTTCATAGTCACTGACATTTATAAAAACTTTGTTTTGCAGAGCATGACTCTAGGAATCTCTTGGTCGAGTAAACTTATAGGTTTTACATGTTTTACATATGGAATCCGAAGCTGGTTGTACATGCTAAAACCTGTATTCCACCTAAAACCCCAGACATTTGGCAAAAATGTATCGTTCTGTGTAACAAATAAGTCGCGTATCATAGCAGTTTACTTTTGTAAAATATTGTTATATAAAATTATTTTGACTAACAATTTAATTGAATTTGGCTTCCAGTTTGTCAAATGATCGTTTTCTAGTGACTTTGGTTTACTCAGTTTGGCAGCTAATTTTCCATTGTTGAGTAAGGAATAGTAAATCTGTCGTGTTTTCAACACATCTTTTGGTTTTTCTCCTATATGATAAAATTTCGTGGATTTTTGTCTTACTTAGAATTCTGCCAATCCACTCCTCTCTGATAGGATTGATGTTTTCGGGGAAGTCCGACGTTTTTACCGAAAATCCGTCATCTTTTTGAAGTGTTTCAGCAATCATTTTAGTAGTGCAAGTAAGGTTTTCGTAAATTCGCACACCTCTAAATTCACGAAAGACCTTAATGTTACTACACAATTATTAAGTTAAAACGCTCAATACTTTGCACCCAAGGGCAAATGTTAATTGAAGTTTAGAAGTGAAATGTAACGTATTATGCTTCCGTCTTCCAGACTTAAGTAACTTTTGCCAATATATACATGATTTATTTTGTTAGAAACGTAGGACGTGTGCAATGTTACTGGCCGTCAGCCAAATTATCCCGCAGGTATGTCACTGAATGTTGAAGAGGATTCGACTACATAAATTCATATGACTGAGAGTGACTCATTTAAGCGATTAACATTCAAGCTACAGAGAGATATGTGCTTTCATGTGATCCAGCGTACATGTTTATACAGAAGCGATAGTGTTATAATAGTTCAAAGAATATGCGAATTGTTACTGTTCGAATAACATTGTCCATTAAATAAGTTGATAAAAGGGCTTAACAAGAGTTGTAGATAGTTTAAATGGATTGTACGACAGTTGCTATAAGTGAAATGTCACTGAGCATTAGCCGATTAGTTTATCTGTGTGTATCGCTAGACGGCAAATTATTGGGAGTTGATCAGTTTACTGAATATCGTAACGGTCGAAAATCACTAGAGCGGACTTATAGAACACTCATTATTTTAGGGCTGAAGCACTAAAGTCAGACATCGAAGTAACTACAAACATGCTTTACTTTCTATTCAAGATTTGGGAAGAATAAATGTCGATGGACTGGAAAGAACGACACCTTATCAAAATTCCAAAGAAAGATCTGAGAAAATGTGAAAACTGCAGGGATATCACACTATTAATAGTGCCAGAGATAGTCTTTAACAGAGTGTTGCCGAACCGGATGAAAGACGCCTAACTTCTAAATCAACAGGCTAGATTGCGTAGGAATAGGACGTGCACGGATAAATTACGATACTACCAATCAACGTCGAACAAACAGTTTCGTGTAACTCGTCACTATACATCAACTTCATGGATTATGTGAAGGCGTTTGACGGTATAGACAGGAGAATATTGTGGAAAGTTTGACACTGTGGAGTTCGTGAAAAGATAACCACTATTATCCGGAACTCATCCGACGAACTCCAGTGCAAAGTCATGCATGGAGGACAGTTACAGAAGCATGACAAGTACGAACCGAAGTCAGACAAGGTTGTCTACTTTCCCCCTTTTTCTTCTTTCCCGTGGTAGACTGGATTATCAAGACCACGATTTCTGAGGGAAAACACTGAAAACACACCTACAAATGCAGATAGAAATAACTGGTGTAGCAGCAGTCTCTGCATCAGTAGGCCTCGTCACACATAAAGGGAAAAACAAGATCCTCATCTCCAACACGGAGAACACCAACACAATCACACTTGATGGAAAAACTCTGGAAGATGTGGAATCATTCATGTGCCTGGGAAGCATCATCGATGAACAAGGAGGCTCAGATGCCAACGTAAAGGCGAGGATTGTCAGAGCAAGGGACGCATTCCTACAATTGAAGAACATATGGAACTCAAAACAACTGTCTGTCAACCATTATCAAAGTCACAATTTTCAATACGAACGTCAAGACAGTACTATTTTACGGGATCTGAAACTTGGAGAACTACTACAACCATCATCAGGAATATACAAGTATTTATAAATAGTTGTATACGCAAGATACTTAACGTGCATTGACCGGATACCACCAGTAACAGCGTTCTATGGGAGAGGACAAACCAGCTCCCATCCGAAGAGGAAATTAGGACAATACGATGGAAATGGATAGGACATACATTATGTAAACCACCAAGTTGCATCAAGAGACAAGCTCTAACTTGAACTCGTCAAGAGAAGCAACAAAGAGGAAGGCGAAAGAACACACTATGTCGGAAAATAGAGGCAGATCTGAAAAGACTGAGTAACAACTGGAAAGAATTGGGAAAGATTGCTCAGGATAGGGTTGGATGGAGAATGCTTGTGAGCGGCCTATGCTCCTCCATGAGGTGTAACAGGCGTTAGTTAAATAGTAAGTAATAAATTTTCAAACGTTTTTCGGTGTAATGTATTTCCAACAGAGCTTTCGTAGCTAGCGCTTTGAGCTTCGTCATGGAACTCACTCTGTATCTGCTTATGTGTTAGTTGATAAATGATCAGGGTTCGAGCTGAACAAACTGTGTTTAGTGGGCATTGTTGCAAACATTATTCACCGTGTACAAGAATGCTTTTTCCATAGAACCTATTATCATTCATATAAGTAGGCCTCTCAGAAATACCATGACACCAGTAAGAGGCCCATCCTGTTGTGTCCAAACCTCGTCCACTTTTGATTCATTTTATATAATACTCAAAATCGTTTCCATAAGATTTCATATTCTATTTGGCCATTAAAGTAGCCTGAATACCTGAAAAGCTTGATAGTGTATTTTAGTTCAGATACTCTCCACGAGGTATGACTCGGATATAGGCCGGAAGTTTTCACTATATGCCTCTGACTTAGACGGATTCACCATCCAGATAGGTAATATATACACACCCTATGGTTTACTAGTGAGGTGTTCAAAATGCGTTGCACGAGAACCTGATTGAGCGATTTCCGAACATGAAGCTCAGGGTTGGGACCTACTTAATTTACGATTAGAATCACAAAAGATATGATTGGGCAACGACAAAGGACCTGAACAACGAACACTTTTGGTTAATGTTTGGTAATATCTAAACTTCGATTATTTGATATTCCCTTTATTGTTAAATAAGTGGATAAAACGGGAGCGATCCAATGGGAAATTACCTTTGATTTTTAGGCTTTCGAACATCAAAAAAATAATGAATCCATAATCTAAGGTATTCCAGTATCTGTACCGCTAGCCTACTCTCAATCACGTCCTCCAGATTTAACATAAGTCAGAAAACGACAATAGCCAATAACCTATTTTTAATACTGTGACGAAAAGTATGTGCTTTAAAAAATATATGTATAAATAAAACTAATGGTAAGTTAATGATACTTTACAAGTTCCAGACACCTAATAATCCTCAAGTATGACAATAAATAATTGTTCCTATTGGTCAAGGAAGAAGATTAGGCATATATTAGATTGTAGCTCGTAAGTTGAAACGATTTTGATTTGAAAATATCTATGAAGTTTAGTCCGAACATTCGTGTCACTGACCAGTCGAAGTTCGAAACAAAGTGGTTGGATAAAGAATGGTTCAATATATGGTTATGATTTTTAATATACATTACTATTGTAGATCCCCGATGTAGATGATTTATGTCGACCGATAGGGGGCTTACTAAAGTTAGATAGGGATGGTGGGACCAATAGCTCAGGCTCAAGGTTATAGCTCTCATAAAGAGCTCTACAATTCTATTTTATGACGACTACAAACTTAAAAATGTTGTATTGCATAAATACTTAGCACGACCAGAATTCCAACACAATTATGCCGAGTCTGAATCTGGTGTGCAACGTGGACGCGATGCCACTTTGGAAAAATACTTTAAGAACTGCACTCAATATAATAGTAAAACATAAACTTAATCATTACCGCTCCGAGACATATGCACGAATGTACTGTCTGTTATTTTCATTGATTTCATCTATCCAACGACCTTGATTGGGAAGCATACAACAACAAAATTAATGTTAGGGCTTGTAGATAATGCCTGTAAAAATAACGTGCACCTTCCCTGACAGAAATATATTATACTACATTATTACCTCATGCCAAGCCTGATACTTAAGTATCAAGCTACAATTGTAGCTAAGTTGTGTACACCACCAACTGGTAAGGGTATAAATGATTGGTTCAATACATATCAGAAAATCGAATCTCCAGCATGCCCCTCGCTAATGCACTTGTAGCGTGGCGTCGAGTCGCGTTTGACTATGATCACCACTACTAGAAGACTACGTGCCAATTAACCGACAAGATCCCCTGTAGGCCAAATAACAGAAGGCAGTTGATGGCTGTAGTTAAGATGCATTTGCTGGCGATCTCGCGGTATCGAGAGAATATCGAGACCATGCCAGATTACAAGTGGGGTTACTGAGCGTAACCAAAATCTTACAAGGTCACAGTCAACGGCAGAAAGAGTGTCTTTGGTACAGTTAAGCAAACAAGTACAGTAAAACAATCACTGGTACAATTGGTTATAATAGTAATTGTTTCCATTACACCAATAGCGTTCTGTTGATAAAAGTAGGTCACTACACACTCATGTCCATAGAATAAACACCAGTTATCTGTTCCGAAACCACATAATTTCCACTGTTGTAAGAATTTTTGACTAAAAATCAGATATATTAGTTGAAATACTGATTACTTTAATGGTTGAGCAAAGTGATTTCAGGATAATCTCAAAAATGAGTAAGTCGTTCTAAACTTAACGAGCTGACTTGAACACCTGTCTGCGGTCATACTTCTATTGTTTGAATATGCCAATGTATAGATACCAATACAAGTAGACAATGTACTGGCATAAATGTCCACTAACTTTCTAATTCAAGGCAAAGATAGTGATAGTGTACACTTTGCTACAATATAGTTTATATTTCTGTTTCTAAGCTCACAGGAACTGAACATACGTTATGTTACTAACCGCGGGTTATCTCTTTGGATTTTATTGTAGGTCGTCGAAATGTTTTCATACTGAATCATTCTTTGTTATTGTAGTCCAGCTTTTTCTAACTTTTAAATAATCTTTGCGTGGATTTTCTTCTAGGCGTGCTAGGAATTAAAACAGGCATTTTTAAATCATCATATATATTTCCCGACCAGTTGCTGCTGCCTTCTTTCTGACTTATCTTTACATTAGCATTGCTCGGAAGATTTGCATTTTTCCCCGAATGGCCATTGGTGCACATAAACCACACTTTCTTTTGTAACTGCTATTGGTTCTCAATCACACGATCTTTGAGGCTGAAAATACGATAACTAAGAAGATGTTTTCAACATCTAACACATGGAGGTGGTCAGAAATAGTGTATGAGGAGACACTAAGTCGGTATGACATATGTTAGTCATACAAGCGTCGTCACTCTACGTATCTTTTTCCTCTTCACATTGCACACATTATCCTGTTCTCAGCCTTCTCCAGTTATACCAGATATAAGTTTAATTTTACCTTGGGACTTTGGCGTAGTGTTCTATGACTAGGAATGTGAGTTTACCAAAACCCTGTCGACAATATGGGCACTGTTTGTGTCTACTTTTTCACTCTTATTTTAGCACTCTTGTTCACCTCCCGTCACTCAAGATAGCCACAATGAGACTACTACAAATGGTGACAGCTTTTACGGTTATTCATGTACTAATTTGGAGTCATGACTTCCAATATCTAGTGCTATGTTACTCTTTGTTTGCTTCAAATTATATTTCCTTCCGCACGTTTTTTCTGTTAAGTAACTAGATCGTCACGTAACGACACTTACTAAACCGACAATTCCTTGCTGTTAGAAATCATGATACAAGCAAAGCTATTAACAACTTTCTTGCTGGCCAACTTCATAAGAGTAACTGCTTCCTGGACCAGTAATGTCCTACTAAAACAGTAACAAAAAAGCCTATGTGAGTTAGGCTTCAAATATCTTTTGCATGCTGTGAGATTTAAACGGATATTCGTCTCATGGAGAGAGGTTTTGCGTACATCACATAGCATTCCTTTCTCCACAGGAAAGAAAAAATTTCAATGTCCGCATTTATATTTACAGAGGATTATTGTAGACAGACAACCATTCTAAAGAGACTTAAAGGGGGAAACTAGGCAAAAATACATAAGACTGTCACTAGCGATCGGAGCAGTTTCTGCTCAGCGTGCACTGTCCTCGTCTGAGTAGCAACAAAATAGAAGATGCACTACTGAAGTCCTCAAGAAAATTAAAAGCTATATTACATGTAAATAGAACTCTCATTCTACTGTTCGTTGAACGTTGACTACCTTTTCATATTTGGAGCAATATGGGAAGACAGATTAATATTACTGACGGGTGAAAATGTTTATAGCAGTTCTATCTTGAGGCGTCTTGGGTTTTATGAGGAAAGCGTAAGATGCAATCCTTTTGTAGTCAGGTGTATATTCATGGAACTTTATAAACTAGTCTCTCATATATTGATTTGCTTTACGTGACAAGGCGGAAGAGTATTCCAAAGAAACTATACTAGCGACGTCTTTATTGTCTTTTTGAAGTGTCGATTATTTGGATATCTGTTAACAACGCCATTTGATAGATTGGCTATCATCCACGTCAACGTAATGCTAATCTGTTTACTTACTGGATACTGTTAGCGCATAAAATACAGCTAACGTATATACTTCACATAATTCATTGGTGCCTACACTTCGTTGAATTCATGAAACAGTTTTACTAGATCACAAGCTGTCTTTAAAAAAGTATTTCATTTTGAATGACTTGCAAAATCGGTCAAGTGCTTATAATCTAGTATAATGTGGAAGTCATCTGAGTAAAAAGCCCAGAATAAAAAACCGGAAGATGTGTATTTCATTAATAAATATTAGCTTATTTCATCTAAACTAACTTGTAGATAATACATATGGTTTCCAAAATTTATCGAGTTTTCCAGATAGAAGGATGATCATTGTGGCATCTGATTTTATTGAATCTCTTGGCCAGGGTTAGAGATTACTCTACACTAGAACTTAATCCAGTGTATCATAAACTTCAGTGTTAAAAGGCTAACATTAACTGACATCGACTCACGACTCAAACTTTATTACTATGAACCGCGTCCTTCTTTCTCTATCCCTTGTTGAAATCAAAAGACTGGTTTGTTGGTTGAAGCTTCATTATTGTTAACTCCAGTATCATCGATTGAAAATAAACTTTGCCATAGATTACGTACGATTTTAAAGTGAATAGAATTTGAGAACTGAGATTTGTCCTGAAAACAAATCGTTATAGAAATGTATTGAAAATCGTCACTGCATAATATTGGGGATAAATACTAAACTTTGGCAATAATGGTGTGCGTATATTGACAGTAATTGCCATCAACAAAAACTAAGAATAGAAGTAAACACTACCGTCTCAAATGAAATCAAAAATCAACGACATGTACAGCTGAAGCTATCAAGAAGAATGAATTAGGAAAATGTGCATGCGGATGGAGTTTTTCACAATCGAAGGAAGCTTCTAATGAACAATTTTTCAGCTGATAGTTCATTACAATGATTGCAGGGTGACAAAGGTAGTATATTAGTGATTGCGACTATGATCTATATAAAATACCTAAGTGATTAACACACTTACTGAGTTCCATAACAAACCCAATACCATATAACCTATGATACACATGTTCGATAAATGTCCAACGAACACAAAATTTTAATCGCTGAAAAATTCCCATTATATTAGAACAAAATTGTATGAACGAAGAATATTCTTTTCAATAACACGAAATTATTTACTTTTCAAAAAGAAGTGAGTCCTTGAAATTGTGAGATGTGATTCAATCGTTTAACGACCAAATAATACGATCGATAAAATACTAACAGCCAATGAATCCCATAAACTTTGCGCGATCGAGCTGCAAAACTTCAAATTTCCAAATCTTTAAGGAGTATAAGCTAGTTACTTATTATGAGAAAGAGGCTGTTTGTAACGACCGAACTGCCAGTATTTGGTTTGAACGCAGGACTGAAGAACCAAAATTTATTCAAATAGGTCAGACTACGTTCTTCTGTATAGCGTACAAAGTGTTTTTGAGATACTCGTATTAAATTATATCAAAGCACAAACTCTGTGCTCAATTTAAACGGTTCTAATTTAAAAAATAGAACAAATTATATCAAAAATACAAAATACCTCAAATGGTTCAGCCTATGCTATATAGTCAAAGGTTTCTCTAATGCAAAGTAGCGCGCTGAGCAAAAAAGAAACAGTTGACACCAAAGGAATCGATACCTGAAAATCAATAAAAATATTCCCAACAAGATGGGATCAAATATCTATCTGCAGGGATTCTAGCAATCTTCCCAAGCGGACAGTCAAAAAGCTAACAGCCACACACTAAACCACGCCATGATCTTGAGCTTAGTCAAACACGAGCTTACTGTAAATAGTCCGGCAACATGCAGTAAAAAATTAGGTAACAAAAGATAAGCCTTTAATTAAAATCACATAACTAAGGCTCAGACGAGGAAGACTGGTGAACAAAAGGTATGGTTAAACGAGTCTAAAATACGCGACAGGGAGAAGAAACAAATAAATGAAAGTACTGTCCAACAAAAACTCTTTGGGGAAATTTTCATCGTTCTCTTTCCGTTACACTGTTAAGAAATATCCTAAAAACATTATTCTACAGTCATACGATAGCCAAATATAATGGATTTTAGCAGCAATCGTTCAAAGAAAAAACGAATTTGAAAGAATGGTGGTTAGAAGAAAAAAATTCAAGATTAATTAACCTATTATTGGAATCAGTGTTGTACGCCATTTGAGTAGTAATACTCTCGTGTGGAACCAAAAAATAAGCAATGTTCTTACTTTCGGATGTTTCCTTATCTCTGGTGGATGTAGTACTGAATAAAAATTACCAAAATGAAACCGCCTCGGCACGAAAAACTTCACCAGTCATCCCTCTTCCGCTAATGAAACCGAAATTTCTAAGGTCGTGCAATACCACGTCAACTGTCCTAAGTGTTCGCTCTTACTGAGTAGGATCTTGCAGTACATGGAATAGACATTTTGAAAAGGTATGAGTTCCTGGTAAAATCTAGGAAACGTCTATTAACTTTTTAGGAGACTAAGTAACACATTAGGTAAACTAAGTCATTTTAGTTCGCTGAATTCGGTACAGACTCCTCAGGTAGTAAATACGAATTCCCAGGATAAACTAACGGAGTTTCAAAACAGTTGTAGGAAATCATCGTTTACAAAATGCAAATCAGAAGTTGTTTGTCCGGAACGGAAAGAACTACTATGTCTGCAAGACGCAGAAGGTAAACACCCCACTGATAACAAGTAGGCAACACTCGTACTCGTTTTCATAGATAAACTAAAGTGACTTACTCACATATTGGGGTTACACAGATCGATAATTTTAGAAATACTGGTCCTGATTTCGAATTGTTTGATTCTCACACAAAAGTTGAAACAAAACATGACAGCAACAACTAGATTCCAGCATTTAGCCTTAACGTCTAATGATTTTTGGAGTATTACTTCTGCTATATATATATATATATATATATATATATATATATATATATATATATATATATATATATATATATATATATATATATATATATATATATATATATATATGAAGGGATGTAGAGTTTAACTAAAGATTAAGCAACTCACTAATCAGCATCCGTGTCAGACAAAAACTAACACAATTAGGCGATTAGATGAAAGCGTAACAAATGTGTAACAACGTGTATTTTCAGTGTTCGGACTTTATGATTTCTCGTAACCATAGTGTCGACTACGCAGTTAAAATTATTGATCCAGTAATCAGCAGGTAGTAAGGTGAGAACAGTATAACTGCTCAGCTGGTAGTGTTAAAATTGGTCAACACGAAATACAACGAAAAATAAAGTGCAGTTATATAAAAACAAAAATATACTCGATACGATACGCAGAAAACATTCTCAATTCACGATACTAGGCAAAAGAATGTTCGAAATCCTGTTTATTATCAAAGTTTAGTCACTTTTAAAGCTTATCTCTGTACACTAATCCTTGAGGATAAATAACCTCTTCACAAGCGAACAAAGGGGTACTATGAGAGCGAAATTAAATGTAACTAAATGTCCAAGGTGTTCACAAGTATCAAGGAGACAAATGGTTGACAAGCAATAAACTGTTATACTCATGATTTTCAAAGTTAGTGATCGAGGACGAACGAGTTAAATAACAACTAGAACAGAAAATTTTCTGAGCAGGTGGTTAAGTACTTCGGTTAACAAGCATGTACATCAGCAACAAACAAGTGAACACAACTAGACTAAAAAACAGTAGTATTAGAATAACCCCACAATAAGATCTATTTGTAATTGAATCAGGTTCTTATTGACACTGTCACTCAGAAACTCCATCACTTTTACAAGAATTGGAATAGCACTGACAGTAGAATTGTCTAAACTAAATGTCATTTAAATGGATTCGAACTATTCATAGTGTTAATAATTCAGCGTGTCTCAAGTAATTTCCTGTCAAAATAATAAAGGAATATGATTAACAGATAAATAGATTTGCAAGCAACTGAGCACAAGTTTAACAACAGGAACAAACTAATGTATTTGATAGTCAATGGCTCCAATACACAGGTAGTGTCACAAGTTTTATCTTGATTGATACGCCCTACTCTATTCATTTCACTCCGTATTGCCTCAGTCTGTCTATTGTTCTCGTACTTTTGTTTGGTCACATTGTTTGTGGAAACTATTCATTTACTTGTTCTGACCGTTGTCATTGCTTTGCTGATCGTCATTCTAAGTAATCAGTCAAACTGCTTCCTGGTACTGTGACAACTGATAGTTCTATTAATCATAATGCTTTAGAATAAATGTACCTATTTACAGCCAAATATAAACTCCCAGTTATCTATCAAATACAGTGAGATTATCACAGCCAAGAAACTATACTATTTATATTGAGTGTTATTAGAGATCGGAATCCATACTGTAACATCAAGAAGTGAACGAAGCGGAGAAAAAAACTGTCCTGAGAATTGAAGCTCCCGTATTGGGATTCTAATATCCTGTTAGCTCCAGTGGCAGATGTTTTCCCTGATTTGCCAGCCTAACGAGAGGATAAAAGTTTCACAATAGTTCATAGACCACTTTGGCTGGAAATCTTCATGTCAGTCAATGTAGTCACTAAATAGACAATTGGAGATAAACCTTCTAGCAATTCATTTTGAAACACTAATTATATAGGCATGTCTAGCTTCAATGACTCAAACAATCGTAATTTTTTCAAATCGAAATAAACTTGAGCCTACGAGCAAACATAAAAAGAACTTGTAACGCCAGCCGCTAAAATCTTAAGCGTTTACCGATTACCTGATGTTAGGATGAAAACATTATATCCAAAAGATAAGATTAGCTTAATGATGTCACAAGTATTCGGAGTATGACAACACCTTAAACAGTAACATTATTTATGATAGAAACGTGTGGACCCAGTGAAACCAGAAGTCAGGAGAGAAGAAGTTCCAAGATATATTTGATAGAATATCGATGTGTCAAGAAGTGACTAATCTAAGCTGACTAGCAGTTGTAGGAGATGTGAAGCACGGCGTACTGACTCGTGACCATGTGGAGATGCGTGACCGAGTGTCTTCAGCTAGGTGAGTCCATTAAAACTAGTGTGGTCAGCATCAAATGTCAAAGGCTCACAGAAACTGATAGGTCCCGGGTTCGAATCCCGCAAGTGGGGTCGTGGATGCGCAGTGTTGAAGAGTCCCATAATAGGACGAAACCATTATCCAGTGCTTCCAGGTTTTCAACGGTGGTCAATCAGTTTATGGTCTTAAGCAAAAAGTTATCGATCCGTCCGACCTGATTTTCTCATCTTTGATAATTTTAATAGCAGAATTCGTCTTCACTTTTCAAACCAATAAGGGTGACTTCCTTGCTCATTTTCTTTTTTTATGATGTTTCTGGAGTTATTGCTGTTTCACTGTACAAAATACGTGCTAACTGAATGGCGTTTTACATATTCGAACGTCATTTTCTTATCAAACAAGCTGACTACATCTTAATCATTATCTGTTAGACCTTCCAAACTTTTGAACGGATTATCATTTCTTAGTTCACATAATCGAGAATTACTGCCCATCAACTATGAACTAAATGAAAGCCCTATCCAATGCTCCTTGGTTTTCATTAGTTATCTAGCTGAAATCACTTCCTGATATCAACTATCTTCGAAATGAAAAATATTTTTAGGTATTTAATCCTATTTTCTTTATCGAATCCTTTGTTCACTTTATTCAGCTTTAGATCTCATTAGAAACATATATGAACAGGATGAGTAACAACTGGAAAGAACTGGAAAGGATTGTCCAAGACACAGTTGAATA
This sequence comes from Schistosoma spindalis, assembly GCA_946903255.1. Lineage (NCBI taxonomy): Eukaryota > Metazoa > Platyhelminthes > Trematoda > Strigeidida > Schistosomatidae > Schistosoma > Schistosoma spindalis. The sequence continues at coordinate 40,132,471 of OX336418.1, forward strand.
GAGAGTGCTAGTGGGCAGCCTATGCTCCTCCACGAGAAGTAACATGTATTGTAAAAGACGTATAAGAAGTATTGATTAAACAGCCTTTATTGATTCAATACAATAGGTCGTACATCTCACATGATACAATTATATAAACACATCACTTTTACCTACAAAGTGATTAAACACTGTTGATCAACAACAGGTTTATTAACAATTAAAAAATAAAAGCATTTAACAGTAAACCGATGTATTATTCATCTATCATTATGAACAATAATTCACATAGAATAGAATTACATAGTTCACACTTTTACTATAACACACACAATTAACAGGAAATAGAATAATCATATACAATAATATATATCAAGTAATTTGATTATCCTACATCATTCTACACAACAACAAAAAAACATACCAAAATAAATTGTCTGGTAGACACAAAATTACACATGTCTATTTATTTCTGTCTATCAGAAAACTCATTTGAAAGTTCATGGTTTATACTGTACGTACATTCACACATACACACACACACACACACCTATATATGTATATATGTAGATTATATACACAAATTCTCACTGTCCTTTTGATAGGATAAACAGTTTAATTTCATCTTTCTTTTTCTTCTGTTCTTTATATTCTTTTTCTTCCTTTTCTTCTTCTTCTTCTTTTTCTTCTTCTTTACTGATTAACAAACTATCATTACATTAACTAATCAGAAATTTCCACTATAAATTCACATGATTTAAAACCTATAACACATTGTGCTATTTTACAGATGTAGGCGTTCAATTGGGAAAATCTTTTACACACACACACACATACACACAAGCATGTATTCTAATTGGTTCATTGTTTTTCTTGGTTATACTTCACTTTTGATTGATTACTTTTCTTGAATATCTATATGGATAGGGTGTGTTCATGTCTCTCTCTCTCTCGCTCGCTTTCTCGCACGCACACGCACGCGCATTCGTATATGCTCCCATCTCACAATCTCGGATACATATACAATTAGAATAAATTCAGTTTGTTATTTGCTTCTTTCAAATCTACAACATAGATAGATAAAATATAAAACTTTCTACGTCAACCATTTGATAGATCTGGCACTATTTCATCGAATGAATGAGAAGAAAAAAAAGAACAAAACAAAACAAACTTACGATTCAATGATATTTTATACTACTGAATGCCAATTATTTCATTTAATATAGCAAATATATATATATATATATATATATATATATATGTATCATGTTATGAAAATAGAATGAATGAGGAATTAAATAAAAATTTTGATCCCATAGCAACAAATCTAGAAGAACATGCAAAAAATTCTAAAGAAAATCAATCAATCAATATTATAAATACATTACATGATAAACAATTATATAATAATACTCAAACATATGATACCATTGAAACTGTTCTAGATCAAAATACTTGTAATGAATTATTTCAACAAAATGATACATCTAATTTAAAAGTATTCAATATTGTTCTTGAAGAAGACGATCTACAATATGAGCATAAACAGGATAAACCAACTGAACATATATATTATCTTCCATTAGCAATAGGAAATTCAAATACATCTAATGAAATATTAGGAAAAGAATTTATTACTTTAACAGATTCTAATTCAAATAGTATATCAGATAAAATTCTATATGATTTAGGTAAATCATTAATTAATATTCATGATAATGTAACGAATAAAGAAGATCGTTCAAAAGAAGAAATGAATAAATCATCTAAATTGATAATGACAAATTTTGAAGAGAATTGTCCTAATGTACAAACTATCAATACTACTGTTACATCTACTAATACTACTGTAACAACAACAACAACAACAACAATAACAACGATAACTACTACTAGTTCTGTTATTACTAATGTAACAACAAATACTACTAGTATGATAACTATGACTTCTACACCTATTTCTAGTCCTAAAATTGATCTTATTACTGTAAATTTATTGAGTTCAGATGTTATTCCAGAAAGTATAGCACAACAATTTAATCAAATAGCTAAACTTAATAAAAGTAGTTTAAGTAGTAAACGAACAGTTAGAACAACTTCTGCAAAACTTAGTCCATTTTCAGATTCTAAACGTCAAGCAAGTTTTGAAGATACACATCTTACAGAAATCGCTTCTAATTCTGATTCACAAAAAAATATACAAAAGGAATTATTGAAAGATACATATCATGCTCGATTTCATAGTGATGAAATAGCAACTTTACAGGATTATGTTTCAAAACCTCAAACTCAAACTATTCTTGACTTGGAATACACTAATTTAGAAAATACTGATATTGATCATGCTAATTCTTCATCTAATACAGGACCTAGTAAAAACAGAAACAGTAATGTATTTCGTAGTAAAAGTGCTTTAAGTACTTTACCACCAACTAAAAGAGGACAACGATATGGTCATGGACATCAATCGGAACCCAGTTCACAAGGCACTGATTCTGTTCACAGACAGTCACCTCTTTTAGCCCATGAAAATATATCACATTCTCAAGGTCAAAGCAGTGGTTTCACTGCTTCAGAAGAAGGTATGATTTAAAACATTTTCAAACTTTATACTTTTGAGCATCATAATTAAATGCAATGACATTTGGTTTGATGTTAGTAAGATATCAAAGCAATAGTTAACTTGCTTGATTAAAATAATCTACCAATCTCCCGATACTAATAAGGCTCAGAGTAATAAATGATACAGTAACAGGTAATGACTAAGATGAATAAAAGTAATTAAAAATTTATAATCAGAGAGGGGTTTTGTGGATATTATAGTAATTTAATAGTTGAATTCATAAGTCAATTGTCATCATATGCTCACTAGTGACTGTCTCCAAGAGGCATTTCCTGAAGTCCTAGTGTGAAGTAACGACCAGTGGAGTTCAACCTGGTGGATGTGTCGCTCGATTTCATGGATTAGTTGGAGTTAGACATTAACACCGTTGGATGCCGGCCAGTGGTCTATAGATTAAGCGTTCACATGCGAGACCGGTAAGTCCTGGGTTCGAATCTTGCTAAACGGGATCGTAGATGCGCACTGTTGAGTAGTCGCATACTAGGGCGAAACTGCCACCCGGTGCTTCTAGGTTTTTCATGTTGGTCTAGCTTCAGTTGACTCATGAATTACTAAAAATGAATGTTTAAGTGACTTTCAATTCGTAAAAAATCAATTGCCGTCAACACTGAAAAGAATATAGTTTATTCTATATGATAGTTATATTTGGGCGTTTGATAATTAGATCACAACAGAGGTTTAATTCTTTTTATTAATTATTTAGTTCTATGCAAGTTTCGCAATTTTAAAGACTTGATTAAAGTAACCATTTGCATTATATTATTATACTGTTTTGCACTACGGACCAACTTCAGTTAGAGAATCATTATAAACTAAGAGGCTCCAAACCAGGTGTTTCTTCACAGAATGGAACCGTTCTGCAGTTAAACGTAACACCTCATCACAGATTGAACCCTAAACATTCAGATCTATCTTCGATCGCAATAAATTCAAATTATTAAGTTAACACCCAGAAGTATTTCATTTGTAAACTTGGTTAATCTAATATAAGGTTCAACAACCATTTATTACCATCAGTGATAACTTCGTCAATCACAGCTACACAACAGAGTCTACAGAATTTTCCTTGTGACCAATTATTAATGAGTATGTGTTTATTTTTTATGTTAAGATCACAATCAAATAAGTTCAACTATTATACAATCTTAATGAATAGCTTTATGTAATCTAAAAGTTTTGTAAACATACATGCAACTGATCTATAAAGTAGTATTACGTGGGTTATTAGCTGGTTTGAGGTTGTTAAAATAAAACTGTGGTTCTATTTGGCACACATCAGCAAGGGAAACCTGTAAGTTTTAAGGAACTGATGTCCTCCTTGGAGTTTGAGCCTGCATGGTCCAGTTTCACATTTTGAAACGTTACAAACATGATATTCAGGCCACAACTGACATCTTCTATGACTGAAATATTTACAATTAATTGACCACTAAGTAGTGACCAGTTTCATGTTTGTTCGGTGATTTATTGTCGATAGTATTTTATAGATCAATTATTAACCCGTAAATATAATTAAATTGCCTGATAATCCTCATATCTCTTCAAGACTTTATTATTAAGCAGATGTTACAAAAGTTATATTTTTTGTATTGATAAGAAGGCAACTAAAGGATTATTATGATTGAAATCATAAACCGATTAATATTAAACCAACATTGAAAACCTGAAAGCACTGGACGGTCGTTTCGTTCTGTTGTGGGACTCTTCAGCAGTGCGCATTAACAATCCCGCTTGCGGGATTCGAACCTATGGCCGTAGGTCTGGCGCGCGAAAACGTCCAGTGCTTCCAGGTTTTCAATGGTGGTATAGCATCAATCGGTTCTTGATCTCAATCAAAATCTTAATTATCTTCATAACGCCATACTAATAAAGGATTATTATTATTATCCATCACTACACACTCAGGAATTTATTTAAAATTTACTATCTTGCAAAGTGGATTATTACTGAATTAAACAGATATCTATGGACGAATTCTAGACCAAATTGAAACAGCTATCTAGTACTTCTTGATTTACAACAATCATTTACTTGATATATATCAGTGACTAACATAACTAATCTTCGCAGGCAATTCAAGTAAATACAGTGATGATATCACTTGTACAGATAAAAAGAACATATCTAATTATTTGATAATACGCAAAGATACAATCAGTAATATAACCCTCTAAAGAACATCAAGTAATCGTCATTCCCGGTTAGTGTTACATATTTTTACATCACTGTAGAATGTGACATAAAAACGCCCTTAACTTTTAAACGTTTTCCTACTATTCCTTATTATAAGATTAAAAAAAATCAGCTTACTTTCAATCAACTCTTGAAAAGTAATACAACACTGGGTCAATTATAATGGCTAGTTATTTACAGACAGGGGTTTTGAGAAGATTGTAGTAGTTTAATAATTGAATTCATGAGTCAGTTGAAGCTAGATCACTACCATGGAAAACCTGAAAGCACTAGACGGCCGTTTCATCCAAGTATGAGACTCTTAGGCAGTGATCATCCACGATCCCGTTCCGTGATATTCAAACCCAGGACCTATCAGTCTCGCACGCGAACGCTCATTATTTATAAAGAAACTGTGAGAGACTAGTCAGTATGCTATACTTGTACAAAATGGAATGTAAACTCTATCAGGTTTTAGACTCAAAGTATATCAATAAATAAACTATGGTAGTTAGAGATCTAACAAAAACTAATCATGGTTTTTTTGGTAATTCGCTCTAAATATGTAGTAGATTAGAAGTTTATCTAGCATTTATACAAGAACTATGTTTTGTATTATCTGACAACTGTGCATTGATGCTAATAAAAGCAGGAGACTTGTAAGTTTTCCATTTATTTGATTGTAAGTGTCCTTAAATTATTCCTGATATACAATCGGACTATATTGTGTGTAACAATGAGATCCGTGTTAAAGTTATACATAGAAATCTTAAGTAAACTAAGAAAACTGTTAATCTTAACTGATTCATCTAATCAGGTTTATGTTGGCGGTACATAGTCAACGTCTTCTTTCTTCTGGTGGTCGACTGGATTATGGAGACCACGACTCCTGAGGGAAAATACGGAAAACAATGGACAGATCAGAACCAATTAGACGATTCGGTACTCGCAGATGACCTAGCCCTCCTATCGCATACACACCTACAAATGCGGATGGAGACTACTGGTATGGAAGCAGCCTCTGCATCAGTAGGCCTCGTTACACATAAAGGCGAAAACAAGATCCTCATCTCCAACACGGAGAACACCAACACAATCACACTTGATGGAAAAACTCTGGAAGATGTGGAATCATTCATGTGCCTGAGAAGCATCATCGATGAACAAGGAGGATCAGATACCGACGTACAGGCGAGGACTGGCAAAGCAAGGGACGCATTCCTACAATTGAAGAAAATATGGAACTCAAAACAACTCTCTGTCAACCAATATCAAAGTCACGATTTTCAATACGAACGTCAAGACAGTATTATTGTACGGGATCTGAAACTTGGAGAACTACTACAACCATCATCAGGAATGTACAAGTATTTATAAATAGTTGTATACGCAAGATACTTAACGTGCATTGACCGGATACCACCAGCAACAGCGTTCTATGGGAGAGGACAAACCAGCTCCCATCCGAAGAGGAAATTAGGACAATACGATGGAAATGGATAGGACATACATTATGTAAACCACCAAGTTGCATCACAAGGCAATCTCTAACTTGAACTCGTCAAGAGAAGCAACAAAGAGGAAGGCCAAAGAACACACTATGTCGGAAAATAGAGGCAGATATGAAAAGACTGAGTAACAACTGGAAAGAATTGGGAAAGATTGCTCAGGATAGGGTTGGATGGAGAATGCTTATGAGTGGCCTATGCTCCTCTCTGAGGTGTAACAGTAAGTAAGTAACATAGTCAACGCCTATGTAGATGCGTTATTCAGGTTTGAATAGGAGCAGGCTGAAAGATTTAGACGGATGTGGGTGAGGGAATTATATCAAGTTCATAAAATCAATAACTTGATCATTGACTTGTATAGATAGTCACAGATTATTAGGTTGGCCTATGTAAGGTAGCCATTATCCATGGTTAGAAATATAGTTTTAAATCGAACACAATGAAACAGTTGCTATTTTCTCTGAATCTTTTATTTGCTTTTAATGATTGCTGTATTTTTATCATATTTTGGTGTTTTATAATCAAACTGTTTCATAAAGTTCGGATCATTACAATATCTATCATACAGCAAATAATACATTATTATTATCATTATATTAAAGGAAGCAGTAACTAATCTTAATTTATTCAGTTGTTATAATTAACATTTTCACTTAGCATTTTAATACAATTGACATTGGATATAATTTGGAAACTTCATGTTCCCATATATATGTATATAATTGTATACAACATATATGTATATATAACTGTCTAAATTTACCGAATATTACCAACCATTTTGATAGCCGACTTTTGTGATAAACACAATTCTACCTATAAAATAGGTCAACATAATGATAACCTATGATTCACCTACTAGTCATTATAATATTGATTATCTGTATGTAATAATGATTGAAGTAGATTAATATTTCAATGATATACAGATTTAAACCCTATAAGACGAAAGAAACCAATTACTAATTTAATTGGAATTTCTGATGTTAATAAACGATTGTGGATTGTAGAGATTTGATGTAATTAATAGAAGATCCTGAGTGGATGATACAAATTAACATAGTACGTTATATCAAAATAAAACTATTTGTTAGGATAAGAAGTTTCCCGTTATTGATATTAAGAACTATAATCGATCGGACTCGGTTTTGGTACATGTGCTTCCTTATAGTGACAAGCGATTTTTTTAAAACATAGTTGGATAGTGGTTAACGGTGGAATTCAGGACACCAGTTTTGTTGTGTTAGGGCATCATCAGCAGGATCGGCTCAGTATGTATGTGTGTCGAAACAGTGAATGAACAAATAAAGTATGTAACATTAAAAACGTGTGATTCGAACCCTTACCAATGAATTATACTCGATCATATCCAGTCTCTCTAGACTAAGAAGCTATATGGATAGCGCTTTCGGTACATGGAACAAAAAGCACTGGGGTCGAGCTCTAGTGTAGACATAAACACTGAGAAGCAACTTCATGCTGCTGACGCTCATCAAATTAGACGAAACGGGCATTCTAGATGCCAGTGTCAGCCATGACTAAACTATGCTTAAAATAGTTAACAATAAGAAATAGTTAACGGTAGAAATCACAAATCTGTTGTTACCTCATTTAGAAAGTCATAAAACGGTATGTCTTTTGGATGTTATTAAATGTCTAAGCCAACAAATAATTCGTTACATAATGCTTTAAATGTATCATCTTAAAATATATCGGGGGGTTGTTATCGTTAAAGCATTCATTTGAGTGTATGACTATAGAAATTAAATGCATAGTTATTGAAATAGGTATATTCTGCCTACAGTTCATATCTATTTGCTTTGAAAAGAATTTCCTTAATTTCAAGATTGATCCTCAGTGGTATGCAAGACCAATTAATATTTGTAATGCTGAACAAAAATTAGATTGTCCTAAGAAGTTAACTTAAGATCCTGTGTTCAAGGGTTGTTTGGGGAATGAACTATTGACGGATATTCTTCCTCTCGATCGGAGGCTTATTTGGACATACACAACATTTCAAAATAACCCTTGTTTTCTGTTAGGTCAGTGTCATTACTTTTTCTGGTATTTGTAAATTTCTAAAAACATTTAAAGGTAAAGTGAAGACAGTACTTATAGATCTTTAACGGATTTATCGAATATGTTGATTTATACAGGATAAGTAATTCGGCTACATGGTAGATTGTAATTAATCTAGTGTTTAACTTACTGCTGATTGAACTAATAACATCAATATTAAAAAGGAGATGAATATGTGCTAGTTGTTTGTTGACTGTGGGAATATTCAGCATGTTGTTTTTAGTTTTATCTGTATTCCTGGATGATGTTTCGTGAGTAGCTATAGGCTTACAGAGTCTTTTAAACGCTTTACAATTTTTATTCTAGAATATCAATGATACAATATAGTTTTAGAGTTTAAAACACATTAAATGAACTGATATGTAATAATAGTATCCCATGTGTTTGCTTTACACACTTTACCCTGATGAACCGACGTCACCTTACACAAGTTTATTTGTCAGTTATTATCTTCCTGAGCTTACGATGTATTTTACCGCGAAATTCGTGGAGCTTTTCGACAAACTGATTGTTCACTGACCAGTATAACAAGTTAAATCACGAGACAAACTGACACATATTATTAGTGCATAGTCATAATATTTTATCTATTTTTACAAAAACTATGTCACAAGATAGGGAAAAAATGGCATCAGTTTAATGATTTAAAAGTAATTGTGGTAACTACTACATGAATCGATATGATTTAAGATCGATCCAAGTGGAACACGTTCTTACTAATAGGTTGTTCATGAAATTTATTCACTTAGTCTTCAGTTTACCATTTGCATCTATTATATGTTCCGCAACCCAAGCTGACTTTAAGCTGTCTCCCACAGCTTCACTTCTGGTCTCACAAGCATTCCAAAATCGCTATGCTTTCATCTTCTTGTGACTCCTGTCTTCAGCTGTCAAGTGCAGCAACTGCCATGCAATGCACCTCCTCATACTACTTATAAGCAATCTTGTGAGTAGTGTCCACCACAATGATAAATTTGGAATTCATTATGTCCTAAGAATGTGACTTTTCAGTTCTAATAAATGTATAGTAATGAACGTCTAAGTAATATAGTTTCAGATGATTTTGTCAAATGATCGCCCTCGACATGGTTATATTTTTTTGGCTGTTACCTTTATTATCAAATAAAATCAATCACACTGGATCTTTCACTTTTGGAAATAGTAAATGCAACTAATCATTGTGAATGACATTGGTATTGCTTATGATCAATGATTTATGACTATTATCACTTGATTTTATTCACGAATTTCTGTGATCGCTCATGATACAATGTAACTTATCGCTAGATATGATACTGGGATCATGGAAACACGGAGACTTGCAAAATTTTCTAGACTCAAAACTGTTTCCAAAAGAAAGTATAAGTTTGATGTTTGACCAATGATTCTTCCTACTAAAGATTATAATTTTAACAATAGTGATTTTTAAAAAACGAACAGTTATCCTATAAATAAGATATATGAAACTAGCTGGATCTTACTAAGGTAGTTATCTACCTAAATATTCTTGTTCTATTGTGTTTCTAACTGGGTAACATTTGTTAAGACTTCATAAAGAAACTGAATGGTATATATAAAAGGTCATGAGGCTAAACAAAATCAAGCTATTTCTGAGAAAATTCTATACTATTTGGCTTTATTTAAAGTAGTAAGGAACATTGTATCGTAGAGTTTTATTAGTTGTATACCAATCATCTAAACAGAATTTGTCCAAAATCCTAGCGGTTGAAAAAGGAATTAAAATCAAGAACTTGACGTAGTGTTCGAGTTCTATAAGAACGATAAGGAATGGTTTCAAATGAAACAGTTGAACTCCGAGTTTGTCTAACCATGTGAAAGTTGATTATAGTTTGTATTTTCGATCTAATAATTGAAGATTGAGTGTTTGATTTATTGTGTTATTGCTTCACATGTTATGTTGAAGGGGGAGCAAGAATAAAGACTAAAGTAGAAGGAAATGAATTCATTTTAATTCGTTAGGTTCTTGTTAACTTCTTACAGCCTATAGAACTCAATATTTACAATTAAGAAACTTTCACTGGTTGAAATCATGAATCCATTGAAGATAGACCATCATGGAAAACCTGGAAGCACTGGACTGCCGTTTCGTCCTAGTATGGGACTCCTTAGCAGTGCGCATCCAGCTCAGTGGTCTAGTTGGTTAAGCGCCTGGCGCGAGACTGATAGATCCTGGGTTCGAATCTCGCGAGGAGCGGGATCGTGGATGCGCACTGCTGAGGAGTCCCATACTAGGACGAAACGGCCGTTCAATGCTTCCAGGTTTTTCATGGTGGTCTAGCTTCAATGGATTCATGATTTCAACCAGTGAAATTAAGGAACTGCCATCTGTTATAGCGATCAATAATGTAGAATGGTTATGAATAAAATAAACTGAATTGGTTTTTCATTATGGCTCTACACTAATACATAAATCTGATTTACAATAATGAAATACTACTCGTTGAGTGGATACATTACATAATAATTACATGATGATAATATCGATTATAAATTAACATTGAGTAATTAGAAGAAAGAGGATTCATCATAATCAAAGTAATTATTCGAAAACCAAGCAGTTATTACGTTGCATAATATATAAAGAGAAGAAAGAACAAACAAAATATTTTGATGAATGGTCAGTAGTATAGTAGTTCTGTAAGTGTCAAGAGACAAATATTGAGAGTAAGTAAAATACAAAAAATACAAACAATGGAAGAAATACGAAAATAGTTTATCGTAGTTCTGCTACAAACTCCTTTATCCCAATGACCAAGGTAGCGAGAGTGGTTGTACAAACTTCACTTGGTTGTAAAGGTTAGGTTTGTGAATATGGATTGCAATCGCTTCAACAATGTGCAAAAGTCTCACTCATAAACCATATGGCAAATTTGATGGAATATGATGGATGACCTTAATGCAGCTAGACTGAGTGCTATCTTCTACAACCTCCTCACGATAAGAACGGCGAATAAAGACAAATTACCTGAATTCGACACATTTATGTGTATTTATCAATTCAATAGCTTCTATGGAGCCAGGCAAGTTCATCATCGTATAACAGAACACCATCCATCCTGGTTAAGCAAAGGACAAGTAAGAGTCAATTAGTATTTGACTAATGTAGATCATTTTCTTCAAGATGAATTTCAAGATATATAACTGAAAACATAAATCTATGGTGTCAATTGACTGAGACTTACACTCATGATAAATATAGAATAATGATATTTTATAGATGAATAAAGTGGGACACTAGAATACTGCGTGAGACTAATTTATGAACGATATTTCAGCGACCATAAACTGACCTTGAGAGTGCCTATCTGATAAATAGGATCAAATGAAGTTTATAAATTACAATTAATAATTAAGGTTAGGAATTAGATTTACAGTTTTTATCACGAACTTTATTTAACCAAATGGATGAGTGAATTTCCCTCCAAAACCCAAGACCTATTATCTTATACGTGATTGGTTCGTCCATAAATTATAGTCTCTAAGAATACAGAATTATACATCTTTCATTAATTTATACTAAATATAGCTAATTACCATTTAAAAAGAACAACTGATCTAATGAATTATACTTTCATCATTAAAGCTGTTCTAGTTTATTATTTATGAAGACTTAATAATCATTTATCAAGTTATCATTTGATTTCAGTTCAGTAAAAAAAAAATTAAAAAAAAAAGAGATAATGTTGACATGGAGATATGATTTAAATGTAGTTGATGGTATTTTTTCTTTGCAATGAAATACTCTCAGTCTTTTACTCAATTCAAACATCGTTTATATTTAGTTACTAAATTTTGTTGTAGAAAATACTACTTCTCTCTTTTTTTTCCTTTTTTCTTTTTTCTTTTTTCTTTTTTTTTTTTTGAAACATGACTGAATATACATTTTGACGGAATATACAAAACTACAAAAGAACATATATAATACTAAAAACAAATCTTTAGAATTAACACATGTGTAATATTCATAAATACATGAAAATACGTCATTGTATAATTGTAATTACCCAGAAATTTATATCCTCACCTCTTAGGTAACAGATGTATTTCTAGTTTTGTTATATATATCTATCTCTATTTATAAACACACACACACACAAATCATATGGAAAGATATAAGGAAAAAAAGTAGTTGAGTTGTTAATGTATATTACATTAGATAGGATAATTACAGTTTATTAACAAACTTTCTATATGTTGTATCGGTGAAAGATTAGTTGAATAAAGATCATAATGAAATAAGTCAATAATAATAATAATAATAGTAATTATTATTACTACTATTATTACTATTATCATTTACTATAGTGTCTAGTTAAAAGCCCATGATTAGATGAATGTGTTGTAGTATGCACTTGTTTATGTATTAATTTTTTTTTTCATAGAAAAGTAATTAGACATTGATGTATGTATTGAATGATTAAGAAAAAAACACACATATGATGGAGATTATGAATGAACAATTTCTTTAGTTTAGTTATCAGTGCTTATTAACAACAACACCCTCCACCTTCCCCCCCTCCGAAAAAAAACCAAAAAAAAACCCAGCAACAACAACACACAAATATTTTTCAAACCTTTACAAGTTATAATCATAGATGTATTTTTGTACATATGTAAAATTGCTTATACTGACATTTATATATGATATATTTTATTAGTATCTTTAGTTGAAGTGGCATATATATATATATATATATATATATATATATATATATATATATGTACGTATAAACTAGATATATAAAATCAAAACAAATTCATTTCTATCAAGTTTGCTTTATTAAAATAGCATTAGAATTGTGGATATTAGAAATATACTGGAAGATAGTAAGTTTCATTTCTAAATTGGTTATATCTAAATGAATCATGATTAATTAAATCATGCCCATACATAATACACAATCAATACATATATATATATATATATATATATATATATATATATATATATATATATTAATTAGAGAGGGATTAGTGAATATTATAGTAATCTAATAGTTGAATTCATGAGTGAATTAATACCGGCTCAGTGGTCTATTGGTTAAGCTCTCGCGTACGAGACTGATAGGTCAGGATTGTGGATGCTCTCTACTGAAGAGTCCTATACTGGGACGAAACGGCTGTTCAATGCTTCCAGGTTTTCCATGGTGGCCTAACATCAATTAACTCATGAATTCAACTATTAAATATATATATATATTTCTTGAAATGTTACATGAAATATTTTTAAGATATTTATTAGAGGTAGAGAGTTTGTAGTGATGAAAGCTCGATAACCAAACTATCCAGTTTAAAGAACAAAACTTCATTTAAAAGAAAGACAGAGAGAGAGTATTTTACGAAGTTATTAAACTAAACAATTTTGATTCTAATTTGATACTCATTTAATTTTATATTGTATGATCATGTACTGAATGAATTTAACACTTTCACCTAGTAGATTATAGGTTTGAATACTTCATTATCTCAGTTGATTTGTTTGGTTACTTACATACTTACTTACGCCTGTTACTCCCAGTGGAGTGTTGGCCGCTGACCAACATTCTCTAACCCACTCTGTCCTGGGCCTAGTTAATTTATTAAGACAAGTAATATTGTTAGTTGTCAAAGTGAATATATACTGAAGCTGAGTAAGTACAATCACATTTATTAAATTTATTATAAAGATACTTTAAAAGTGTAATACAATATTTTTTTAGAAATATTCAAAATGTATATTCAATTGAAATTAAAACTTATTTAGCACATAAGTTTTATAGTTCAATAAGTATATCACTAACTAGTTGGAGTAAATGTTGTTTAGAATTAAGCTTTGTTTTATATTTAGTAAGTTTATGCAGTTGATTTTGAATCGGACAATAGAAATGAGTGCTAGAGATAGTAACAGGTTGCCTAAGATGAAACAAATGAAGTGGGACTAGTACTTGAGATATAATGGATGAAAGTCAGAAGTAATTACTATTCAATTGAATAGAAGTAATCAATATGCTCGACTTAGTAGTCTTTTGTATAAAAAGAGAAAATTCAAAGTTTCTGTTATTTTTCGTACAAAACATAACATTATTTCGGCTCCTTAATATACGTCTAAAATTGCTGGTATTGATATTTAATAAGTTTTATGTCACACGGATATCTTTTGAAATTTTGAAAACATTACTATTTATTCATACAATTCCTTACTGAGTATCCCTTTAAAGTTGTCATGCTTAAAGCTCGAACTACCAAGTAAGACATTTTACATTAAACGAAATGAGAATAAACTAGATTCATTGAGTTTTCACTAATAGCCAGACTATCTCATAGATCTGCATACGTTATACTTTCAATTATAGCTATTTTGTAAGATATCGTAACCATCACTTAATATCATCATTGACATATGTATTCCTTCTAACTTACTATGAAATTTTAAACTACAAAGAAATGAGTGTCCAGTACTTTCTGGCTATTAATTGTAATCTATTTGACATAAGTCTATAATGGAAGATAACCTTCAATAATATACATTTCATAACTACCTATATAATGTCCTGATACTTATGATAAGTGGAATATCTTAATGTAATTAATAATAATTATAATAAAATTTGAAAAAATCTCAAATAAATGTCAATGAACTTTACATTCAAGTTAACTTGATTAACACTATCCAAACTATTCAATTATACGTAAGTTGTCATAATAA
This sequence comes from Schistosoma spindalis, assembly GCA_946903255.1. NCBI lineage: Eukaryota > Metazoa > Platyhelminthes > Trematoda > Strigeidida > Schistosomatidae > Schistosoma > Schistosoma spindalis. The sequence goes on from OX336418.1 coordinate 40,147,541, forward strand.
ACTGTACCTGAAGGACGTCTTATAGATGAATCATTTGAAACGATAGGCAATGGGTTTGATCATAAATGTCATTATCATTATACAAGCACTTTACAAAATGTTCGTTGCATAATATTTTACCTCAACTATGACATCTTGCTTAAATTTATGCTGATGATGTCATTTAGAAGAACAATGTAAGTTCCATGATCAAACCATCCAGATCAGTGAACAAGACTCCATCAAAATTAAATTCTGTTTTGCTTCAAATGAGATATATTTACAAAATGATCAAGTTGAAATGAATGCTCACATGTAATATATTCTAATGATATAAAAGAATTGACTATCTAAACTAATGATCCTTTAATTGTGAACAAGTAATTAGGTTAATACGTTTTTCAAATATACGTGATTGGTTCGTTCATAAACTATTGTCTCATCCAATAAATAATCCGTTTTGATTGTTAGACGATTTATTGAAAGCTGATTACACATACTTTATTATTATCTTTCATAGAAGAATATATGACTTAATATTGAGTATATAAACACCTATATGTTTAAAAAGTTGATCAAAATAATACATTTCTCTAGTTTAATATACTTCAGGAAGATTTTAGAAGATAAGAAAAGTAAAATTTTAATAGTTTGATTCATGAGTTTATTTAAGCTAGACCACTATTGAATACCCGGAAGTACTGGACGACCGTTTCGTTCTAGTGTAGAGCTTCTCACCAGTGCGTATCCACGATCTCGCACACGAGGTTCATACACAGGACCTTCAGTCTCGTACGCAAACGCTTAATCTCTAACTTAGATCTACTCATGAATTCAATTATTGGAGTTTGGTAAACCCTATTGTGATGATCATCATCATATGTTTACTAGTGACTGTCTTCAAAAGGTATTTCTTGGAGTTCTAGTGAAAATCCGTAACCAGTAAAGTGCAATCCATGTTGAGTAGCGATAGGTATCTATCTCAGTAAAATAGATGAAGTGTCGCGCAAGATCACAGACTGATAGAAGTTAGACATTAACACCATTGAATGCCGGCCTGCTCAGTGGTTTGAAGGTTAAGCATTCACGTGACAGACCGAAGGTCCTGGGTTGGTATCCCATGTGCAGAATCAAAGGACACGCACTGCTGAGAAGTTCTATACTAGAACAAAACAGCTATCCATTGGTTCTAGTTTTTCCATGGTGATCTAGCTTAAATAGACTCATGAATTCAACTATTAAAATTATTACAATCTTCATAAACCCCATTCTGATAATTTAACATTGACAAAAAGGTTTATACACATAAATTTGTATGAAATGTCCATCTTTTAAAGCTTACTAAATAAATTAACTAAATGTTTAGAAAAAAGTGTATAAACTAAATTATTCCATGTAGACATCTCTTCTTTTAAGAAAAAATATTTTTGTCTGACAGAAAAGAGAGACACTACGATACGCACATATATGTATATAGACATAAGCAAAATAGGATGAAATGGAAGTAGACAGTTCAATATAAGTTTCGTATAATTGATAGACACTTTGAAAAGAAAAGATTTCTACATTAGAAGAATCAAAATATATATTTAGAAAAAAATAATAAAAGAAGAATCCATTTTAATTCCGCGAAAAAATGTGTTATAATTTGTTAGATTAAGAAAATGTGTTAAAAATGGTTATATTAACTAAGATGAACCAGTGATGTTAACTGTAAGATTTTAAAAAATGTCAAAGATCCCACTAAATAATGAAAATATTCATGATCTTACTAGTAGCTGATTTTGTGACCTATAACGTTCAAATAAGCAGATTACAATGCAATTACTTACTAATAGACATTGAAAAATTGTTTCGTAATTGTATTATTAGATTGAAGTTAAACATTTAAACCATCGGTTGCTCAACTTGACGAGCTGTGACTGTTCTTTGTTTAACTTCTCAATGGGTTGTGAATGTATACTACTAAAGATTCATATGTAAGGATGGAGCATGTCTTTAGTGCTTGATTACAAAAATTCATTAATCTACTCAAATCTCTTTTTATATTATGTAACAAGATATTAGTCTAGTCTCATGTTCTTCTTATACGGAACGATTTATAATAAGGAAACGTTTTATGTTTCATTTTCATAAAACTTGTCTATAAACTTAAATTGTACTTAATATACCATAAGATGAAAGATAAAATGCAGGTTTTATTAAAAATAAGCCTGAAGGTGTAACAATTTTCAGCTTGCTTTAGCCAAAGAGCTTGATTACGTAATATTAATGAAATTTGTAAAACGGAACTTGAGTTAAATACAATTAAAGGTAATAAACGGTATAGAAGTTGACAAAATTGTTATATTACTGTAGATTATCATATAAGGCGCATCGGTAAAACTGACTTTAATGTTGACGATAAAGACCTGATGATAAGCGATGAATCGACGAATTAGTATAATTAGATAGTTAAATACATAGAACACGTAGAATATCCAAGACAGAGAATTATAGAGGTATTTTAACCTATTGAAGTAAAGTATTCTAGATCTTTTTTGTTTGTAATTAATTCGTTTTCATTAAACAGAGGATCTTCAAGATTACATGGTTTTGATCAACGATAGATATTTACCTGTAAATTCCTCAATGTTTTCCAGTATACGTTTATACTAAATGTGTAATCGTCATTAAAATAAGCTTTAAATCTTCTCCATAGTTAATATTATTTACATATGATCTCTTTTGAATGTATTGTAATCGTTTGCATTGAAAATTGTTAAGTCCCATCATAATGAAAGTAATAGTCAACTTTCATTCGTCAGTATTTGCATAATGATCAAAAGCCAGAGGGTACATGGATTCGAAAAAAAAAATTAATTCACACAGAACCATATTCAATAAGCTCTGAGAATAGCATTTAACAAACTGTTTGAAGAGTAGTAATTTATTTGAAAGTTACTTATAGATTAGGATGATAAAAATGTCATCTTGCTTGCTTAAACTATTAAGATTATAATCTATACAGAGTTACTGCATTTGAAATGAAATATATTTACAGCTATAGAAAAGTACTATTATCTTTCGTTTACTGCCCTCTTTCGGCTTGATGTTAAATGAGTCTTAAGTACTTACGCCTGTTATTCCCAATGGAGTATAGGCCACCGACCAGCATTCTTCAGTTCACTCTGTCCTGTGCCGTTAAATGGAACACAACGGTTAAATGTGAATTTTCATTATTGTTTAACAATCATGCAAGTGAATAAACTCTATATGATAACTGTGTCATAGATTTACTTACTTTCAGTTTAAATGTAAACCATAGAAAGGCTGTGTACCTTATTCATATATTTTCTAAGTAACTTTAAAAAAGATATATTCTAAGAGTGTTTAAGAATACAGCTTCTTGTACTGTAATTGTAAGCAACAGTGTTAATGCAAAGTGATGCAAAACGTTTATTTATTTTTACGAATATTGTATTTTAAGCATAAGTCAGAAACGTTTACTCAACTATTTGTGAGGAGATAGGTTTGCGGGTCATTGATATTATCTATATCCCCTCCCCTTGCACCATACATCTAAGTTACGTAAAGTACGAAATGGACTACCAAAATTAACTTTTCTGTAATATATCATTTACAACATCCACATAAAGGTTTAGAGAGATTAACGCATTAACCTGAAATATATTGCAGAAACATTAGTTATTTATAATTAGAAACTTGATATATGAGAACAGAAACAATCGGTTAATTCCATATCAACCTTGGACATGGATCTGTGATATTTCTGTCATATATGTTTATTAAAGAAGCTATGTATAGTACTCTATAATAATATTATTATTATCTTAATAAAGGATGTATCAACTCAATACTGTTGATGAACATTCATATTACTGGGTCATCGTTTCAAGCTTAAGCCTAATTCTGCTAATTTTTACTCTGATTCCTTCAATAACGATTTATTTCATACACTTTATAAAATTTCCATTTGATAATCAATAGCCTAAAATTATTTAGCAAAGTTTTGATTGTTTTCTTAATTTTTAAGCGAAAACTCATTCAGTTTGTAAATGGACATGATTTAATCTGTAGATTTCAAATAATATTTTATATTGTGGGACTCCTCAGCAATCCGCATCCACTATACGCCTCGCGAGATTCGACCAGTGGAGTTCAACCGGGTCTGTTGTGAGCGTAACTCACTGAAAACAGTGGTGGATGTATCACTTAATTTCGTGGATTAGTTGAAGTTAGACAATAACACCGGCGGATGCCGGTCAGCTCAGTTGTCTAGTAGTTAAGCGTTCGCGCGTGAGATCGACAGGTCCTTGGTTCAAATCTTGCGACGTAGAATAATGGATGCGCACTGTTGATGAGTCTCACAATAGGACTAAACGGCCTTCCAGTGCTTCTAGGTTTTCCATGGTGGTCTAGCTTCAACTGACTCATGATCTCAACTATCAAAATTAATATTCTATATGTTTAGTAAAAAAATATCATTATGATTTCATAAATAAAGCTAAATGATCAGTAATATATCAGTGGTTATAATAACTCTAACGTATGAACCATAGTTATATTGTTGATCATCATTTAGACAAACAGTTTTTCAAAAAGAAATTGATAAAACAATCTAAACCAGTTAACATACTTACCTTACGTGAACTATTTTGTAACATGTCTATTAAAAGAACGCATGTTATCAGCATAAAAGACTGGATTTAGTTGAAGAACTGTTAAAAAACAGGAAAAAATTGCTAACTGATTCATCTGAGCATGGAGCTTCTCAGAAATGAGCACCGACGAATTCGACGTTTAAACTTAAAATATTAGACTCCACAGGGATCATTTTTCATTCATACTAATAAGCTAGTGTCCAATGGTCTAAATTAAGTCATCGATTACCACTGGCTATTTCTCGCTATTGCAAATGGTGATAAAGTTATACTGGTTATCTGAATAAAATCGATTCAAGACATAAACTATGAAATGGATAAATAAAAAAAAAACTGTTTATGCTAATAAAATCTGCACATGAATTTGACATTTTTATGAATAGACTAAAAACTTTGGACTCTCAAAAGACAAGAAATTGGTGATTACAATAGCATATTCTTACATGAAACTATAAAACATGACTAATTTATTATTTTTTTTTGTTTAGGTTCTTCGAGTTCACTGCCATCTTTAGATACTGGAGGTAGTAGTTCAACTGGTGGAGGGTGTAGTAGTGGTCATACACAAACAGCAGATGAAGATCATTCTATTGGTGAAGAATTGAATTCAGCTAATACCACCATTTTACATTCCATTTCCAAAATATCAAAAAATAATAACGAGTGTGATAAACATAGTTCTCAAGTGTTACATTCAGATGAAGCGAAAAATCTTCAGTCAGATAATTTATCATCTGATAAAAATGTGTTAATATTGGTGAGTTTACATTGATTTTGTTCATTGTGATTGTTATGGAACAGTACTGAACTTTTGCATTCTGTAAACACTTCGAAGTACTAATAATGTTATTGATTATATCGGTGATGACGTCGAATTTAAGAGAAAAGCTATCTCACACATTAACTGTGCAATAGTATATGTATTTTGATTAACATAAGATAGATAATAATTACAGTTTCAGAAAAAATCAAACCTTACATTTCAAGTATCACTTCATTGAAGATGAAAACCAAACTACTTTAGGTTAGATTCGAATGAAACAATTGTCACAGTCTTTTTCATTATGTCATCGAGATGGTGGAGAAGATTTATATCTCAAGTGGGTGATGCTGGCAGAGTTTTGTTCTCTGAGCTAGATAATTTAGTCGTGGAGCTTTCAGCGTTCTTCTAAATGATATCATCATCACAAACTTCAAGTGTAAGTCAACTTTCATTGATGATGTCATTTAGAAGAATGATTGAAAGCTCCATGACCATACCATCCAGCTCAAAGAACGAAACTCCACCAAAAAATAAGTCTTCGTTTGTCTATTTTTGAAAATAATATCTTCGAATCTGATTTATGTTCCAAACGGTTCTTGTTATAATATTGAGTGAAAAGTATGATAATAGTGAGTTTGTTTAGTCAACTACTCATATATGTATATATAATAAAGCAAAACAGAGTTAAATATTTGTCAACAGGAATAGATGATCATTGCGCGATAGAGTAAATGATCCAAGTTGAAACTGTATTACAGTGGTTTACTGGAAAACTTGGTAACTCTGAGTTTGATCCCTGGTGAGGTCGTTGGTGTTCACTCTTTGAGTAATTATTCTAAAACTAAACAGATATCAAATGATCTCTGATTTTCAGTGGTGTCTGAACTGAAATCAACATTTACTAATTAAGCCTCTTGAAAAATAAATCAGATAAGCTCAAATTGAGAAAACATAAACTAGAAGTAAATATTTAATTGTTGTAAGAATAACAAATTTGGATGAATAAAAGGGGATTTCCTTTTTATACAAAGATGTATTAATAATGTATGCTTTTTCAAATGCATAAAAAGTATTGAAACAATAATAGTGTCGGTTACTATGTTAAGCTCATATAACTTATTCCAGATCTCCAGTCACACGGTCGAAGAACTTAAAACTTTACCTTGTCTATCTTCTTGGGTATCGACACTGCTTGGGTGTTAAGCAGGACACCAAGATGAGTGATGGTTACGTCACCGAGGAGTTTGTTCAACTTTTCGTCATTGTGGATGGCCAGTTGTAAGTGGCAAGGGATAATACGGGTTTTCTTGTTGTCACAAGCAGCATTACCAGTCACTAGGCACTTGAGAACAGCTTCCAAATAATCAAGGGTACAAGCTTTGACACGTTCTGCGTAGTTACCCGTTGTGAAGGAGACGATGGACACGAACAACTGGGCTGATCGCATCTTGACCTAAGTACGAGACTTCTCAACTTTACCACGTCTACTAATTGTCCATCAGAGAGGAGAAACGTGACTCCAGAAGCTAGAATAAGTTATATGGGCTTAACATAGTAACCGACACTACACAATGATTTGAAATACAACAATATTTTGTTGCTTCAAGTGTTAAATACTAATTTTGTTCCCCTTAATTAAATGTTTATTTCGAATGTTGAAACATGATAGTATGAGGGAGAGGAAGAAGATCAGACTGATCTGACTGGTTTTTTTTTGGAAAACTGAAACATCAGTTTACTTATTGCCCAATAAATTACAAACCATTATAAGTTAATTATGATTTTAAGAGAGAACGACTATCAAAATTATGAATGAAAAATAATTAAGAGTAGTATAATTAAGAGTAGTATCTCAACACTAGTCAGTTATTTCAATTATATATATATATATATATATATATATATATATATATATATATATATATACTAAAAGAATATGCTACAAGGTCTAAGTGAACAGTTTGAAACCTGTGAAAAACGTCATTTGAATCACAATTACTTCCTTGGTATATTATCCATCTTAAAAAATAGCAACTTCATGAGACACTGACACAACATGTTTCTTACATAATTACGTTGAGGGATTAATTAGGAAAGTCACATTTTATCCAAGGGTTCCTTCCAAAATCATTCTGTCTTTTTTATATTGGATTCTATACTACAACATGAGACAAGAATAAAAGTTCCTGTATTGTTAATAGTTGCTGAAATGTAAAATAATAATTCTATGAAATGACTTTATCAAAATTCACTTAGTATTGTTTACTTCGATCTTCTCACTGATGTTTAGGAATGCAATTGATCAGTCCCTTTTTGGCGTTTGTGTAAAGATAGTGGCTAGCAATGGAATCCAATTTGACGTGCGTTTCGTCCTATTTGGGACTCGTCAGCTGAATGTATCTGCATTTCAGAGTTGATATTCATTCTGAGACTCAAACCCAATAAGAGACTGATCATTTGCAGTGCTAAACCTCATTAGGAAGATTCAAGTCAAACAATACCAAGTGAATTAAAACTTCAACCCATCGCACAAGCAAGTGGCTATCAGGACTCAGTAACTAAGTGGATAACTCGATGGTACTTGGTTCGACTTCCAGAGTGAACCTTAACTCTGAAATGCAGATACATCCATCTGACGAGTCCCAAATAGGACGAAACGCGCGTCAAACTGGATTCCATTGCTAGCCACTATCTATCTTCGTTAATAAGCCTTTATCAAAAGTTAAAATAAAAACATCTTGTTACGTACCCTATAAGTATTTTAATTACTCCAACTATACAACTAACTAACATGTCAAATTGTTGTTATTAGTTGAATTATGAGTTTACATTTAGCTATTGTCATTTTTATTGAATTAGTGTCGTTTAATATGAGGAATATGTGAGTACACATTGATTCATTTATTTACATTATTTCTCTTCTTTCTTTTTAGTCGAAAAGGCGACATGCTGTCAAAGAACTTATTCATGTGGAAAAAGAATATGTAAATGCATTAACTACTCTAGTCAATGTAGGTTATCATTTATAGATTTACCATGTATTTTATAAATGTAGTTAAATATTTAATCAGTAAAGTTAACCATAGATACGTGTATTACAAAATTGTATATACACCTATCATACAAACACCAATATAACAACAATACGTTGTTCCTAGAAATTAAGATAAACAAGTATTTCGTTTTTTTGCATTGGTTGCTTGAATTTTCCTATTGATGTTTAGGACTACAATTGATCAGTATGCTAATAAGAGATTAATCATTTCCAGTTCTAAACAATAATGGGAAGATTCAAGCAACCAATACAAATATAAATTACACTTCATTTCATTGCACAAGCTAGTGGTTATTTGAACTCAGTAACTAAGTGGATAACGTGATGGCGTTTGAAGTGAACAGAACTAGGTTCAATTCTCCGAGTGAACATCAATTCTGGGATACAGGTACATCTATCTAACTAGTGCCAAATAGGATAAAACGCGCATCTTAGATCTCATTGTTAGCCACCATAATTTTAATCATCCACTTTTCTCCAATCTATATAAATGTAACTATTCATTGTACATTTTATTTTATTGATCCAATCACTATATAGTATATGGAATTTATTGATTAAATGTTAAATAGTTGGTAATTATCAGTTCATAAATTCTGTTCAGTATAATTTATGCCTTGGTAATCTACAAAATTCAATACGAATTTATATAACTAAATATTATGATCGTAGATATGGTAATGAACAAGAACATAATTGGGGACAATCAACACAAAATTTCAAAACCATACAGAGTAACTTTTTTATTTTCAAAATATTATTCAATTATCACAAACTTGATTAATTCTTCTTTTTTACACTAATCATTCTTTATTCTCATTCTTTTCTCTTTAATCTTTTTCACTTTCTACTATTAGATATTTCCTTTTTAATAGATGATATATACTACTTATATTAACCGACATTAATAGTATATACTATAATATTACCATTAAAACTTATAAGTTGGAACATTGATAAAGGTTCATTTTGATTGATTTGAAATAACTAAATGATACGATCTTCAATTTGAAAACTTCCTAATAAATACTCAGTTCAAATAAAGATTAAAAATAGAAATGAAAAGTAAATTTATTTCTTACTAGTTTATGATATAATTGAATTGTTTTAGATTGAGATCATGAACCGATTGATGTTAGACCACCAATCGAAAACCTAGAAGCACTGGACGGCCGTTTCGTCGTATTGTAGGACTTCTCAACAGTGCGTATCCACGATCCTGCTCGTGGGATGCGAACCCAGGGCCTTTTAGTCTCAATCAAAAACTTGACAATCTCCACAACACCTAGATTGTGAATTGTTTTAGTCACATGAATATTGTTTTTAAGGTTACATTGAAACAAATTCAATAACCGGTTAGTATAGTTAATTATTACTATAAATATGTATACTTTAATTTTGACATTCATATTAGTTATGTAATAATTTCATTTGTCTTAGTCAATAATTTCAAAGAGAAATGTTCATGAATAATTAGAGTTTTACTGTTATAGTTTGTACATATTTGTACATAATAGCAACAACAACAACAACAACAACGAAAAAAAGAGAAAAACACAACAACTTTGTAATATAACAGAATTGTGAACGTATAAATTGTATGTTGTATAGTCATATATATATATATATATATATATATATATATATATATATATATATGAATGCATGCGAACATTTACTACTACATTAAAGCATAAATATATATATAGGAATGTATAAAGGTGCATATTTCTTTTTCATTCCAATGAAATATATATAAACACACAATGAAAAGAACTTTTTCTTCTTCTTCTTCTTTCTTTACCTGCACTCTGATGTACATCCAATTTATTGATTGTATCCTTGTTTCTTTTTTTTCCATTCTTTTTTTTCGTTTTTTCTTCCTGTTTGCAATAAAATAATCGAACAAATTAGAAGAAAACTTTTCATAAAATCAATAATCACCAAGTATATTATTCTAATGTTTTCATGTTATTTAATTTTTCCTTTATAGTATAATGGAAAAAGTGAATTATAGTTTATATTAATCATGAATAAATCGTTCAATAGTTTTAAGTGATTATTTATGAATTGTTAAGTTTTTATCTTTATTTTAAGATCAATAATAATCAAACTTTAACAGTACATTCCTTTAAACGAATGTAGAAGAATGGGAATTACTTTTTTTTGTGGTTAACGTTTATTTTTTGAGAGTTAGTTTATTACGGGATTGGGTCGTTAACCCCATACACAACTCTCCTCTTTTACCCGTGATGTGGATCGGCAGTAACTCTAGAAGAGCTACAAGAAAAAAATCAAGATCCTTAAATATAACACGAAGAACATCAAGCCAATCATATTTGATGGAGAGACTCTGAAAAGTGTGGAATCATTCATGTGCCTGAGAAGCATCATCGATGAACAAGGAGGATCAGATACCGACGTACAGGTGAAGATCGGCAGAGCAAGGGACGCATTCCTACAATTGAAGAACATATGGAACTCAAAACAACTGTCTGTCAACCAATATCAAAGTCACAATTTTCAATACGAACGTCAAGATAGTATTATTGTAGGGGATCTGAAACTTGGAGAACTACTACAACCATCATCAGGAAGGTACAAGTATTTATGAGTAGTTGTATACGCAAGATACTTAACGTGCATTGACCGGATACCACCAGCAACAGCGTTCTGTGGGAGAGGACAAACCAGCTTCCATCCGAAGAAGAAATTAGGACAATACGATGGAAATCAATAGGACGTATATTACGTAAATCATCAAACTGCATCACGAGACAAGCTATAACTAAGCTTCTCTGAACTTCAGGTAGAAGTTTGTTCTGATGATGTTATTCAGAAGAAAGATGAAAGTTTCATGACAAAACCATTCAGCTAAAAGAATAAAACTTTATTAAAATAATCTACTTGTGCTATAAATTTTCTCTACTATTTCACTAACGATGGCTTCACAATTATATTTCTTTTCATGTAATGGATCGAGATACTTCATTTGACAATGTGATTGTTTTAGATAAGATTATTTTTCAAAATTCTTATTGATGTAACCAAATACAAGTGGAATGGGTTAAATTGGGTTTCCCATCAACTTATTATTATATGTAATAAAAATGATTTTAATTTAATAGTGTTTCATTTGGGGGGGGGCGCGATATGGAAACTCATTTCTAATCGTTGGATTTTTTTTCGTACAAACACGCGAAAAACTAATAATGTTTGTTCTTACTAGTGCTTTACTTCAAAATGAATTAAGCCAAGATGATATAGAGCCTGTCTAACAAAGAGCGTAATTTAGTGTAAGAAAGGCAATTTATCAAAAACAGTAATGTAATCCCTGTATTTTGACTAAGTGCCTAAATGAGATTATGCTTTCAAGAACAGCTCAACTTTATTTCCTATCTTGTGCATCAACTGTTAAAAAGTGTATTCTTTTCAATGAATTTCTCATCAGGGACTTTACAATTATCTCATATCCAAATTAATAATCCATAAAATTGGTCAAGTTTCATGCAGAGTACATGATTTAACATGGTAACATGTGAATCAAGAATTGTTGTTTGTTATATAAAATAAAACCAAATCGTTAACATTAGGGCTGACTAATATGAAGTGTTAACTTGAATCAGTTTCTAAGTGAACTAAAATTGTGATATAAATGATCAGAATAAATATGGTTAACATCGGGTAAGAGAGAGAAAAATATAATTACAAATCAGAAATTACGTAATATGTAGAGTAATACGAATTAGGTCAGATATAGCAGATAGGGGTGGATGCTGAATACATTTCTCAAAAATGTTGGCAAGTGTAATAATCATAATAATAATGACAATGGTAAGATGTGCAAATAAGATAAATTTGGATAAGAACTTTCGTAGAATAGTTTCGCAGTATTTGGAGGCCGAGTTGGTGTGAAACATTAAAGAAGAAGAATATATTTGTGAAAATCTCAGCGAATGGATTTGAAGTAAATCCAATGTTTCACCTAGTAATCTAGTTCAAACTTTTTTAAAGAAATATAATCAAGCATCAAAATTATCGAATAATAAGTATTCAATATGATTATATTTCTTTGAAAAAGCTTGAAGCAGATTGCCAGGTGAAATGTTGGATTTGCTTCAAATTTCATTCGCTGAGATTTCCCCAAATACATTCTTCCGCTTTAAGATAAATTTGGGATATAAAAATGAACATTAATCAAATTACGTCATCACATTATAAAATTGATTAGTAACTAGTTGAACCCGATGCTGACTAGAGTAAAAGGAATGGTTGAATATATTTCTTTTGGATGCAAAGTCCTGGTGTTTTTTTCTATCCGGATAGCAATTGTTTCAAACGTCTACAGGATTCTCAGTCTGACGAAATTAGGTAGACTGTTGTTAACATGATATTATTATTGTGAAATATAGCTCCACGTTAAATGTATGTCCCATTTGAATGAAATGAACTAATATGGAGTAGTTAACCATTTTAACTATACACCTTTACTTAACCACACAGTAGAAGGTGGTCAAAAGCTCGAATATACACATTCCTAAAACATTTACGAATATAACTTGTTCAGAAGTGTACAACAATGATAAAGTAACATTTACATTGTTTCTATGTAAACTGATTTCTTTTCAGATATTTATTCACCTTAAAATTTGTTTACGACATTGTAATTATTATTTCTGAAATTGGTTTTTCTATTCAACTACTACGGAAATTGAAAATTGATGGTTAAATGTTTCTGCACAGTAGGGTGTCAATGAATAATTCATGTATATCAATATTAAACAAAAAAAAATTTCGTCAACAATTTCCTGTAAACATATTACATCATAAAGAAAAAACAATTAAAAAAAATATCAGAAAGGGTTTTTGTGGAGATTTTAGTAATTTTAGTAGTTGAAATCATGAGTCCATTGAAGCTAGACCACCATGGAAAACCTGGAAGCACTGGACGGCTGTTTTATCCTAGCGCTCGCGCGCGAGACTGATAAGTTCTGAGTTCGAATGTCGCCTGGGGGCAGAATCGTGGATGCGCACTGCTGACAAGTCCCATACTAGGACGAAACGGCCGTACAGTGTTCCCAGGTTTTCCATGGTGGTCTAGCTTCAATTGACTCATGATTTCAACCAGTGAAAATTAATAAAAAGCATTAATACAATATCCACCCCCCTATTCTAATAAATTTTTTTCACCAATGTTTGTTAAATAAAACTGTTGTTATATTCACATTATGTCAATTACTTGAGTTAAATTATCATTATGAGATATTTGTATAAGAGAAATCTAAAAGTCAGTCATCCTATTGTATATAATTTATAGAATAAATATTAAACATATCTATCAATTGAAATAGTTAAATACTGGAAATGTGTTTTTTATTTGGGCATCAAAGATTTTTCTTCAATAATCTACTGTTTCAGTAGTGATTGAATATGTAATGGCTTAATCTAATACCTAATTGTATGAAGCTTCACATTTTGTTTATTTTTAGTATTATGTAATCATGTGTTAATTTTCTGTTTCCTGATAGTTGAATTCATGAATCGATGTAAGTTGGACGACCATTGAAAACTTGTGTTAAGTCCTGATAAGAATAATGAATGGTAACTTTTGGGATCCATTTATGGATCAATAATTATACGATAAAAATATACGCATATTATTGGTCCATAAATGGATCCCAAAAGTTATCATTCATTATGCTTATCGGGACCTAACAACCTGGATGTTCTAGATGGCCGTTTCTTCTTAGCTTTCGTTTAGCTTACATTGATTTATGAATATAATTATTAAAAAAATTATTACAAGTTCTACAAACCCCATTCTGATTATATTTTGTTTTACTTTCCTGATGTATTTCTATCTCTGGCTTTGTGAAAATATTGACACTAATTAATAGTTAGAATAAAACATTTAAAAATGAACTAAAAATATATGTTGACCGGTTTTGATGACTTCATACTTATTTACGCCAGTTACTCCCAATGGACCATAGGCCGCCAAACAGCATTTTCCAACCCACTCTGTCCTTGGCCTTCTTTTCTTGTTCCATCCGATTCTTGTTCATTTTTCTCATGTCTATTACCATTCCTCAGCGTAATGTGTTCTTTGGTCTTGATCTTTTCCTCTAGCCTTGAGGATTCCATGTGAGGGCTTGTCTTGTAACGCATTTGGGTGCTTTCCTCAATGTGTGTTCTATCCACTTCCAGTACCTCTTCTTGATTTCTTTTTCCGCTGAGATCTGGTTCGTTCTCTCCCATAGTAGGTTGTTACTGTCTGATAGTGTCTGGCCAACGGATCCGAAGTATTTTGTGTAGACAACTGTTAATGAACACTTGTATCTTCTGGATGATAGGTTTCATCGTTGTCCAAGTTTCTGCCCCGTACAGTACAACTTTCTTGACATTTATATTGAAAATCCTGACCTTGATATTGGCTAACAATTGTTTGGAGTTCCAGATGTTCTTCCGTTGTAAATATGCTGCTCTTGCTCTCTCTAAAAAAACGCTAACCAGAAAATTGATGACTTCATGTTTATCTTAATTGTCAACTGAACTTGAAATAAAGAAGAAGAGAAACAATCATGTTAGTTTTACAATAATTTCATCATTGAGAACATATTAATCAAATACGTTCATTTGTTCACAAGATCTGACTCCAATTTGATCGTGTGAATGATTGTTATTAATATACATATGTTGCCTATCCTTGTATATAATCATCGACTTAAATCACGTTAGTCAATAACGGAATTAAGCAAGTCAAATAACGAAAATGGACTTTTGAATACATATATTTTTATATATAAATTGAATGCAATAGAGCGAAACGAAACGACGATTAGTGGGGATGGAGGGTAAGCTAACTCCATTTAACCAAGTGTTAATAAATATTTATAGTTACACACAGATATGTGATGAATAGGATAAGAAATGTACACATACATATGCGCTCATATAAAAACAGTAATGATTAGTAAGCGGATAATTAACAAAGTCAAAATGTGACTCAAGTAAAATGAATAGATTGACCTGTTCAAAAGCTAGAATACAGTATATGGGTTTAACATAATTAACCAACACTACATCAAATATAATGAAAAGAGTAGAAATGCAAATGGATTTTACATTGAATTCATGCAAACGAATGTTGTTTTATGTTTTAGAATAAAAATTGAACAGTTACCCAACAATATTATGCCTTTAAGTTGATAATTAAAAGAGATGAATATATATGTATTCTTCTTATTTCTATACTATCAATGGAACTTATCTGAAACATTACAGTGATTAACTGTATTTTAAAAGTTTGATTATATGTTATTTGACTAATTGGTAACGCATAGAATTTCTTTAATAAGTGTCAATAATTTTACTAAGTTATTCTAATGACCAAGTTTAATAATCTAAAACCATGTATATTCCACATGTATATCAATTTCACGTACTTAATCGATCATATCATAAATGAGACTGATATAATTTGTTTTAAGTCATAGATAAAATGATATGAATTGTTTGTTAGATGAAAGGAGGCCGTTAAAAGGCAACCCTATTTCTAGATTTAATGATAGGTAAGATTCGCCATCATGGTTTATCCGAAATCTTGAAGGATGTGTGCCACATTCTAAAATTAAAGATTAATTACGCTACACTGTTTCCTAAACTGAAATAAACGTACAATAGTTCGAATATCAGAATTTTTGCTTGACACTCAGGTGTCTCAACCACAATGCCATACCTATAATCTAGATGACATTGATGCTTCCTGAAGGGAGCAACACTTTATGTAATAACGCCTCATATTGTAAGACTATGTGACTAGGGTTTGAATTCTTTAAAAAATATATACTCTCTGAAGTTTTCAGGTATGACTTTTTGATGAATGTCAGACAGCATGAATTGTAGGTCTAGATTTCTTCACATATCACTTAGCATTAAAACATACTGCATATGACATTGTTTCACTTGATTGGGGGTCATTTTGTAACTTTATTGATAGAATTCGATCAGAACTAAAGAATGAGATGAAAATGACAATGGTAATTACTCGATAATTGATTGCCATTATAGATTGTTATTGATACTAATACTGCTAAGGGATATGAGTTAGTTAAATAAACGAGACACAAGGCAAAACAACAAATGAACAATAATTATTTACGAAAAGTCAAAGAAAAGAATGATCTATGATTTATTATTAGGATGAACTGTTTACACAATATTAATCATTATAAGACATTCGGATGCAGTAATAAACTAACAAGACTTTAGTAAGTGCTATTTTAGTTCAGCAGTTTTCTGATTGGATAGGATATTTTATTATCAACAATTGGTAATTCAGCGAAACATTGAGGTTGTTAGGCAGTTAGATGTATGCTGTTCTAGGTACTATTTATAATTACTATCAATAATATTCAATATAAGTATATTCTTTACATATTCTTGTTTTTTTTCTTCTCTTAATTAGATGTACATGATACCTTTGAAGCAAGAAAAAATTTTAGATGATCAACAAGTGGATACCATATTTTTTAAAGTGCAAGAATTACTCATGTATCATATGAGTTTTTTAAATACACTTCAAATGTGGGAATTAACAAATACAGTTGGAGATAAGTTGCTTGATATGGTAATGTTTATATTAAAATTACTTAGCAAACTTTTTAATATATAAGATCTAAGGTGGTTAGATACAGAGATGTAGGCGATTTTAGGTTAGTTTTGTCACATATTCAATGTTTGATTGGGAGTCTGTTGTGAGATATCAGCTCACTGAAGACAATGGTGACGGTGGCGCAACTTCGTGGATTGGTTGAAGTTAGACACTAACACAGTTGGATACCGGTTCATTGGTCTAGTTGGTTAAGCGCCTGGCGCGAGACTGGTGGGTCCTGGGTTCGAATCCCGCGGGGGGCGCGATCGTGGATGTACACTGCTGAGGAGTCCCATAATAGGATGGAACGGCCGTCCAATGCTTCCAGGTTTTCCATGGTGGTCTAGCTTCAATTGATTCATTATTTCAACTATTGAAGTTGTTAAGAAGCATGAAGTACTATGTTGTTACACATTTATATCATGAGTATAAACTCGTCAATGTAGTATCCACCTCTAGGGTTCTAAAGATTGATATGTGCTCATTACAAAGTATCAGAAATCGAGGCGGATCTATTGACTTATTTATCATGATTTCAATTATTTTTTGTAGTGTGTCTTCATAATTTGAATTATTTTCTAATATTCGGAGAAAAACTGAAAGCGAGGAAAAATGAACACTATAAATTGAAAGAAAAAGGTCTTATTATTAGTAGGCCCTTGAGTGTTTTATTAATGAATGTTTCATATATCTATACTTCAATCACTAAATTAGTCAAAGAATGTATTACTGAGTTATAGTGAGAAGAATCACCATCTGCATGTGATATTTAAAAGCATTTGAATCATTATACGAAATAGGTATCCTATAAAATAACGTAATTTACTTCAAGTAGAATAAGATGATCACAAACGAACGTATTTTATTTGGAATTCAAAATCAGATACACATCAAGTACAAAGGAATCATTAGTTCATACAAACTTCATACCGACGTCAGCTGTTTTTCTACCACTTTATGAATCTTTTGCAATGTTACGACATGATTTGCATATAATTATATATTTTATTTTCTCTGAATTAAGGACCGATAGGTCCTGGATTCGAATTTTGAGCGAAGCAGGATGGTGGATAAGCATTTCTGAGGAGTCCTATACTAGGACAGAACGGTCGTCCAGCGCTTTGAGATTTTCCATTATAGTCTAGGTTCAAATGACTCATGAACTCAAGTAATAAATTACTATACTATCCACAAAACCCCTTTCTGACAATCTATAATTATTATAGAATTAACTTGCTAAACAATAAATCACTATTTATAATAAGTAAATGTAAACAAATGCACCTTTTTATCAAAGTTATTTTCAACGTGATAGGACATTGAAACCAAAAAATAAACAATAATGAAAATAAACAAACTTAGGAAATTATGTTTGAATAAATATTATTCTTATCAGTAGGGGGTTTTATGGCGATTTTAGTATTTTTATAGTTGAATTCATGGGTTAGTTGAAGGTAGACCACGTGGAATTGGTTGAAGTTAGACATTAACACCGTTTTATGCCGGTTCAGTAGTCTAGAGGTTAAGCGTTCGCGCGCAAGACTAATAGATCATAGGTTTGAATCTCACGCGGGGGCGGGATCTTAGATGCACATTACTGAGGAATCCCATACTAGGACGAAGTAGCCGTCCAGTTCTTTCAGGTTTTTCATGGTTACCTAGCTTCAATTAACTCATGAATTCAACTATGAAAAGATTATTCCATAAAATAAATAAAATGTGAAGATTTCATAATTTTCTCTGTTTTCTTTAAATACTGAAAACATTCTCTCTTTTTTTTTTTCTACTTCCAGTTTTCACGTGAAGCAGTTGCAATGTGCTATTGTACATTTGTAGATAATTTTTCCAATTCTGAAAGAACTCTAGAAACATGCTGGAATACAAAATCATCATTTCAGAAATTTTGTGAAGTAAGCTTATATTTGGATTAGTTGATTGCATTATTATTATTATTATTATCACTTTTAAGAATTGAGCTGCTTCAGAAAATGATAACTATGTATTGAAGAAAAGTTATTTCAATCAATTGCCTAAGTTGTTTTCTAAAGTCAAACGAAAATTAGATGTAAAAATCTTGACGAAGTACTATGTCAACTGAATAACATAGTTATGCAACAATATAAGGCGAGGGATTTAATAGAAAGAAAATGAAACCTTATGATATACTGGGTATCTATCATGTGAAATATTATTGTCAGAAGAAACGGCCGTCCAGTGCTTCCATGTTTTCCATGGTGGTTAACCTTCAACTGACTCATGATCTTAATCATTGAAAACAACATCATAGCTCTTCACTATTTAGTTTTTGATGCGAAATTCTGATATAAGTTAGATCACCATTGAAAATCTGAAAGCACTGGATGCACGTTTTATCCTAGCGTGGAATTATTCCACATCGAGCATTCACGATCATGAACACAAGACCTTTGGTTTTATGCAAGTATACTTAGCCTCTACACCACTGAGCTGGTATAGAACAGTGTTAATATTTAGCCTCATTCAATTAAATAAAATTTAGCACTCTGAAACAAAATTTGGAAATATTTATTTTAAGGTCACATAAATAGCTCTATGTTTGTATCTTCATACCTTTAATTCTAATTGACATATATCTGAACTTTAATAATGATTCCTAGAGGATAATCATATTCTATCAAACAAATGTGTTTCAGGCATCAGTTAAATGATACAATCCATTAAATGATGCGGTGAAACTATAATTTATAGACGACTTTTGAGTGACGCCGAAGTGATTTTGAGAATGCTTACCTACTTAATATGGCCAAATGAAGATTATAAAGCAGTTTGAGGAATAAAGATAATAATTTACAGTTGATGGTAAGGGTAAGGATTTAGATTTATGCTTTTCATCACGAATTGACATTAGCTAAAATACCAAGACGCTATTTGGTCAAATGGGTGAGTGAAAATCTCACCAAAATCCAAGACCTATTATCCTAAATCTCATTGGTTCGTCAATCAATTATAGTCACGCCAACGATGCTTACATACAAGTTTGTTTGCATTCACAGAAATTATATATTAACAGAAATACAGTGTATGTGTGTGTGTGTGTGAATCATGTCCTCTGATTCCCTTATTGTTAGTAACTTATTCATATTCCACATAAAATCATATAGTTTTGACAATGTCATCCTAACAGAGAACAAATAGTCACAAGGTTTTCTAAATATGATTTACCATGTTTAACTATTTGAAGTACAGTTGTATATTGAAACCTTAAAAAAAATGATGTAGTTATAAATTATCGAAGCTTAACAGTTCAAGTAACTGTTAAGTAATGTTACATCACTATCTGTTAATTGAACAAGGATTTTGGAATCGTGTATTACATTAACAATATTGTTCTTTAAATGATTCACATAATATCACATTCAAACAAATGAAGATGGAAACGAGTTTTGACAGAGATTTTTCTAATGTTTTCAGTGAAAAGCATGAAGTTTAAGTATCTTAGGAATTAAAAGAAATGCATTTGGATCATTGTTTACAGTTTACGATGCAAAATTAGTATTACTTGGAACAATAATGTAAAGTAATATAGAGGCTGTTAAATTTAATGTTTCACATCACTGACTAGTTTAAAGCAATAAGATGTTGGAAACCAGGGAGCATTGGACAGCTATGAAGTTCTAGTATGGAACTTCTTAGATGTATACACCCATGACTTCATATGAGATAGAAACTAGGATCTTTAGGCTCAGTAGTAAGTGCTTGACCTTCAGATCATTGAGTTGAAATCTAATCTTTTAGATTTCCTAATTTAAACGATTTGCTATATTGCATTACTATCATTGATCACTACTGTTGATATATGTCTCATATGGTCGTTATTGGAATTCTAAGAAACATTTCTCGAAGTTAGTGACTGTTTTTATGAGCTGTTGTAAAGAATACCGATCACAAGGTTTTATATCACGGATTGGTTTAGATTTAACAACTAATAGAAACAAGGATGAATTACTTTAGCAATCCCAATATATCAAAAGAATTGAAGAATGTATGCCAAAGCAATCTAAAGAAATGATTATCAAAATATGTCAGTTATCTATTGACTAGTTACCACCCAGTATATCTTTGCAAAGAAATAAAGAATTATTATATTTATATGTCAATATAATCCATAAATGAGCTATATATTCCACTATTGTGATGGACTAAGTAAATCACAGGAATTCAATATGATAACACAAGACAATTATAATAGAAACAGTGTAGTCAATTTTCATTTTAAGAGCGCTTATGTAAGTACGACTCAACAGATACGTTAAAATTGGGATTATAACTATAAATATAAAATCGTACAGTTGTATAATCTAATTTCAAAGTACAATTAATGCTAACATAAATTTGGTATACAGAAAAACTAATAGTCCATAGGGTTATATTTGAAGTGCAGTATTGAGATCATTTTTCAGTAGTAAATAAAAAGGCAAATCAAGAACAATAAAAGAAATATTGGATGACATTTAAGTTAAAACGTACATTTATACCTAAAGTTTGTGCTGCTGATGATGATCGTACAGAAGAACGGTGAAAGCTCTATGATCAAACCATTCAACTGCATCAAAATTATCCACCTGAACTATAAGTCTTCACCATGTCACTTAAAAGCTTGTTTTTCTAGTGAAGACGATGTTGATAATATTTTAAATTAGTAAAATATGTATTAAAAACAGAATGCCTAGGGATTATGCTTGATTTTTTTCCGGTAATCTTTTGAGAGTATCTAGTATTCTTATAAATGAGTCAACTGAAGAGTAGATTAGTCAGTGTAAGAGTCTGTATGTCACAGAAAGTTTGTTAGTTCTTTTGTACTCAACTTCTATGTCATTTGAGTTGTCTTGATCTGGTAGGAAAACCATATAAGTTGTTTTGTTTGTTCTTGTCATCTTATAATCATTAATCTCCATCAATCACAGATGTGGATAGTAATGTTTCCGCCAGTAACAAATTATAACAAGTGATTTTTGTAATTTTAGTAAAAATCGATGGTAAGTTGTCACTAATCACACCCGGGTGTGAGATCATTACCTATCAAAGACATAAGTAACTCATTGATCAAACTTGACAATAGAATGAGATTAGAAAAACAAGTTATCGAATGTCTGATTAGTGGTTTATATGTTGAGTACTCTTTTTGAATTAAAACATTTGACGGCTCATTAGTCAACAATAATACGCAATCCCATACTAGAATAAAATATCTATATAGGAATTCCTAGCTTTCACTGATAGTTCAATTGAAATAAATTCATGATGTAAACCATCTAAAGTCTTACATAACAATTACTCAAGCATCTCAGTCTGTTAACTATGTTATATGCTGCTGTATGTAATACCTAATCATCAGTCTTAAATTAAACATTTTATACAAGTTAAATGGTGAACTGTTTGAGTCATCCTAAAATTTGTTTGAATAATTACTTAGCTGGACATTTTGAAAAACTCGACTCACCTATGCTTAATCAGTTTTGATTAAAAACATATACTGCTTTTGATTAGTTTAACAATTTGATCGTAGTGAGCAAGAACCCGATTGGGGACAATCAAGTGTATTTGAACACATAATTACTGAATCTCTTGGTAATATCTGAGATCTATACATTAAATACTTCATTCGTAAAATGTTAATCAAGTGTCTCAGACTTAATGGTTCTTTTGTTCCCATAGCAATCATTCTTTGCTATCGTTCTTTTCTCGTAGAACTTTTTAACCTTCTGCCATCAGGCATTTCGCTTTCGATTGATGATACATACCATTTATATCTGTCAATATCAGTAGTATACACCATATAATGATTTGAGTTTTCTCTATCATTTTGAACAAGAAGTAGGCACTCAGTTCAAAGAATACAATGCTATCATGATCAATTCATTTGAGCTGTAACATGTCTCCAACATTTAGAATATATATGTTAATACATTGAGTTCTGAAAAAAATTATGTTTCTCAAATTTTCTATTAGTCGATTCTCCTGAATGTAAACGGCACGTTTTTTTCTTTTGACATAAGAATTCAACGTTTAAAGAAAAAAAAACATGATAATGTATTATGGATCAACATAACTGTGAATCACTCAGTGGTGTTTATTTTCTGTCCGCCTGGGGCCCCTCTAGGGCAATTGCCGGTCCCATGCCCGGAAAAACGAAGGAGAGTTGGGCATGGGGTTACCGACCCCATCCCGTATAAAACTAACTCGCTAAAAAAATAATGCTAACCATCTATTTTCCTACGGTATTATATTGCTAAAGTTAGGGGAAAACTACTTTTTTTAATTCTTAAGAATATAATTTTCCTAAGATAACAACTTTATGTGTTATAATTCACATCCAGACAACGTACACATGTATATTTGTGGATTATATAGATGATTTGTGTGGGAAAAACTAGAAATAGTTTAGTTAAATGTGACACTTTTAATCTTTGTTTAGGCAATCTCTACTATACCTGTAATATTCAGTTTACCACATATTTCCTTTTTTTTACATTATATGACACCATATTCACTGTTCCACTATTTGTGTTGTTGTTTATACTGGCAATAGTAAATTAGTTAGAGATGTTCAGTCAAAACAAAAAAGCAAACTAATTTATGAGAGTTCGTAACTTTACGTTGTAGATAATCAACCTGTTTTTGAATAGATCTATTCTAAGCGGATCATTTGGTGACAAGATTTAGTAATTGTTTGGATTCAATAGTTAAGTAAATAAAACTTTGGGTGCTTAAAGTGATAGATACTAAATTCAAGTGACAGTGTAAACATCTACACTGTGATATAGGTACTAAGCTGAAAGAAACGTGCGTACTAAACTGCAGTATTAGTTACTATTCAACATTACTGGAAAAATTCAACTTTTGATGTCATTTCTAATAACTCAGTTGGCAATGAAGAATAATTAACTTTTAGTTTAACCAAAACGTACGTTTAATACTGACCTTTTGCTTTGTGTAAACTCTAAAAATTATGCTCAAAAAAAACATTATTTCAAATACGTCTAACAAAGGACTTGAACTGTTTGGACGGCGAGTATTTGTATCTATTAGCTTTGATATTATCACTTGACAAAACAGTCAACATTGCGTCAATGTAGGTTAAGTCTGTTTTATCTTACATATTATAGATTGTTGATCAGTTACACAAGCTGATTGAAGAGATTGGAAATTCTTCTAAGATAACCTCAACTTAAATTGGATTATAAAGGAACTGATCTATTTATAGCTACTTCTACTAATATACTTGAGAACATAATTGATTCGGTCGTGATGTTTATATAAACTTTACGCCAAACATTTTAAACTAATATTCACTTACTCAAAACAAAACTGTAAATAATAACATTTCCTACAAATTTCGTATATTATAAATTAACTATTCAATATATTTTAATAGTTGAGATCATGAGTCAATTGAAGCTAGACCACCATGGAAAACCTGGAAGCACTGGACGGCCGTTTCTCCCTATTGTGGGACTCCTCAGTAGTGCGCATCCATGAAACGGCCGTCCACTGTTTTCAGGTTTTCCATAGTGGTCTAGCTTCAATTGACTAATGATCTCAACTATTGAAATAAATTTCGTAAAATCTTAAATAAAATGTTCGTCACTATACTTGTATGAAATGCCTAAATTAAGATTGATAAATAGTTATTGTATATGATAGTAGATAATGTCTAATTACAGTAAAGGAAGACCAACAGGCTGAATTGAATGGAGCATTGTCTACACTTTGGGCTAACAATTACCTCGAAGAGATTTTAAAGAAAATTATTAGAAATGATAGAGAAAAACTAAATCAGAATGTATATGAAAGAATGTAAGACTATCGTGGTCATCCCATACCATAAAGACACATCAGTAGAAATTAGGAGCATTCTAAACAAATATGGTATAAGAGTTTATTTTCGGGCTAGTGACACCATCAGATCAGCATTATTGAAAGCTGAAGATAAGTCTCCTGAAGAAGAACAACAGAATACTGTCTATAAAATCAACTGTCAGGATTGTAATGCAGCATATATGAGAGAAACTTCAAAACAATTGAATATGAGGTTGAAGGAATACAAACAATGTTTGAAAATTGTTCCTTAGTCCGCGGTTGATCTGAAGAAACTTAAGAATAGATCTGTCATAGCGTTAAATGAGTTAGAAACAGGGCACAAGATCATTTTCGAAGGGTCCAAAATACTACAGAAAAAATTTACTGAATATAAAGGAAGATTGGTGGCAGACTTTTTATGGTTGATATCATAAATTTACCTCAATTCGACTATCAGTGAAAACTAGAAATTGTTGTATAGATATCACGTTTCATTATGGGACTACTTATTAGTGTCAATTAATGAGCCATCAAATGTTTTAACTTAGAAAGTATGCATCATTGAAACTTATCAAAGGTAGTCATTACATTAAACAAATACCATATTCTCCCGATTGGTAGATGTTGTTTTTATATACAGAATCTTTCTACACATTCAATCTGATAACATGCATCAATAAGTTAATAATGCATATTCATTTCGATGTGATAGGACAAGAAAGTCAAGACGCATTAAGAATATATGAGAAGATACAAGTTTATCTACATGAGACTATATTGTTAATGTGGTACATTTCGGTGTACAAAATATTCTCTTATCATGCTTATTACTGAAAATCAGAATTATTTTTATATTTCTAATTATTAGATGAAGTTAAGAATGAATCGAAATAAACTTCCATTGAAAGCGCTTCTTGTACAACCTGTTCAACGGATACCCCGATATGAGTTACTTATTAAGGTAAGTTTATATTTATACTAGTTACCTGATATTAAATATAAATCAATATTTAAAAATATACCCTTGAAACAATAAATTAATATTTTTAAAAGTATAATAATAAATCATATATCTAGTTTATATAGTTACTATATGGAAGTACCATAGTTTAATATCGAGTTACTAACCAATTAATTACTATCACGTTTGTTTAAATACAGCAAGTATAAGGTACAAATATGTACAGTTAATAAGACCAAAACATTAAGCGAAACATCATGTGGATAGTGTGAAAACTATTTCATATCATCAGCTTAAGGGTTTGACAAACAGCCTAGTTTTTATAAATTGAATATTTTACATCTATGACTATGTTGTAAAACATGCATACAGCTATCAGATTTTTAATAAGCACTAGTAATCATAAATATTTTATACAATCGTATAAGCTCGATTTGTATAACATCAGCGTATGTGAGAGAGATTATGATGCCTGAAATCATGAGGAATATGTGACACGCAATAGTACATACCAAAACTAAAGTGAAGCACGTAATGATATAAAGATCACAAACCGATCTAATTTAGATAACCACTGGAAGCCTAAAAATTATGGACAGCCCTTCTATGCTAGAGTTGGACTCCTCAGCTTCTAGTAATAATGACCCTACCGAGGATAAAACCATAGACCTCTTGACTACTGCACTAGGATTTCAATGATGTCCATCAGTTTAATACGGTTGAACATCGCTTGTCACATGTTCTTATTGAAACTCAGTTTTGCAACTAACCAAGAAACAACTTTGTCATAATTCAACAAGGGGAAGATTAAAATATATGTATAAACAATGACCGTACATGCGTAAAGAACATTCAATGAACCGCGTTATCGATAAAGTAAATTTTCGGTGACTTTGACCATACATTTAATATTCTGCTTCTTCTACAATTCGGAGCTGGCGTTGTTTTCCAGAAAAATAATAAGTTTCAAGATTAAACTACTTATAAGCAGAGATAAATAGTGGCTAGCGATGGAACCCAGTTTGACGCGCGTTTCGTCCTATTTTGGACTCATCAGCTGGATGTATCTGCATCTCAGAGTTGAGGTTCATTCTGGAACTCGAACCAAATACCATCAAGTTATCCACTTAGTTACTCAGTCCTCATAGCCACTTGCTTGTGCAATGGGGTGAGGTTTTAATTCACTTGGTATTGTTATACTTGAATCTTCCTAATGAGGTTTAGGATTGTAAATGATCAGTCTCTTATTGGGTTTAAGTCTCAGAATGAATATCAACTCTGAAATGCAGATACATCCAGCTGGCGAGTCCCAAATAGGACGAAACGCGCGTCAAATTTGATTCCATTGCTAACCACCATTCATCTTTGTTTATAATGCTTGTAAGTTAAAACAATATCGAAGCAAGGCGCACAGTATGCACATATGTTAATAAGGGACTGATTGATCGCAATGCTAAACATCAATGAGAAGATTCAAGTAAACAATACCAAGTGAATTTAAATTACTTGGTTCAATGAGCTCAACTTTATGATAATAGATTTAGGGATATCATTAAACTAATAAATACTATGTCACATTTGCTTGAATGATAGTTACTGTAGAATAATTGTGACTCGTCGAATAAATGGATGATTAATTAATTGCTCAAAAAAAGTATAAAGTTCACTTATCAGGGTTATAGGTCAACATTAAAGATGTATATTCGGGAAGATTTGAAATTTTGTATTATATACTCGTAACAATGCTAAATTAATAAAATACTCTTTTTGAATAAGCCATTTGAACTTGAGACGAAAAGTTCCAGCTACCTCTAATATATAATTCTAGAAGAATACAGTATCTTGGTGAATTTATGTATATTCTTGTAGAATTATGGTCTATTTCGTTATTAGTATTGCTCCAATAATAGGCCTAATCTTGAAAGTTATATCATTGCCGACGCTGACTCATCGTATCATAACAATTACCAATATATGATGGAGAACACATTCGGGCTGGAGATAGAACAATATATATATATATATATATATATATATATATATATATATATATATATATATATATAATATGAGACGGACAGGTCCTGGGTTCGAACACCGCAATGCAGAGTCGTGGATGCGCACTGCTAAGGAGTTCCACAATAGGACGAACTGGCCGTTCAGTGCTTCCAGGTTTTCCATGCTGGTCTAACTCCAATGGACTTATGACCTCAACTATTGAAATTACTACGATGTCCACCAAGCTCCCTCCTGATAAAAGCAAGTTATGCAGAACAACCACGCCTGTGTGGCTGAACTATGCCATTCGATTGCATATAATTGAATTCATTCTTCCCGCCTCTTCCATAGTTGCGTTTTACTCCGCGTTAAATGTTGAATAGCTAATTTCCAAGTTGTCTCGTATTCAGCTTTGAGGATTGTTTGGTTAGGGCCCAATGCCACTATATTCTATATACGATGATATATATCTGATACAATATAATGAAAAAATTTAAGAAGCTGATTCATACATTTTCTTAATCTAATTTATTACCATGGAGCCAAATTAGTGTTTTTGTATAGTAGTAGTATATTTATGAAGCTTTTATTGTTTTTGTTTTGTTTTTCATCTAAATAACCATGTCAATATAAACTATCTGATGTAATAACTAAAGTGTTAGAAGTGTTATTACAATTACTTAACAGCTTGTCCATTTATTACTGTTGTTAACATCTGTCTTATCACTATCAGAAAATTAATTATGATTGTCTTCTCATTTAATTTAGTTCCTTTAGTTTATAATGTTTGTATTCTATTTACAAATTGGTTCCATACATCTGTTAATTACTGATTAATGTACATGTCAAACTTCTAGAATGTTTTTGGTTTTCTAAGCTTATTCATTTGCTTCACTTAACAACCAACCTGAATAGCGTCAATAATCTGTTTGAAATGTTTTTCACATATGGTAGTATTGTGGTGTGTGCTACTTATGTAGACATAAGTAGTATATGACGTGAGCACTGAACAGAATGTCTGGCGGCAGATAGATAAGAAGATCGAACAATAAAGAATGAAGACAAAAGGCAATTTGTATAAAAATGCAAGAACAAGGGGATTCTGAGTGATTTGAGACAAGTGATGAACAATTTACAAATTACCGATTCAATATATGGTTGTTTGATTTTACTAACTAGTTCTGTAAATTGTTGTTAAATATATTTGGATTGTCCCCATTGGTGTTTTATTCACTACAGTATAATTTGTTTGATTATTTGTTTATTTGATTTTTTTCTTATTGGTCAATAATTTCTGATGGAAATTACATGAATAACTGTACTTTTGAGAAGGAGTCATAAAGTTGCTTACTTACTTACTTATGTCTGTTACACCTCGTGGAGGAGCATAGGCCAACCACCGGCATTCTCTATCCAACACTGTACTGAACAATACTTTCTAGTTCTTTTAAGTTATTCATCCTTTTCATATGTACTTACATTTCCCGACATAATGTGTTCTTTGGCCTTCCTCTTTTTTGCTTCTCTTGACGAATTCAAGTTAGTGCTTGACTCGTGATGCAGTTTGATGATTTGCGTAATGTATGTCCTATTTATTTCCATCGTATTTTCCTAATTTCTTGTTCGGCTGGAAGCTGGTTTGTCCTCTCACACAGAATGCTGTGGCTGGCGGTATCCGGCCAATGCACGTTGAGTATCTTGCGTATACAACTATTTATAAATACCTGTACCTTCTTGATGATGATTGTAGTAGTTCTCCAGGTTTCATCTTCGTACAGTAGAACTGTCTTGACGTTCGTATTGAAAATTGTGACTTTGATATTGGTTGACAGACAGTTGTTTTGAGTCCCATGTGTTCTTCAATTATAGGGAATCATAAGATACTATTCTTCATTTCTCCATTTGAAATATACACGCTACTGAATCTTTGCTCTTTTGAACAATGTATGTAATGAGTTATTTTGTGAGTTATCAGCTTGTTATTATTACAGTTAAGAAAATGATCTAGATGAAGTAACTCCCGGTTATCCTGTATTTATTTCAAACTGATTCCTATCCCAATGTTGATTTTACATCAATTTTTTGCATTGATATTCAACCGTAATTACTGTTCTGCTATCTTATTTTGACAATAATGAGTATTTCGTCCAAATATGGGTCCAAACATTTGGAACCATACCTATATAATAAACTGGATTTTAGTGATTCCACAGATACTCCTATCATTATTCAATCAACAATATGCAGTTTTAATCATAGATTGATGATTTTTAATAAACACTGAAGCTTTGTTCCCATTAAAAGAAGGGAAACTAACCACCTTAAAATCACTGCTATCTATCTAAATCAATGTCTTTCAAATGAGCTTTTAATTCTAGATAGTTTTTCTACATCAATAAATACTATTCTTGTAATCAAATATCTATATTTCTTTACATTATTTGTTTAGCGTTTATTAGAATCGACTCCTAAAGACTATTCAGATCATGCATTGCTTGTTGAAGCAGAAAGTGCTATACATCGATTGGCTTTAAGAGTGAATGCTGTACATGCTGCTGGTGAAGATGAAAATATTGTAGATGGTATTCGATTAATTGAAAAACTTTTAGCACCTGCTGTAAGTAAAATTAAAACTTTCATTTTTATATTTGACTTTAATTTTATGTACATAATTGATTGATACTACGAATGGGTCGATGTTAGACCATCATTGAAGACTTCGACGGTCAGTTAGTCCTAGTATTGGACTCCTCAACAGTGCGCACTCACGATCCCTCACGTGTGATTCGAACCCAAGAACCTAGCACTTGAGCGCAAACTCTTAACCTCCAGACAACTGAGCCGACATTCAATGGTGTTAAAGTCTAACTTCAACTAATCCAAGCTATGCAGTGCTTCTATGTTTTCAATGGTGATCTAACATTGATCAATTCATGATCTCAATCAAAACCTCTAGAATCTCCATAATACCATACTGTTGTTTCCTGTTAGTTTGAATCTTGTATGAACTTATTCCTTTTAACGTTTAAACATCAGATCAAAGTAAAAAAGTTCAGTATGTTCACAAGAGCTTTGATGTAGGGATTGGTTTTGTATCTTGGTGAAGAATTTAGTTCAACCACATAAATTGTAATTATTCAAAATATGAGAGTTAATGTCAACTCTTTTGCAAAACTGCAATGACAGAGACGGTATGAATGTTGTATTTACATTAAACCTGTTACATTCTTATCGTCACAAACATCCTTATAGCTCATTGATGATTGCAGGTTTTGAAGACAACTTTTCAATATTAAAATTAATGTAACCTGGAATTTATCATCACAAGTTAGGATAAATTAAATCAAAGGAATCAAAACGAGGTGATAAACAGTAAGCATAACTTAGTTTTTTAAACAAAAATATGCTATTTGAAGCATATATGGGTAGTGACCAGCAGTGGAATACAGGATGTGCGTTTCGTCCTATTTTTGACTCATCAGTTTCCTCACATATTGACGTATTATAAAGTCATAAAATGTTGAATTGAACCGTAATATTACGTTCTGATTGTAGTGGCTTGGCTTTGAAATAATTCCTTAAGCTTCATTTATCAACCATCCTGATAACCGTTGCTAAATAAATTCAAACGGTTTAAACATTCAGAAGGTAATAAGAATCTGCGATTACAGTTTATTATTGGATAGTGTTGATAACAATGTTACTAGCACATCGAGAAAATTTGAGCATAAAGGCTAATGTGTGCGAGCAAGCGAATACAGATGCGAACTCAGAGTCAAATCGAGGTGAAGCAAAACAAGGCAAGTATATATAAAGTAAAGAGGATGATTCATTCAGCAATATGTGCGTAGACTTTAACACGTAATCAAGCTTACACGTTTATACAGACATGAGAGTGATCGTAACAAAACAAAGAAATAGAGATATTGTTACTTTTCGAATAACAAACTTAGTTCTAGAAGAGTTGCTATAAGACCACCATATTGATTCTTTCATGCTTATAATGATAAATTTATTTATTTTAACTAAACACATAAATATTGGTGGAAGAGAGCACCAAATATATATATGCGCCACACAAAACAATGAGAGTGGGAAGAGAAAAAAGAAGGTAAGGTGCGCATAAGAAAAACAAGAACAATAACGACCACAGATTAGTGTAAGGTAGTGTAATAGTAATAATAACAATAATAATGGGGGAAATGGAAAGGTACAACCAGAAGAATTCTTTCAGTTAAGGAAGACACAACCACTTTTTATAAAGAAAGTAAAAGAAGGTTAAAGCAGGACCGCCAATGGCCTCTATTCTGAGCCATATCTGATAACGTCTCTAGCCACTCTGTTGCACCATCTCTCGGACCCCAGGCAGGGAGTCGTGAAGGACCAACAGAAGCTAGCCCTTTTCAGCTTTCTTTCATGCCACGAGACCATGTCATATACCGACCATCTCTCCGCCTTTTCCAACCAGTCCCAGAGTCGGCAAATAATGCACGACGTGTAATTTTCTGGGACGACATTCGTAGAACATGTCCGAGCCACCGAAGTCGGTGTTTTGAGATAGTGACACCAATTGGATTGTCGTCTCTGTGCCCGAACACACGATTTCGAACTTCTGCAATACCAACACGATGTTGTCACTGGATGTAAGCAATGCTTCGGAGACAGCGATGATCAGACACAGAGTCGTCTAACATCCTCAACTCGGAGAAGCCAGGTTTCACAAGCATAGAGCAAAACTGCTCTCACCGACGCGTTGTAGATCCGACCTTTTACAGCCAGACTAACATCACAAAGACGCCAAAGATCGCTCACATTGGCATAAGCCGCTCTAGCTTTCACTATACGTGCATTGATCTCATCACTCACGCCACCACCAGCACTTATACAGCTACATAGATACACGAACTTCTCGACTACTTCTAACTGCTGACCATCCAGGGTGAGTAAAGGATTAGCATCCTGCCAGTGTTGTAGAAGTACTTTGCACTTCAAAGGTGAAGAACACATACCGTACCTACGGACACTGATTGCCAACTGATTAAGTGCGGATTGCATGGCTTGGGCATTCTCGCACAGTAAGACAATATCATCCGCATACTCAAGGTTGAGAAGTCTATCTCCAGACAGCAGATCCACACCACCATTACTTACATCCACCAGATCTGTTTCCAGAATGTCATCGATGGCAAAGTTGAAGAGGAATGGTGAGATTGGGCAACCCTGCTCAACTCCACTGCTTGAATAGAATAGTGAAGAAAGGTGATTGTATGCCCTCACTCTGCCTGAGGTGTTTGTATATAGGGCTTTTAGGATGTTAATAAAATTCTCAGGCACACCCTTCTTCAATAGACAATCCCAGAGAACAGTTCTGTCCAACGAATCGAAGGCAGCCCTGATATCAAGAAACACTACGATTGTTGGCCTTCGATAAGTATGGCGGTGTTCTAACACTTGGCGGAGGGTGAAGATATGATCAATACATCCTCGACCAGAACAAAACCCAGCCTGCTCCTCGCGAGTCAATCCTTCTCGGGTTTTGAACAACCTACGAAGTATGACGGAAGCCAATAGCTTGGACGCAATCGGAAGTGGACTTATCCCCCGATAGTTGTTACAGGAACGACGTGAACCCTTTCTAAAGATAGGGACAACTATCGACTCATTCCATGACGTAAGTACACTCTCTAGTTCCCAGACCTTTGTTAACAACGTCGTCAGTCCCTTAGTCAGAAAGTCACCACCATCTTTAAAAAAAGCCGGAGGTAAGTCATCTTGGCCCGGTGATTTGTAGCGTTTCAAGAGTTGGAGTACCTTGCGGACTTCCGCCTCATTTGGTGGATCAGTCGTCACCGACCATGGAGGGCAGGACAGTCTGACCGATGTTGCCGGAGCAGTAGGCCAGTTGAACTGCCCTTCGAAAAATTCTGCCCATCGTCCAAGGCGTCGATGGATGTTAGTGATTGGCGTTCCGTCATCCTCGCAGATTGTTTCGCTCATACCAGACTTCTTGCTGCCAGTGGCTTGGATGATTTGGAAGGACTTCCTGTAAAGACCAGATGCAGTTGCTGCTTCCAGCTCATTATCACGCTCCAGCCACCAGGCTTCTCGGTCCTTACGCAAGCTTTGCCTGATTTCATCACGTAACAGCCTTCGTTTGTGGTCAAACTCACGTTCACCCGGAGTTGACTGACGGGTCTTAATAAATTTTAAAGAGCCTGAAGAAACCCAGTGCGAAGCCGCAAGCGTCTTTGCTCGCTGTTTTCATGGAGTCATGAAGTTGCAACCAACTTGCTGACATCATTTCTTTGGTGGCGGTCACTTCGTTGGCCACTGAAAAGTAAGGTAAGATTGGCTCAGACCAGAGCATGATCAGAGTCCAGATAGATACTCCAAAAGGAGCGGCAGTCTTGTAAACAACCACGCCAGCGGCAGCTGATCGCGATGTGATCAATCTGAGTCCAGGCTTGAGATGCAGAGGGAGTACGCCAGGCGGCACATCAGCAATGACTGTGCTGAAAGTTAGTGTTAGCCAGAAACAGGTTGTGATCTGTGCACAGTTGCAGTTGAGACCAAAAAGTCCCCATCGGCCCCCTTAACGATTCTCTCCTGTGCCTAGACTCTCGACCTGAGCATTCAAGTCTCCGGCTAGTACTGCAATATCTGTCGAACTCACTTTCTGGAGAAGAACAGTTCACTGGTGGTTGAATTCATCCTTGATTGAATCCTAGCTGCAATCTGTCGAGGCATAGGCGGAGATGACGAAAAGACATCGTTTCTCACGCCGATTTCTTCTCACTTTGATGGAAGTTTATAATCTAACAGCACATAACCGACTGTTAATAGGGATCCAATCGATTAGTGCTGCCTCAGCTCTAGCGCTTAGTGCGACACCAACACCAGCAATACCAGACGAAGATACCACAGAGTCCCCGGATAAACGCACGCAAAACAAGTTTTTTGAAGTGACAGATGGAGAGCAAATTTGTAGTACTTCACCAGAGTCTTGAATACGGGTCTCGGATAGACAACAAACATCGATATTATGACATTCCGAAGACATAGCCAGCCCTATTTGTTGTCCGATCTGCTGGAGTGTGTGAACGTTGAAGGCAACCAGTTTGAATGGTGCACGTGGTTTCAGAAAAACTGCTTTAATATTCATATTTGGTGGTAGCATGCAATTTTCAACCAGGCAGTGACTCGAGAACGTTTAAAAATAGAGCCGAGTTTCCACCATAGGCGAGATGCTGTATAAGTCGAAATAGATACATAAAGTGGGAATAAAAGATTGAATAAGTGACTTGGTAAATAATAATAATAATAATGTGAACTGTTTGACTGTTAATCGAAGCAAGAATAGTATTTTCCGTAAGTATCGTCATTTCATTCTGTTTGTGTGTGGGCTGTGATACTGCCCAGGTGCCCAGACAGAAGCAGGTGGTTTCCTTAGGGGGCCACACCCCTGGTCTTTGACCTAAGAGTCTGATCCACAAGGCAGTGCAGCATCGTAAGAAGATGCAGTCCCATGGTAACCGGTGACCAACGATTGGTTCATACCCCATTTGTTCCCTCAGGATACTGGAGCCCATGTGCACCATTGATTTGGGATCCGGTTAAAGCGCCTGGCATTCGCTTTTTGTCCTCTTTTTTTCGTAAACAACAGTAATGCCACGAGAAGGCAGTGAGTAGGACTTCCCTGGCAGAGTGTGTATGAGCATGGCCATGCGAGAGCATTTCGAGAGGAGGGCGGGCCCACCCCAGTCTCGGCCATACCAGGGCATTTGGGGGCTATAATAATAAATGGTTGGTAACGTTGAAAGATATGTAGGTATCATTACCAAGGTTTGATTTGATAATTTCGAATAAATTGAGCATTGGGTTGATTGTTATAAATAAATAATATATTTGTAATATCCCAATGAGTAGAAAATTAGATTTTCTGACGTTTCGTGGCTTAGTGTAAGTCACTTCTTCAGAGAATAAATAACCAAATTAAATTTAATCCAAGTTTAAATAGTACAACGGCTCAGAATGAATCACAATGAGACAGAGGCCTTCCATCTTTGTCTTCCTTTCAATCACATATTTTAAGTTTTTCTTTGAGCCATTCTTTCTGCCTTCTTGAGTTATATTGTATGTACCTGTCACTACCTGCTACTTCTAACATTGTGATATATTTCTCAAAAATTTCATCTTATTGTTTTGAAATAGCGTTATAATCTGACCAGGTATACAAATATGCCAGTGTAACTGTTGGTTATGATTGACTATTATCATATCACATCTGATGTTCATTATGATATCACTTGACCATTGCAATAAGAAGAATTTATTTTTATTCAAGATGAATGAAAATATTGTATTTGATTGAGATCATGAACCGATTGATGTTAGACCACCATTGAGAACCTGACAGCACCGTTGGATGCCGGCTCAATGGTCTAGAGGTTAGGTGTTCGCGCACGAGACTGAGGTACCTGGGTTCGAATCCTTCAAGTGGGATCGTGGATGCGCACTGGTGAGGAGTCACACAATAGGACGAAACGGCCGTTCAATGCTTCCAAGTTTTCAATGGTGGTCTAACATCGATCGATTCATGATCTCAATCAAAAACGAAATAATATCCACAACCCGTACTGAAAATATTGTAGAAATATTTTTGTACTGGCTACAATAAAAAGTGACAATTTTCCAGTGTTTCAACCAACTTTCTAATTTTTTTTTCATATTTAAACTTTTTCAGACTTTAACACCAACGCGTCAGTACGTTCGACATGATATTGTTTCAGTTGAGGTAAGTTTAAGTATAGTGGAAAAGATTTGTAGTTCAGGTGGATGATTCTTTTTGATGGAAGTTTGTTCTTTGAGCTGGATGGTTTTGTCGTAGAGCTTTCATCGTTCTTCTGGACAACATCATCAGCACAAACTTCTATCTAACTTCTATCTGAAGTTTGTGCTGATGATGTCATTCAGAAGAACTATAAAGGCTCCGCGAACAAACCATCTAGCTCAGAGAACAAAACTTCATAAAATTTTAAGTATGTTTATCAATTATTGTGAGAAAATAATTTTGTTATCAAGCACTATTAAACTGGATAATTCAGATATTATGTATATTTCACTAACATTCATTTGTTAGTACTGACAAGGAGTTTACTTTCAATTTTCTTTTTCGTGTTGGTATTCCCCTATAATCGGAAATATGTATATGTGTATATTTAGAACTGAATGAATGATATGTTAATCCAACTTCGAAAGATCGAATTTTATTACTATTATTATGGGTGGCTTTATTCAATATTATATTTTTGGTACCGTGTAGAATTCTCAGAAAAAAGTAATTCAATGGTTGAAATCATGCGTCAGTTAGAGCTAGACCGCCACTGAAAACCTGGAAGCACTGGACATCAGAAATTTCGTGGATTGGTTGAGGTTAGACATTAATACCATTGGATAACGGCTCCGTGGTCTAATGGTTAAGTGTTCGTGCACGAGATCGAAGGCCGTGGATTCGAATCTTGCGGGGGGGATTGTGGATGCCCACTACTGAGGAGTCCCGCAATAGAACGAAACGGCCGTCCAGTGCTTCCAGGTTTTCCACTGTGATCTAGCTTCAATTGATTCACGATTTCAACCATTGGACTTACTAAAATCTCCACAAAACCCTTTCTGATAAAAAGTATTTCAACAAGTTTGCTTTTCTTATTTCTTGATCGACCTCTGCGATAAATCTTGATTAGTCGCCAATTAGATGTTAGCAGTTCAGCAATCGACATCTGATTAATGCTTATTCTTTTCGATGCATATTTCCAGCAATCACGATGTCTGTGATTTGGCTCTTTTATATCTTGAACTGTGAAATATCGTAAACTTTTCACAAACGCACCTGAATAGGTTATGTGATTAATAAACATAATGATGTGTTACAACAAACAAGAAAACAGATGACTTACTGAAATATCCAGATGGCAGGAACAGCTAGCCCAGATATTCAAGCAGGCCGCCTTGGATAATAATTTTTAAAAATCAACATACACAATAAGTAAACAATTGTCTAGTTTTTTAAAGAAAAATAGAATATGAATGTAAGAATTTATGATGGATGGAGATGTTTGAGTAGTTTACAGACTAATAGAATACTTTACGTACTATCGAATTTGTCTTAATTGATCTCAGGGATAAGCCGAATCATTAAACGTACTTAAGAAATGGGTAATGTTTTTTTTACTAATTCAACTAATTTGAATAATTGCGATTGAATGGAATTCATCGCTCAACATCAACTTCATTGACTAGGAGAAATAATTTGATGGCGTGGACAGGACAACACTGTGGAAGCTTCTTCGATACTACGCCGTACCTGAGAAGATAGTCAATATCATACGGAATTCCTATGATGAATTAAACTGCAAAATCATGCATGGAGAACAGCTCACAGACTCGTTCGAGGTTGATTGCTCCCACCCTTTCTCTTTCTCCTGGTGATCAGCTGGATCACTAAGAGGTCAACTTCTGAGGGGAGGCACAAGATACAGCGGACATCTAGGATGCAGTTGGATGATCTGACTCTTCTATCGCACACGCAACAACAAACACAGGAGAAGATTACCGGTGTAGCAGCAACCTCAGCAGAAGTAGGTCTCAACTTACACAAAGGAAAAAGCAAGATTCTCCGATGCAATACAGCATGCATTGATCGGATCACACTTGACGGAGAGGCTTTGGAACATGTAAAAACCTTTACATATCTGGGCAGCCTCATTGATGAACATGTTGGATCTGCTGCAGATGTGAAGGCGCTGATCGACAAAGGAACAGTAGCATATCTACAATTGAATAACATCTGGAACTGAAAACAACATTCAACCAACACCATAGTCAGAGTTTTTAATGAGAATATCAAGACAGTTCTCCTGTATGGAGTGGAAACTTGGACAACTACGAAAGCCATCATCCAGAACATACAAGTGGTTATTAACAATTGTCTGCTCAAAACACTCCGGATCCGTTGGCCAGACACTATCAGACACTGACAACCAACTTTGGGAGAGAACAAACCAGATTTCAACGGAGAAAGAGATCATGAAGAGGCACTGGAAGTGGATAGGACACAGATTGAGGAAAACAACCAACCAAGGAAAGCCCTCACATGAACTCCTCAATGCCAAAACAAATCGAGAAGACCAAAGGACACAATACGCCGAGGAATGGTAATAGACATGAGAAAAAGAACAAAAATTGGACAGAACTGGAAAGGAAGGCCCAGAACAGAATGGTTTGGGGAATTCTGGTCGGCGGCCTATGCGCCATCGGGAGTAACAGGCGTAAGTAAGTAAGTAAGTAAGTAAGTAAGTAAGTAAGTAAGTAAGTAAGTAAGTAAGTAAGTAAGTAAGTAAGTAAGTAATTCAACTGATTGTTAAAGACTTTTCACGTTAATTAAGTCAGTTAAGTATAAAGGATAATTTCAAAGATTATTCCAACAACCTTTTTCCAATCACGTTTAGAAAACTGCCTATAAAACCACTTAAAAGTTTCTATGAGAATCTAGACACTCAGAATGAGCGCACGAGTAGTCTACAGTTGATAGCACGCTAACCTTCTCTAGTGGATATTTCATAAACAGACTTAATTAATAAATGCAAGGATATTGATTAAGTAATCTCCCTTTCTTTCTACAATCTAGGAACGAAAAGATCCTGTATGCATATTTATGTTCACAGATCAAATTGTTTTCACAGTTGCAAGACGCAGAGGAAGTCAAGTGATCAAGAAACCGATATTTCTTCGTTTGTAGGTCACATTGTATTTTATGTTGTCTCATTACTATTGTAATGTTCTGAAAACAAAATTATATTTAGTGTAATTTAGTTGCTATCTCACATCACTTTAATGTAACTCAGTGTATAATAAGTTCTTATCAAATAAATGTGCATTGTATACAATTAAAGTTCTCACAGTTATCACATGATTTAAGGTTAATGGGTCGATTTCCCGGTGAGTTAGTAAATGTCTACTCCTGAAAAGTTTCACAATAGGATGAAACAGCTATCTAGAGCTTTCGATTCTCACGGATTTTTAAATCAAGTTCAGGGTCTGATACAAGCCATAATTAAATGTGATAAGCTGATGAATATGAAAACGAATCCAGAAACATTTACTTTCTAAAACTGGTTACTCATAACTTCCACACTGTTATTAATATCCTAAGACCATAAAACTATGTATGGGCTTATATTTGACTACATATATTTCTCAAAGTACTGTTGAAAAATACATTTTGACAGATAAAATACTACTTAACTTCACTTGGTATTGTTTGCTTGAATCTTCCCAATTTTGTTTAGGACTGCAGTTGATCAGTCACTTAATGGTATATGGGCATACTGTGCGTTTTGCATTGATATTGTTTTAATTCACAAGCATTATAAGCAAAGATGGATGGTGGCTAGTAGTGGAATCCAGGACGTGCGTTTCGTCTTATTTGGGACTTGTCAGTTAGGTGTGACTGAGTCGCAGAATTGATGTTCACTCCGGGATCCGAACCCAGTACCGTTCTCTTCAAACGCCATCACGTTATCTTCTAAGTTACTAAGTCCTGATAGCCATCTGCTTGTGCATTACGATGAAGTTTAAACTCACGAATCCCAAATAAGACGAAATGTGCGTAGTGGATTTCATCGCTAGCTACCATCCATTTTTACTTATACTACTTAACTATTTCAATTGTGTTAAAATGTTGTACTCTACAGGTGATTCATGAACTTCAATTATTTGGTTCAAAAGTAAATCATAAAATTTCATTTCATGAACTTATATTCATTAAACAATTGCTAACTGTAACCATTTCATGATATAAACCATCAAATTTAACATTCTACAAAATGCTCTACAATAAAAAGGCTGTTAAGTTTTGAACCTAATACATTTCATTTCGAACGAAAATTATTTTGTACACTGAAGTACTGAGTTCGAATAGCCACTGACATGTTTAGCATAGTTGATTGTTGTATCCTTATTAAAATAAGAGTTTGAGTTGTTGCACCATTGATGGTCATATCAAGGCAATCATGTTAAGATTCTTATATCCCAAATAAATTAATTCAAGTGCACTCTCTAATATTAACAACGAGAGGAATAATAATATTTTGAGAAATACAATGAAAAGTAACAATATAATTCTTTCTGACTGTTATCTGACAAAACAAATGACTATTAGCAGTACAGGGTTGTGGAGATTGTTAGGCTTTTTAATTTAAGTCATGAATCGATTGATGTTAGACCATCATTGAAAACCTGAATGTACTGGATGGCCATTTTGTCTTAGTAAGAAACTCCTAATCAGTGCGCATCTACGATCCCGCTTTCGGGATTCAAACCCAAGATCTTCAATCTCATTTTCAAAGACTCAATCTATAGACCACTGAGCTTTTATCTAACATTGTTAACGTCTAACTTGAACCAATTCACCATTATTAATTTTGTATTTCAACAATAAGACATTACATAACTTGACTAATAACATAAAAATGATTTAGTTCAAACATTTAACAACATTTTCTTTTCTAAAATAAATTTACTGATTACTTTTTTGATAGAGAAGAGCATCAATGAAATGCTACCCTAATTCTATTCGTTTATAATTTTCTTTAAAATTAAAGGCAGTCTATTCGTGGAGTTGATGCAATTGAAAATATTAAATATAAAATCTATCATCGATTAGGCATTGAAGCTATAGAACTTGAATCACGTGAGTTGATATACATTTGACCGAACTATATTATGATTATTCTAATGTAAATGTTTATTTGATCATTAAGTACATCATATGACATAGTGACTTGATTTGTGACCAGCAATATAATTATAAACACTTGTTTCATCTTCTTTCATATTGTTCATTTTGGTTTATCTGCATTATTCAGATTGAAATTCCAATCTAGAACATTCAGTTCAAATGATAACGTATTATTCTATGATAAATTGAGCTTAAACAGCTTCTCAGCTATCTGAAGGGTTTGAAAATGTTTGTAAGTGTCTTCTAACCGTTGGATGCCGGTTCAGTGGTCTAGTGGTTAAGTGCTTGCGCGCGAAACCAGTAGGTCATGGGTTCGAATCTCGCACTGCTGGGTCCCACAATAGGACGAAACGGCCATCCAGTGCTTCCAGGTTTTCCATGGTGGTCTAGCTTCAACTGACTCATGATCTTAACGATTATTATCAAACTATTAACACAAAGTAAGAAATTTTTTAAAAAAAAGAACATAACTTCAAAAAGTACTATAAACAGGTGATTTTTTAAATAATCCCCCCCTCCAAAAGTCATTTAGTTAAACGAATTTCTTAGGATTTTACCTCTCCCATACTTTAAATCTTACACTACTAATGGTAATGATAATAATCTAGAAGTGGCTTATTTACTATATCAAACTACATCATAAATGTGAATTTATGCGCCTTTTAATATATATAAAGGAATAAATTACCACAGAGTGAAGTGTTGACAGGTATTGTTTATTGCTTGCAAATGATACATTTTACATACACTTTATCAATAATAAATACATCTTTGAAAAAATCTAATAAGTACATATGTGAACCAATGATTTGATTTGGTACCAATCAAACCAAATTCAGGCAGATTATAGTTATAAAATTAAGTGATCAATCTGTGTACAATGCGTTCTATTGTTTCAGTAAACAAGCTTAGGTTTTGTTCAGTATAGTGTTGTAGAGATTATTAAATTTTTGATTGAGATCATGAATCGATTGATGTTAGGTCACCATTAAAAACCTGGAAGCACTGGATGGCCGTTTCGTTCTATCGTGGAACTTCTCAGCAGTGCACAACCATTATCCCGCTCTCGCGATCACAACCCAGGGCCTTCAGTCTTGAGCTCAAACGTTTAACCTCTAGATCGCTGAGTCGGCATCCAACAGTGTTAATGTCTAGCCTCGACTGATTCGCGATGTACACTGCCGAGAAGTCCTACAACATGACGAAACAACCTCCCAGTGCTTCCAGGTTTTCATTGGTGGTCTAACATCAATCGGATCATGATCTCAATCAAAATTACTATTGACTTGATTTTTATGAATTATTTATTATACACTAGATACTATGCTGTTTTACGATTTATCTTAGTATCATCCAACCATGGGAAATATAATCATTATAGATCATGAAACTGGAGATAAACATTCTGATTGTTTAAAAATCTCTATCATATTAAAAGATTGATATATGAACGAAAAATATTCTTTTCGATAAGTTCTCTTCAGGTTATTAGGAAAAGTCAATATCGATTAGAATATTTGCCCTTATTGATTTTCCAAGAATTTCGCCTAACTTTTAACATTGGTTTATTTGAATTTTTCGACATGAAACAGTGGACCAAAGATTTGTGTCATTCGGGACTCTACTTCAAATTCCCTCAACTATTCTGATTTCGAACACTAAATGGATGAGATAATAGTCGTAACATTTAT
Organism: Schistosoma spindalis; assembly: GCA_946903255.1. Taxonomy (NCBI): domain Eukaryota; kingdom Metazoa; phylum Platyhelminthes; class Trematoda; order Strigeidida; family Schistosomatidae; genus Schistosoma; species Schistosoma spindalis. The sequence continues at coordinate 40,190,939 of OX336418.1, forward strand.
TCAGCTATAATGAAACGGACGCCCATGTATTGTAGCTGCTATAAAAAGTCACTTTTTAATATCGAAATGTTTCAAACATACGCAAGACATTCCTCCATAAGATAGTGGTTGAAAGTAGTCGACAGGATACCCTGGACCCCGTTTTGTGCTACTTGGCACTCGTCAGTAAGGTGCACCTGTAATCTTGAGGGAACTGGTGCTGCCTAACAGATTTGACCCAATGTCACCCAGCTTCATAGTCAGAAATGTTACTACTGTGCTATACGAGCCGTGACTGATCTCCTGTAGGACTGAAATGTATTCACAATTGATTTATCTCTAGGTGATGATTGATGTCATGTGTGTCAGGTCCTTCTTAGTCGAGTTGAGTCACCTAGACTAGTGGCCACATTTCAACTTCATCGATAGCACTCGATCTACACTAAGAAGGGAGTTACACACACGACATTGATCATCACCTAGTGAATACATTATTCCATAGAAATTAAAAATCAAAACTAATATCAGTATTCAATATGTAACCAAAACAGAATCAACTGAAGATACGAATAGATGATTGTGTCCATACGTAATATGCATTAAAATAGTCAGTGATTAAACGAATTAAATAACAGCATATTTTCTTTTAAATCTTACCTAACGTGTTGCTCTTCTTAGTTTTAATTATTTCAATCATTGTGTTTATTTTACCTGTTTATTATTTTGTTCGTTGTCAATTTGTCTAAAAATAATATTATAGTAATGGCGAGAATAATAATATTATTCCTCGTCGTTAATGTTCAGTTTGTGTAGTGTTCCAGCCAGAAACAGCTTTTGAAGCCTACTGGGGAGACCTAGTGGTCTTTCTTGAACGAATTCCGTTTATTTGAGGCCCATAAACCTACCTCATGGATGTGATTTAGTAAAAACCGCGGCCCCACGGGTCTTTGCAAACATAATGGTATCGTATCAAGAACAAATAAAGAAGTTTGAGAATTTACTTACCCTGGATATGTATAGTCCACTTGTATATTAGTTAACACAAGAACTTTCATCCACGTATCACCTTGCATACATGCAGGTATACATACCCTGTGAGTAAATATACGTTACATGCACACCAGTAACACACAGGTTTAACCCTATGCATCCCATAGCATACACTAAGGTATATTCACCCACCTCGAAGTGTAGATGCTCACCGCTTCCAAAGAAAATGCATTTACCGTGCCAGACTGTCTCTTACATATTATATGCATATCGTTTATACCAGCATTTCCTGACACACGCACAAGCATAAACACTCTCTGAGGGGAGGTTGATGGTTATCTCACTTTAGTTTTTGCTACCACATTTTTTTATTATGTCTTCGACCTGATGTATAGAGACGACTCTTCTTCAGCTCAACGGTTTCTTTGTACAACACCGTATACTACCCACATACATGAACTAAATAGGTCCAAGAACTGCGATTCTCATGTATAAGCATAAGCATCGAGTAGCCCCAGAGGTAACATGAGCCCCTAGTATAGAACCAGGGGGTGATCAAATACAATAGAGTGGGTAATTAGCCCAATTTCTGTGACCGCCCAAGTTAACTTGTAGGGTTACCCCCACTATTCAGCACCGCCACAAAGAAGCCTTAGGTCGGATTTTACTATAAATAATTAGTCTTTGTTGCAATATATTCATTATGGGCTGATATTTTTGTCATGGATTAGTCATGTTACACGACAGTAACATAAAATTAGTTAACTGATTTTGGAACGTTAAAAAAATTTTCTAAATTATAAATGAGAATAATAGAAATATCTTTATTCGAATATCAGAATAAATGTGAATAAAATGCAAATTCATTAAAGACGAGTTATTTATTGGGATATCGTCGGTTAAATTCCAGTCATTTAAGAATTTAATTCTCTTTGTACTGCCATCTACGTCAGGAATTTCAGAAGTAGTGAACAAAACACCGGTAGGACTTGTTAATAAAATCTAACAATCATAGAGTAAATGCTTAATTAGCAAAATGTTCATCAATTGTCTCAGAATGGCTCAGACTTCATTGTTCTTGCATTTTCACACAAATCGCATTCTGTTTCCATTCTTTACTGTTCGATCCTCTTGTCTCTCTGCTGCCAGATATTCTGTTCATGACTAATGTCATATACTACATATGTTTATATAAGTAGCACATACCAGAGTATAACTTTTTTTCCAGTTGGTTTATATTATGTAATATTGAACACAACCTCATAGATAGTTTCTAAAGCATCTAATTCTATAAAAGCATTTCTACTTACAAATATTCATAGTTTATTTTGTTCCTTTTACTATGTGATTGGTAAATTTTAAAGTGGTTAATATAACTCCATTGTTCATATTAGTCACTAGATTGTAGAACAAATTATAAAAACGATCTGAAGACAAACATATTCTTTCATCTTGTTTACCACTGAACTCATTTATTTATGCATTTATTACAACCAGTGAACTTGTATAGTATATTTTCTTTCTAAAATACTATACAAGTCATTCTTTTTTCTCTTTTATTGAATAAGTCTTGATTATTCTTTTTAGAGAGTTTACATTATGCCGCTGTAGTAACCTTTTCCTTTTGATTAATCTAAAGGACTAAAGGCATACTTATTCCTTATTAATGACCATCTTTTCATTACTAATTACGGGTTGAGAAGTGATGTTGTATTTTAAAAAAGGACTTGTACAATCAAAGCATGCGTTATCCTGTTATGAAAATTTATGAAAAATTAATAAGATTATAGAATGACAAAATTTAGGTGAAAAAAATAAATATTATGAGCAAAGATGGATGATCGCTAGTAGCGGAATCCAGAAGATGTAATTCATGCTAGTTGGGACTCTTCAGCTGGATATACCTGCTTCCCGGAGTTGACGTCCACTCCGGGCAGTATCAAGGCAATGTGCACAGGATGCATATATGCCAATAAGAGACTGATCAATTGAAATTCTAAACATCAATTGGAAGATATGAACAAACAATGTAGTACAAGAACGTGAATGGGGACAATCGAATCTATTTGAACACGAAATTACAGAATATCACACTAAAATCTGAGAACCATATAGTAAATATTATCTGATAATAATCAACATATGCTCACTAGTGACTGGCTTCAAGAGGTATATCCTGGAGTTCTAGTGAGAAGTAGTGACCAGTGGAGTTCGACCAGGTCTGTTGTGGGATAGTAACTCACTGAAGACAATGGTGGATGTGTCGCTCAATTTCGTGGATTAGTTGAAGTTAGACATTAACACCGTTGGATGCCGGCTCAGTGGTCCAGTGGTTAAGTGCTCGCGCGAAACCAGTAGGTCCTGGGTTCAAATCTCGCAGGGGGCGAGGTCGTGGATGGGCACTGCTGAGGAGTCCCATAATAGGACGAAATGGCCGTCCAGTGCTTCCAGGTTTTCCATGGTGGTCTAGCTTCAACTGACTCATGATCTTAATTATAGTTAATTTGCAAAATATTAATCCATCGTGTCAAACTTGATCGTCCATTTTACAAATATCAGTTCATTGTTCATGCATTTTCATACAAATTGCATTCCGTTCTCGTTCTTTTCTTATCAATTTTCTACTGAAATACATTCTATAATTGACCACTATTATATACTACTTATATGGATATAAGTAACACACACTACAATAATACAAAATGAATGAAAACATAAACAGTTAACAAGCTTAAAAACGTTAACCAATCTCTTTCACTTTTAAAAAGTAGGCTATATAAGTGAACTTTTGTTTACTAAAGATTCTAATAATGTCAAGATTAAGGTTTAGATCTTAGTTTATGAACAGTGTAGAAGAATACTTTAAAGTTGTACTAATGAATCCTTAAGAAATTTAGTAACAATATCAAATTTTTTTATGCATTTTGATACTCGTTCTTTTCTACTAATTTTTTTGTGACAAGAAACTATTCACTTTCTCATTTTAATTTAATCACTTGGTCAGCTTTATCAATTTTAAGTGTTGTTAGTAACTTAATATTGGTATTTCCCAATAATTTACTATCTAAATCTTAATAGAACATAAACTGAACAATATCGCTTTTTGAATTTTGGCCCAAACATTTTGTGATTAAGATCATGAATTGATTGATGTTAGACTAGCATTGAATTGTGAATGCACTGGATGGTCGTTTTGTCTTATTGTGGGACTCCTCGACATTTCGCGGGGTGGGGTCGTGGATGCGCACTGTTCAGGAGTCACACAATAGGACGAAACGACCATCTAGTTCTTCCAGGTTTTCATTGATAGTCTAACATCAATTGAGTCATGATCTCAACTATCGAAATTACCACAATCTCCACAAAACCTCCTTTGATATCATAAGAACCTATATAATGAATACCCTAAATCCCGATGATTTAAAAATAAAAATTGTTATAATCAATGTAGAATCATATAAGCCACTCTGTTTGCAATCATACTTCTAATTAATCTGTATTCACAGATTCTATAATTAAAATATCTATACTAAATGATACACAATCAGTTTACACAATAATCTAACGGAATTCAATTTCATTCAAGAGTAAAAGAAAACAAAAACAACTATGGAAAATAATTCGTATCAGAAAGGGTTTTGTAGATATTGAAGTATGGATATCATAGTATTGATACTAATCAACATATGCTCACTAGTGATAGGCTTCATGAGGTATTTCCTGGATTTCTTGTGAGAAACAGTGACCAGGGGAGCTCACCTGGGTCTGTTGTGAGATAGTAACTCACTGAAGACATTGGTGAATTTGTCGCTCAATTTCGTGGATTGGTTGAAGTTAGACATTAACACCGTTGGATGCAGATTCAGTGATCTAGTGGTTCGAATATTGCGAGACGAGATCGTGTATGCGCACTATTGAGGAGTCCCACAATAGGAAGAAACCGCACTCCAACTCTTCCAGGTTTTCCATGGTGATCTACCTTCCATAAACTCATGATCACAACTATTGAAAAATAATTCATTTTCATTATTAAAAAAAAATTATTGATCAATTAAGTATCTCCATTTATTATCAAATTTATAGGAATGACACTATTTCAACTTGCACATAATATTATTGAAAATATTATTATCAGAAAGCATTGTAAGCTAAAATGAATTTGCATGCTTTTGTTTTCATTTTAGCATTAATCGTTTGCATACAATATTAGTATTAGTTATTTCTAGTAACTTCAATGTATATTTGTAGTTGGTAGATTTAGATTGGTTTCTATGTCAATCAATCAGTCAGTAACAATGTAGAATTTCGTATGTACGTACATCAGTTCGAGTTGCTATACTGATTTAAATATTAAAACAATTACATAAAAATGCATTTTTATCACCTTCACTAACAATTTTTACAGTGTTTACATTTAGTTATTTGGGTGAGACTATAATTTATGGACGAACCAATCAAGTATAACATAATAGATCTCGGATTTTGACACGAAATTCATTCATCCATTTGGACAAATTGAGTTTCGGCATTATAGGTGATATCGATTCGTGATAAAGGAACCTAAAATCTAATTCCTAACATTAACCATCAACTATAAATCATAAATTGAATTCCTCACATTATTTATAATCCTCGTTTGGTCCTAGTTATCAGGTAGACACTCTGAACGTCAGTTTGTCGTCGCTAAAAGGTCGTCCATAAATTATAGTATCACAGTTATTTGTTGTAAATGTTTACTAAAGTTATGTATAAACAAAGATGAGTGATAGTTGAGAATGGAATCTAGAATGTGAGTTTCGTCCTTTTTGCCCTTGCATTTTAGAGTTAATGTTTATTCAGGGATTGGAACTCATTACTGTTCGCTTCGAAAGTTATTTTGTTATCCATTTAGCTAATCCAAACCCTTGGTTGTCTGAATACCTTACACCTGTCATCCCTCATGGAGGAGCAAAAGCCGATCACCAGAATTCTCTGACCAAATCTGACTTGGAAAATCTTTTCTAGTTGCTATTCATTTTATTTATGTCTGCTTCTAATTCTCGTCACAGTGTGCTCTTTAGTTTTACTCTTTTCCGTTTCCCTTCCTCATTCCAAGTTAGCGCTTGCCTCATGATCTAGTTTGATGATTTCCAAAATGTGTGTCCTATACACTTCCGATGTCTTTTTTTTAATTTTCTCTTCCGTTAGAAGTTGAGTTGTTCTCTCACACAGTAGGTTGTTTATGATGGTATCCGGTCAGTGGAGATTCACTGACTTCCGAATAAACTTGGCTTTCATAATGAGGCGCTATAATTCTTGTGAATGAAGATTCGGTTTCCTGCGGGATGGGGTTGTCGACCCCATGTCTAGCCCTCCTCCTTTATGTAATCTTGGGATCGACAGCAGCCCTAGAATAGCTGCAGGCGGAGTTTGCAGTTGGTGAATTTCACTATTTCTCATCATCGCTAAACATTTCTCAAATAAGTCCCTCAAAATTATGTTCAATCCTTCATTTAATGAATTTATCCGATTTCATCAATATCAAGCAGTTAAAGATAACTTTATATTCACCATAGAAGTGAATTGTTTTCAGAATTTCAAAAAATAAATACTATAGTTTTGCCCATATTTTTCTATATATACTACTAATATAACTATTAAATTTTTTTATTTGATTTCCTTTTAAAGGTTTAGAAGTTGGCATTGAACCAACTGGACAACATAAAGAGGTAAAAGATAAAAAAGATTTGGCATTACTAGCTGAAATTGAAAATATTTCAGCGAGATTAGATTTTCGACATTATGTAAGATGTTATGTAATATTTCCTTTCACTTTCTCTTTAGTTTTATTTACAATGAAGAGAGTTGTGGGTGAATAAAATAATGGAAATGATCACTTACCTGGTAGTTGACTATGAGGAAATCAACCACTACTGTATACTGTCAAAACGCATCTACATTGCACTTCATTTGAATTTTACATAGGATGGTTATGATGCAATTAAACTTGATTCTTTTTTGGCTTGTTTACTCAAAAAAAGTAGAACGCGATTTTCAACTAATAGGTCAATAAATTAATGTTTTGTACTTTCAATCATCTATCAAAAAATATAATGGGAAGATTCAAAGAATTTCATGCTATTAGACATTCCTCAGCATGTAGTGTCTGCATTAATCTGACATGACACTGTCTTTATGATTAAAAAGGTACTATTTAGTATTGCAGTCAGAAATGTTACGGTGACTCTTATTCAATCGTAGTTAGATAGCACTGAGTTAAACCCTTATGAAACATAAAAACTTGCTTCAGTATTGCAAATACTGACGAGTATAAACTCATATAAACTATAAGCAAAGATGAATAGTGGCTAGCAGTTGAATCCAGGACGCGCGTTTCGTCCTACTTGAGACTCGTCAGTTGGATGTGTCTGCATCTCAGAGTTGATGTTCACTCTGAGACTTGAACGCAGTACCGTCCACTTCAAACGCCATCGCGTTATCCTCTTAGCTATTGAGTCCTGATAGCCACTTTCTTGTGTAATGAGGTGAAGTTTAATTCACTCGATATTGTTTTACTTGAATCTTCCCATCGATGTTTAGGACTGCAATTGACATATATTGGCACATATGCCAATAAAGGACTGATCAATTGCAGTCCTAAACATCAATGGGAAGATTCAAGTAAAACAATATCAAGCGAATCGTAGAAACTATAGTTTCATCTGACCAGTAAGTTTCATAAAATTATTTTACTTGATACTAACTCAGTTCGACTAATAGCTGCATGGGTACTTGTCGGTATAAATGGATAAGAACTAAGAACTAGATTAATCAGCAATCAATTCGCGGGACAAATCGCTAATCACTTCTTAACTCTTTAATCATTTTCTTGAAAATACAAAATGAAATAATAAATGCACAAATGTTTTGCATCTTTTAAAAAAAGACCATAGATACATCCAAATAAACTTGTTCGCTATGATAAAACATATGTTTCAGCCAGACATTGAAAGTAATCGCTTTTGTGTTTCATCATCATGGCATGTATGTTTATCTACATACATGTATATAATGATGTAAAACAATGTATACATATATACAATATATTTCTGTAGTGTAGGTGAGCTGCCCTAATTTCTTTACAGTTGTAAACAGATAAACATGTCAAATGTTATTGTTACTTGTCACAGAATTGATCATTCAATGGATTAAAAGATATTCCGGATGGATCCCTGCTGTTTGCTTTGGTAAATAAATAGATGCGTGGACAGATATATATATATATATATATATATATATATATATATATATATATATATATATATATATATATATATATATATATATATAGATCGATAGATAGATAGATAGATAGATAGATAGATAGTCATATTTTCACATTTTGTAGTCTAAATTATATAGATAGATAGATAGATAGATAGATAGATAGATAGATAGATAGATAGTCATATTTTCACATTTTGTAGTCTAAATTATATAGATAGATAGATAGATAGATAGATAGATAGATAGATAGATAGATAGATAGATAGATAGATAGATAGATAGATAGATAGATAGATAGATAGATAGATAGATAGATAGATAGATAGATAGTCATATTTTCACATTTTGTAGTCTAAATTAGAATCATGTTACTATCGTTATTTGTCCTATTTTATTACATATTTAAGAAAAAACGTTTGTGTTGGTATAGTCGATTCAAACTTCATAGTGAATAGTCCGAATTTTTCTCTGTGTTCTACTCAAACTGCATAGCAATATATCAATGATAAGTAGAGGGTTAACTATGATTAGGTAGGTGAATCAGGTGTAAATAATGTGATTAATCACGTAATATTACGTTAATGATCGGTTACTTTTGATTCGCTCACAATTAATATTGAATTATCATAAAGAAGATTACCGATAAATTTCTGGAGACATTGTAGGCACATAAAAAATAACCGTAATATACTTCACTTGGTACTTATCAAGGAATAATAATTTATTTCAAAGGACATACCTAAGAATCTGTATAAAAAACGACTGTTATTTTGTCAAATACAACGAATGTCAGTTTATATCTTTTGTATTTAGAAACAAAACGACAATTTACAACTGATTGATCATTGAGTACTGACCACCTTTGTGATTGTCTAGTCCTTATTGCTTGGATTTTATTCATCAAGTTACTATGTGGCTTATCGTAACCTTACATCAATTATATTATATTGAGATGTTAGATAGTTATAGATACTTAACAGGATACCCTGTACTGAAGTTTTGTGCTATTTGATTCTTGTCAGCACGGTTAGTTAGGACTTTTACAGTGGTTGATTGTTCTGTGATGAATTCGGTCGCTTATCTTTCAGTTTCACAAACTGAGAACTTACGGCTAAGCTACATAACTTGACATAAATGAACTATCCGTATTCATCACTGAACATTTCATCATCATACTCGTTAGATTTATTAATATTAACATTACCAAGTAGTCAGAAAATCTTTATTATAAAACATGAATCTTTTTCTTGTAATCTGACAAGACATTTTGTCATGATATTCCTGTTATTTGCATTATGCTGACTGATATGAAACATAATACTGAAAACATTTTAATATAGAGAAATTCTAAGCTTATATACTTTAATTTCCTTAACAAACGGGCCTATAGGAAAACAAATCTCTAACACTAGCCGTTTAATAAACGTCATTTACATTGACAATTATTGTGCGTATGCCAAATATAAATATCAAGTGTCTATATTCAATGTTTTCAGAAATACTAATATACTAAATTATGTGTGAGACTATAATTTATAGACGACCTATGAGCGACGTCAAACTGACCTTCAGAATGTCCACCTAATAACTAAATGAGGGTTGTAAACCTGTTTGAAGGATAAAGATTTTGATTTACAGTTGATGGTTAATGTTAGGAATTAGATTTCGGGTGGTTTTTTTTATCACAAATTGACATCAGCTATAATGCCAAAACTCAATTTCTCTAAATGGATGAGTGAATTTCGCGTCCAAATCCGAGATCTGTTATCTTATACCTGATTGGTTCATCCATAAATTATAGTCACGCCAAATTATGTACTACCATCTTTTAATGTCATAATATAAGATGTCATTTTGCAACATTACAAAAACAAAACTTGTTTACAAACATGTAGTCATTTAATATTTTATTACTAGTAATATAGCTTACAATATGAATATTGTGAAATATATTTATGGTTTTAATATTGATAATATTTCAAACAGGATCTAGATGCTGTTGTGCGTAAAATGTATATGTCTATTCAAAAAGAGCTTGAAGATTTACGTACAGCTAGAAATACAACAACACCAATGCCTGGTAATATATCAATTTTTACTGCCACTAGCAAGTAAGCATTCATAAAGTTACTTAATTTTAACTACTCCCTTCGTATTACCATCGTTTACTATCACTACAGTAAGGCCAGACTTATTTATGTATTTATAGATTGATAAACAACAAGAAAAAACTGACAGACTATGCTACATTCAAATAAAGTCTTTTACAAATTGTGGTTTATGCTACTTATAAGTAGTATGTAACAACAATCAGAAGTGGAATGTCTGTGAGTAGAAGGTTGATGAGATCGAAATGAAGGGAAAAGAAAAAGGAAACCTAAAGTAATCAAAATAACAGTAAGAGTAAAGCAACAGTCAATCTCGTAAGAGACCATCCGAAGGAAATGCGCAAATGGTGGATTCGATGTACGATTTACATATTTTACTACATGATTGTATAGTTGTGTATTAAGTAATAAGTTGGTCTTCCCCACTCAAGTGGTCTTTCATTACAATATTAATCTGTCAGTATCCCAAGTTGAAGATAGGCCTCAACATACTTTTGCCTGTATTGTATTGTGATACCAACATTTATTGTACATATTTCCTAAATGAACAACATCATGATAATCTATTCAACTTAATGATAGCAATTTCTAGAGATAATTTGAAAGAAGTAAGAAATTAATCTCATTTGATTTTATAGCGCTTTCAGATAATATAGTCCCCATAACATGGAATGGAGTAATTATTAAAGAACAGTTTTTGTAATAATTGTGATGAATCAGTCATGGCATTCACAACCAAATGATGATCAGCTATTAACCTAATCAAAGTTAAGTTATTAATGGAAATATTTACTTCCTTACGACTGTTACTTCCAGTGGAGCATATACTGCCGATCAGCATTCTCCAACTCACTTTGTCCTGGACCTTCCTTTCTAGTTATTTCCAAGTGTTGTTTATTCTTTTCATGTCTGTTACCATTTCTCAGTGTAATGTGTTCTTTGGTCTTCCTCTTCTCCTTTGGACTAGAGGATTCCGAGGGATGGCTTGCCTTGTGATGCAGTTGGGTGCTTTCCTCAATGTATGTCCTATCCAATTCCAGCTCTCCTTCCTAATTTTTTCTTCCGCTGGAATCTGGTTTGTTCTCTCCCACAGTAGGTTGCTGTTGATAGTGTCTGGCCAACGGATTCGAAGTATTTTGTGTAGACAACTTTTAATGAACACTTGTATCTTCTGGATGATGGCTTTCGTAGTCCTCCAGGTTTCCGCAACTTACAGTAGACCCGTCTTGATATTTTCATTAAAACTCTGACTTTGGTGTTGGTTGCCAATTGTTTTGAGTTCCAGATGTTCTTCAATTGTATATATACTGTAATCTTTTCTTACTAATAATTATTCAACATCATTGTACTAAAGAATAGCAACCTCTATTCATGAGTATTCATATAAATCTCAAAGGTTCTTGATACTTAAAATTAACGAAATAAATGCATAAGTTTCTATCCATTTCAGGCTACTGTGCAATTGTTTATTCGATTTCTCACGAATCATAAATTTTATCCATGTTCTAATTTTCTGGCTTAATTTCAAACCTTTAACCCTAAATCCTAACAACAACTGTTACATAGTTTCTAGTTGGTTACATAACAAGTCATTCATTCATATCATAATCATTTTTTTACAGATAGTAAAGTCGATTTCATATTTTTCAAGTCGTTAAACGTCGTTAGAATGGTTTACTTTCAACTAATTAACACTACTAAAACAGTTTTGTTGGAATAAGCTTTAAAAGAATTAGGGCATTAGTAATGTTATAGAAGTCGTTTGCATTCTATTCCATCGCTATTTCTATTTACTGAGTGTTCTTTACACGCCTTATCATTGTCTGTATACACAGTTTGATTTTCATCTCTCCTGTCTCTTAACCATAATGTGTTTTTTCATTAGTTGATAAGCTGAGTATGCATTGAGTTGGTTGACTCATCGCTGACTAATTTGAATTTAAAGATTCTAAAGACTATCTGAACTTATCCTAAGTGTTTATGATCAAGAGTTCGAAGTTTTCTAAGAGAATTGGTGTACATAACAGTCTATAGTGTATGAATCTATGTGATATAGAGAGTGCAAGTTTTAAAAAAACTATTTTTATGAATGAGCTACAGATCTTTACAGGTCTAACTCGTTTTATTATGCATGATAGACACAATAAGCATTCTATCTCTCATTTTCATTTATGTATTTCATAAACATATATCATCTTTAAAACCGTGTATATAATCAATCAGAGCTAATTATTTACTATTTTTCTCTACTTGATAAATCAAATATGTTCTTTTATTTCATCTAGAGAAGGTGTTGAACGTTATGAGTTAATGTTTCCAAATAGTGCAAAACGAAAAGAATGGGAGAAAACAATACTCGAATTAAAACGTCAATTAAGTAAGTTTGTTTAATATGGCTCTTATACATAAAATGAAATATAATCATAGTAAATCAAAATTAGATTGATGGATATCGTTTCAAAACTCCGCCTACAGCCCCCCTGGGGCTACTGCCAGTCCAAAGTTCGGATAAAAGAAGAGGGTTGGACATGGTTGGGTTAGAGAATGCTGGTCTGTTGCCTTTGCTCCATTAGGAGTTACAGGCGTAAGTAAGTAAGTACATCTATTCAAGGCAAAACTTTTACTTACCTATCCAAGATACAGAAAATTATCTGGAGTTCAGTAAAAAGATCCTACTTTGAAAAGCAAAATTAAAAATATTATTTCTTCGTAACATTAATTCACATATGAAAGAGCAGTTTTTCTTCTTTTTTTATTTCTTTTTTTTCGAATGATAATTCGCTTCATATTTCAATAACATTTACTAGAGATGCATCATATGAACAAGATGGTAGTTTAATGGAAAGATCTGTTTTCGATCATCTCATTCTTAAAGCTGTTCAATTGTATATGCATATGTAAGCGGACATAGATTTAGCAAACATGACATAATGTTGTAATAAAAAAATATAATTATTATTCGCATCACCATGGTTAGATTACAATCGATGAAAACATGTCTTAGAAAGTAGTTAATGAATAATAGTTACATAACTACGTTATATAGTATAATAAAATAAGTTTTGAAATGTATATAAACTTTTGAAAAATACAGAAATAAGTGGATATCCTTATTTGATCGTTTTGTTGTGCTAATGTGTGGCAACTTGGACCGATTTATGTATGTGCCTGATCCTACGTTGTAACTGACTGATTGACTGACTGCGGTAAAGGGGGTGATTTGTTAAAATGATTTTTATAAAAAATGAACATGAAAGTGATTAAAATATGTTTATTCTGTTGCTTTTTAAGGTTCTGTTAAAAGAATGGCAAGATTTAATGAGGCTGTTCAAATTCCACGTACATTACCAGGAATACAAGTGAGTTATTTGTTATATTACTTCCAATATATACATGTATAAATATATGAATTTTCATCCGTAGAGCACTACCAATTAATATATATATATATATATATATATATATATATATATATATATATACATATCAGAAGGGATTGTGTGGAGATTTTAGAAATTTCACTGGTTGAAATCATGAATCCATTGAAGCTAGACCACCATGAAAAAGCTGGAAGCACTGGACGGCCGTTTCGTCCTAGTATGGGACTCCTTGGTAGTGCGCATCCACTGCTGAGGAGTCCCGTACTAGGACGAAACGGCCGTCCAGTGCTTCCAGCTTTTCCATGGTGGTCTAGCTTCAATGGATTCATGATTTCAACCAGTGAAATATATATATATATCTTAATAAGTGAATGACTCTGATTGCAAAATCGAAATAAATATAGTTTACTTCACCGACTGTTCTTGGCTAGACAACCTTCGAAAAATTAGGAAGCGTTTGGACTCTACTTCGTTCAAGTATAAAATGTTTTACACTTGAGTATAAATTACTCTTTCAGGGATTGACCACAGGACCTTTGGTTCGTGGCTAATGTTTAAAAACTAGATCACTGAGCTGAGATCTGATAGTGTTTATGTTCATACCCAACTAATGTTTATCTAACCAAGATCAAGGAATGGTTCAAAATATAATGTTCGACAGTCTATACTAACTCCTTGTACTGAAAATGAACATGTACTTACTAGTAATAAACTTCCAGAGTTAATTCCTATAGTTCTAGTAAGAAGTTATGATCATACTAATTGTGATAAGTTATACACAAATGCAATGAAACTGGTCGGGTTATATAGCAAATTTATTGAAGTAAAAGATGTAAACCAATATAGATGAATTCAGTGATCTTCAATTTTAATGCCTGCAGTAAGATGTGAATTTTTCGAATCTGATCCTCAATGGGGCAGAAGATACGGTATATTGGAGAGTCCCATACTAAAACAAAGCAGTTATCCAGTGCTTTCTGTTTTTTTTTTTGTCGTTGTCTAACTAAGAAAATAGACGATGAATATTCAACAATAGAAGAAACATATTATATTAATAATTTTTCTTACAAGCAATCACAAATGTTTGTGAACATTCAATCACATATTTAAGGTAATAACATTTTGAAAAAACCATTAACGATAACCCAGGTACTTCTTGAAAAGAAATATTAGCCTCATATTATTGTTATATCATATATAAGACATGAAAATCTGTCATTAAAAGTTTCTTGTCTTAAAGGTAATCGAGTAACTCAGTATAAATAAATCTTCTATTTCTTAAACTCATTTATTATGCAACGATTTAAATCTAGTCATTGAATCTGTAAATGAATGCATAAATCTTGTATGTTTGTTCAATTGGATCGTAAACTGAAATAGCTATAAATTGAAACCATTAAGATGTCTAAACTTAATGACAAATGTTATGAAGTTTATTTGGAAAAGGACTTTTCAGTTACATTTATAGAACCCTAGAAAGTATTTCATGATAGCGAATTAGTGTTCAAAGAGTATGAACATAATTGAATTAATTCATTTGTATAATATTTGTAAATTGTGTTCGAACAGATATTTATTAACCCATGAGTTCAGATTAGTATGAAGTATAACATTACAGAATATCATGGTAAAATCTAAGAATCATACAGTAAATACTTCATTTACAAAATATCCATCAATTGTCTCAAACTTTAGTGTTCCTTCATTTTCATAGCAATCGCTTGTTCTCTTCTCTTTAATCGTTTTAACCTTTTGCCGAGAGACATTTCATTTTCGATTGATGATACATACTATTTATATGTATGGATGTCAGTAGCACATATCATAATGGTAGTAATCAAAGCATTTATCAATGATAAAGACTCTAAAACATTAACGTCTCTCCATCATATTGTAGTGAACGAAAACATAAAATTACAGAATCTCTTAATAAAATTTAACGATCATACAGTAAATATTTCATTTACAAAATATTCATCAATTGTCTCAAACTTCAATGTTCCTTCATTTCCATACCAATTACTTTCTGTTCTCATTTTTTCCTTCCCAATCTTTTTGACTTTCTACTGTCAAACATTCTATTCCTGACTAGCGTTATATACTACTACTCATATCTATATAAATAGTACACATCATAATATCACCAAACCTTCATAAGGATATTATTCTTAAATACTATGACTAGTCTATTGTAGATTCCATAAAAGAAATGAAAATATTTCTTATAAAATTATATCCATAAGTTTATTTAATCAAACAATTTCTTTATAAGTTAACAGCTGCTTTCATTTAAACTACCGTAGTAGACCAAATTGTTCAGGTTGTTTTTTTTCTTTTTTTTCCTTTTCTTTTTCTTCTTCTTCTACCTCTTCTTTAAAATGTAATCTCTCTATGAATTTAGATTCAAAGCAGAATATGTACAAACAAATTTACAACAGGTGTAGTTTACCCAGACAGTATGTTTTGTAGAAAAAAAACATATACACGTACATATTGTACATATTATATATATATATATATATATATATATATATATATATATATATATATATATATATATATGTATATATATATATATATATGTATATATATATATATATAATTCTATTAGTATTACATTTGGCTTAATCTACCATTTATCAATTCCAATATATGTAGAATAGTATAAATTAAGCAAATCTTATCATTTTAGTATAATGATAATCAATGATATTAAATCTGTGAAATATTTAAGGTAGATACTAAGTATATACAGTTGGACTTCTTTGTTGTTGTTCTTGTTGCTGTTTTTGTTGTTGTTATTGTTGTTGTTCATAGGCTTCTACTTGAGATATTATTGTTTGATGAAGAAAATGTGTATTCATTAGAAAGGTGTTATTGAATTTTTAGGTGAAATGTAAAAAACAAAAAAAATTTTTACCAGCTTCTGATATATACATATGTTTGCATACATATGTATCTTTTATTTATTTATTTATTTTTTCTTAATGTATTCACGTTTGGTACTGATGTTTGTATAGCAGATATCTATGAAGTGGGGGGAGGTTGTCTTTGTTTTTTTTTTAAATTCTGCTTTGCAAATATATATATATATATATATATATATATATATATATATATATATATTTATAGATAAAAAGCCATTGTCTGTAACAACTGTTTATTGGATTAAATTAGATGATCGTTGGCAATTATTAGTAACTAATTAACATTTCTTGGTAATGTATATTATAATGATCGAGAATATAAGTGAAGACAATCGGATGTATTCAAGCATGAAATTACAGAACGTCTTAGTATGAAATGTTAATCAATTGTCGCAAACTTAACTGTTCCTTTGACAAATATCAGTCAATCGTTACAGACATCATTGTTTTTGTATTTCCATGCTAATTGATTTCTGTTTATGTTCTTTCCTTTCTGATCTTCTTGACTTTCTACTAGTGTTATATACTACTTATTTTGATATAAGTAGAATAAACCATAGTATCAACATTAAGGTTGGACTTGGTAGTTTCAAATAAATTGAACATTGTATAGAGAGTTAATAATAAATATATTTTTGTTATATACCTGTGAGTAGAATAATTGTATTTTGATTCATTCGGGTATAACAAATATATGTTTGATAGTTGAATTCATGAGTCAATTTAAGGTAGACCACCATGGAAAATCTGGAAGCACTGGATGGCCGTTTCGTCTTATTGTGGGACTACTCAGCATTGCTCATCCATGATCACGCATCGTAAGACTCGAACACAATATCGTGCTCAACTATTGAAACTACCATAATATTAAAAAAAAACCTTCCGATACTAATCACCATATGCTCATTAGCGACTGACTTCAAGAGATATTTCCTGAAGTTCTAGTGAGAAACCGTGACCAGTGGAGTTCAACCGAGTCTGTTGTGAGATAGTAACTCACTGAAGACATTGGTGAATGTGTCGCTCAATTTCGTGGATTGGTTGAAGTTAGACATTAACGCTGTTGGATGCCGGTCAGCTCAGTGGTCTAGTGGTTTAGCGCTCGCACGCGAGACTGACAGATTCTGGGTTCGAATATCGCGAGGCGGGATCGGCGGTACCCACTGTTGAGGTGTCTCACAGTAGGACGAAACGGCCGTCCAGTTCTTCCAAGTTCAATTGATTCATGATCTTAAGTATTGATATAGCTAAGATATATATTGTTATATGCTATATTTTTTGGTCACATTTCAGTTGTAGATCGTTATTAGTTCTCTTATATATTTGTATTATATTTAACATATTCGTAGTTAGTAAATTTCGTCTCCCATAAGCTTTCAAGATTTCCTGAAAGATCATTTTTGCGAATAAGATGTCAGTGTTTTC
This sequence comes from Schistosoma spindalis, assembly GCA_946903255.1. Taxonomy (NCBI): domain Eukaryota; kingdom Metazoa; phylum Platyhelminthes; class Trematoda; order Strigeidida; family Schistosomatidae; genus Schistosoma; species Schistosoma spindalis. The sequence goes on from OX336418.1 coordinate 40,209,014, forward strand.
TATATGCTTATGATTGAAATAAATTGTGAATAGTTCAAAGACGATATTTATAGTTTGATGCGTTTATCCTTATAGTAATCAACTTCTACAGTATATAAGTATGCAGACCTTTATATATGAGGAACATTTATATAGATTTATTAAATTTTTTATGTAAAGCTAACTAATAAAGCCGTAAATTTTATACAAGTATAGAATTATTTCATAAATCCCCTAGACACAAAACCTTCAGTTATGTAAATACTATTAATAGCAAATATAAAAATAATCTCGTTGAAATAGGTCGATTGGATGAGACTATATATATATATAGTGTATCCAACAGAGATGCCGATTCAGTTGATGAGAATAGGAAACTTCATCAACTGAGGTGACTAAGATACATTTTACCTAAATTTATGCACAAAATACCTAACTATGTAAGCCAGATCGGCATATGAGTTGGTTAGAAGAAAACTGAGGCTTCTTAAGTTTCATCTATGTGGTTGTAAGTATTAAAATTATTCTAATTAATGATTTTAAACTAATTGGCATTATACAGAATCGTTTACAAAGCCTGGATCTTTTCAATCATTGCCTACCATTATATATCGATTTTTAAACTATTTTACTTTTATTCCCTGAATCCGTTATTTTAGTTTTATAATCTTTTCACAATCATCTTCATTATTATTACTTTGATATTTGCCTTGAAAGTTTTAACTCTCTGTTGTGGTATGATTTGTGAACGTAAACAAACGCCTGTTTATAAGTGTTTTATACTGCTTCTGACTGATACAAAATGAATCTTCACTTAATCCACACAAAATGTAGTTATAAATGATTTTGATGGAGTTTTGTTCTCTGAGCTGGATGGTTCGGTCGTGGATCTTTCATCGTTCTTCTGAACGACATCATCAGCACAAAATATTTGAAGCTAAAGAATCACTGAACACTGGACAGTGCTTTAATACCGACTTCCCCGAACATTTTGACCAACTGAACGAATTGAGGATAGCTCTTAGCAACTATCTGAAGTTTGTGCTAATGATGTAGTTCAGAAGAACGATGAAAGATCAACGACCAAACTATCCAGCTCAGAGAACAAAACTCCATCAAAATCATCCATCTGAGGTAGTTATAAAGGATTTGTGAAAATGGATGCTATCATTCAGACAGTGTGGAGGAGATTCATAGCTAAATATCAAGAAGTCATAGATCTGTACTTCACTTTTTATGTAGAAGTATTCAGTCAAATATTTGTATTTTTAAAAAAGATGTCATCGAAAGGAAGATATAATTTAAGTACAACTGGTAAGTGACTAGACATGTGTTATAGAAAAAAGAAGCTTTAAGTGTTTATAAGTCAACTTTAGATTGATGATTTTGAGAAAATGAAACAGACTTTTACCTCATAACTGTATATAAACAAATGAGATAATACTGAATGATTTATTGGATGTTCGTTTATATCACTACTGTACACTAAGAAGGTAAAATATTATTGAAGATTCCCTATACCCTCAGTCAACACTATTAATTTCCATTAGTTATTAGTACTAACGAAATGTTCTATTGTTATTTTACTAACTAATTAAGCTTTCATGTGCATCTATGATTGAATCATCTCCGCTTGTGGCTGAAACACCTTGTGATGTATGGATATGTGCATCTGATGGTTATACTGGTTATGTTTGTCTACTGACAGTTCATCCAAAACCTAATGTCTATTTCAATGTTCCTTTGTCCGGATGTACATCCCGAATCACATGTATATGCGCTATTCCTGGCTATATTCATCCTGGACTAAGAAGGTCAGTCATAATCATTTTACTGAAGCATTTATATTATTCTAATCCATTTAAATATTTCTAGAAAAGACTATGCTAGTGTATGCGAACAAAAGCGCTACATTTTTATACTTATTGATGTTATTACATTTTAACAAGCTTCAGTTTTCACCTCTATAGATACTGTGCTAGTTACCCTCTTAAACCACAAACTGTTTCTCAGAAATGATAGTGTTACTATATATTTTCTGAGTTGTTCTTTTCATATAACATTGAAATGATTCATGTATTTCAACATATTAAGTTGTAATCTGTTCTGGCTTACTATATAGTTGATTAATATAAAATTTAGAGTGGTATCTTTACCCTTAAATATGAAAATGAACTGATCAATTCATTTGAGTTCATGGCCTCCTCTTGCTTACTTACATACTTGCCTACTTACTTACGCCTGTTAACCCTCGGCAAGTATAGGCAGAGAGAAATTAGTAATGTATTGGTGATATAAGCTACCTTTTATATCAAACTTATATTAACTAGAAATTAATTATTAATCGTCTCGAACTAAACTTTATTCTAAATAACACTGGAGACCAAGAATAACAGAATAGCTGTTTCGTCTTAGCATGAGAGTCCTCAAAAGTGTGTATATACTACACATCCAGAAATCGAACACAAGAGCTTCGGGTTGCATGTTAAATGTTGTCGAAAAATAGTTTATTTTCAACTTCATTCAACTTCGAATGCAACTTTATTACCATCTGATATCAGTGGTGACAAATGCCTCACTCTTGAAATGTTCGAAGTTTTCCAGTCAAACTTCTCACTAGAATTTCAGTAACATCTCGAAATAAATCACCGACGAGCCACATATTAGGGATAAACAATTGTTTAAAGCTTAGATAGTGGCTGAAGGTAATCGACAGGAAACCCTGGACCCGGGTTTCGTGCTACTTAGCACTCGTCAGCAAGTTGTACCTGTAATCTTTGAGGGAACTGGTGTTCCCTGGCGAATTCGATCCTGTGTCACCCAGCTTCACAGTCATAGACGTTACCACTGAGCTATCCGGGCCGCGACCGACCTCCTGTAGGACTGAGATGTGATTACAATTGATTGAACACTGGGTGACCAATGTCATGCGTATCTAGTCCTTAATATTAGTGCAGATCGAATGCTATCGATCATGTAGATCGCGGCCCGGATAGCTCAGTGGTAACGTCTATGACTGTGAAGCTGGGTGACACAGGATCGAATTCGCCAGGGAGCACCAGTTCCCTCAATGATTACAGGTACACCTTGCTGACGAGTGCTAAGTAGCACGAAACCCGGGTCCAGGGTTTCCTGTCGATTACCTTCAACCAACATCTAATCTTACAATGGTGCCCTCAGTGTCGAGTCACCTAGACTGGTGGCTAAATTGCAACATGATCGATAGCATTCGATCTGCACTAATAATAAGGACTAGACAAGCATGACATTGGTCACCCAGTGATCAATCAATTGTCAACTGTTTAAAGCACTCTGCATTTCAATAGCGCCTTGTCTGAGATCAAATTTCAATGAATGCAGGCCACGAATTAAACCATTCTTCAAAAAATTCCTCTACTAGATTATTATTGTTGTTTGATTACGTCAATATTTTTACATGGCACAAACATTTAATGAATGTTTCCCTATGTACATGTTAATTCAGTCATCTGACAGTTTCTAGTTGATCCCTAAGTTATAAATAAGAGGATAAAAGTAAATTATGTAATTTGTTACCCCACGTGCCATTTTGTTATGACAGCGAATAAATGGAATGGAGAAAAATAGAACAGGATATTATAAGAATTTCAATCTAGTAAACATTTTGATAAAACTACATCATAATAGTAATAGAATTTATTCAGAATTGTTATTAAATAAATGTTGAATGAATTGAAAGCTAGTAGCTAACTGGATTCAGTAGCTAAATGAATAAAGTAATAGTGTTTGAAGCTAACTGTACTAGACTCGAGCTCAGGAACGAACATTAATTCTAGAATGCAGATACATCCAGCTAGCTGATGAGTGCGTGCTAGAATCTATTGCTAGTTGTCATCCATCTTTATTTTTTTCTTAATTTGAACCCAGGTTACAAAAAATTAATCATCCTAGATGTTAGATTTATCATCAGTGTTATCTTTATGACCAAACTTTAAGATATATAACCACCAAAACGAATTAGCTGACAAAACAGATAAATATCACTTTCATACTTCTAAAGTAACCAGGTAGTTATTGATTAAAACAAATATGATTATTGAGTAATTTGTAAAAAACTGATCAAACGGCTCAATTACATGGACTTCTTAAACAGTTGTGAATAACAAGTACACACTAATCATATCCGGTTTACTTCAGTAAACAGTAAAAACATTAAACTGTAGTGTCGGCCTTTATGTTAAGCCCATATATTTTATTATCACTTCTGAACAGGCGGCTTTATCCATTCTTCTTGAGTTACATTTTAACCTTTTTAATTACCTTGGCTGTTTTTATATGAGCGTGTCTGTGTGTACAACTTTATCCATCTCATTACATATCTGTAGCTTATTTTTGTGTGACCGTAAATATTGATTAACGCTTGATTAAATCGAGTTGGCTCACACGACTTCTACACTGAGCGTTGTTTCTCTTTGTTAAACTGATTGTCTGTTCAGATCAATGATTGTACAAAATATACGTATTCGAAAATCCTTTCACGTATTTGACTGATTTAATTCCGTTATTCACCAACGCGATTTAAGCTGATGATTATATACAAGAATAGGCGACATATATATTTCGATAGCAATGATTCAATAACGATCAACATATAATCTAATTGGAGTCAGATCCTGGGGCACTAAATAAACTAAAACGCTTTATTTAATATAATATTTCTTCATAATAATGAATAATAAATGTAACTCTTGAGTTATATAAGTATAGATAAACTATTCTTGGTAATATTTTGTATTTTCCAGATATTGATATTGAGAATTACATTCTATCTGTCACTGTTGTCAAATATACATATGGTAGGGAACTCAGGATTACACATGTGGACAAGTAATCAACATCCTAAAAAGTGCGACAACTGACAATCCGCTCGGGAAATATATGTAGCAATAATTACTGTTCAGTAAAAGTCTTAAATATTATTATCGAGAAATTACAAACGCTTACTGAAATATTTATATTCACTTAACATGTTATTGGGTACCTTAATTCCATAGATTAATGGATAATTCATCGACCTAAAGGTCTAATATACAAGGCAGTGAAGCAACGTCATGAGATGCAGTTCCATGGTAGCCGGTGACCAACGATTGGTTCATACGCTATTTGTTCCATCAGGATCCTGGAGCTCATGTGAACCATTGCTTTTGAATCAGGGTTTTTCAACTCCCCTAGGTGAACTCTCCGTGTCCACCAACATGGTTAAAGCGCCCGAGTTTTGCTTTTTTTCCTCTCAATTCCGTAAACAACAGTAGTGTCGCGAGAAGGCAGTGAGTATGACTTCCCTTTCAGTGGTTGTATGCACGTGACCATGTAAGAACATTTCGAGAAGGAGAGTTGACTCTATTCACTCTCGGTCGTACCAGAGCATATGGGGGCATTAATAATAGGATTAACTTAGCAAATATGTGAAATATAAAGGTTAACTTTTTTCGTTATTAAAACAATACTTTCTACTTGTTTAGACAATTATTTTTTATAGGATATGTGGATTCAAAATAGACATAAATAGAATTTTCTGGATTATTGACATAAACGTTTATTGTGTTTCATAACATGTTTATTACACTACATTTAAACTTTAGAACATCCCACAGTCTAACAGCTCAAAGTATTCGATCAAGATATGGAATGGAAAAAAAACGTTCAGCCACTATGGATCAGCCACTGTTAGAAGTAGAACAACAGGTAACTGAAGAAAATAATCGTCAATCAAAACTGTCTGCATCGTTGTCAGAAAAAGCATCTCCGATGATTACAAATGATAAAGTGGTTGATTCAAAAGATGTGGATAAAATAGAGTTAAATACAAGCAGTGATGCAAACAAAAATGCTGGAACTACAGTAGATGATGATGTAAGATGTAGGAAAAGTAGCATTCCACAAGACACAAGCGCCAGTTCACATTCAACTACTCCACCTGATACACCAACCAATACAGAATCTACATTGAAACTCTCAGATGGAGATGAACCTAAAGGTGATGATGTTTTAAACGTACCTAAGAAATGTGATATTGCTCCAGAATCTAGTGAAATTAACGTGCAACAAGGTAATGAGTTGACTACTCAAGCAAACTGTGAAAAATCTGATTCGTTTGAAAAAATTAAAAACGAACCACAACAAGAGATTAGTTTAGATATTTATGCTGAATATACTGATGATCAAGACGATCCTACATCGAATGATTCAGATTCTTCTGATATTAGTGAAACAGAAGGTGATTTAACACAACAAATAATTTCAGAGAATTTATCAGATAACTCATTATTCAAAGAAACTGGACAGAATATACAATCTTGTGAATACGATGGTAAGACAGGTAAGGTTATATGACAAATCGATTTTTATTTATGAAATATATATGAAATATCCACAAAACCCTACTGATATGAATCGACTTATGCTCACTAGTGACTGCCTTCAAGAGATATTTCCTGGAGTTCTAGTGAGAAGTAGTGACCAGTGGAGTTCAACCGAGTCTGTTGTGAGATAGTAACTCACTGAAGACATTGGTGAATGTGTCGCTCAATTTCGTGGATTGGTTGGAGTTAGACATTAACACCGTTGGATGCCGGCCAGCTTAGTGGTCTAATGGTTAAGCGCTCGCGCGCGAGACTGATAGGTCCTAGGTTCGAATCTCGTGAAATGAGGTCGTGGATGAGCACTGCTGAGGAGTCCCCCAATAGCTAAAAATGGCCGTCCAGTGCTTCCAGGTTTTCCATGGTGGTCTAGATTTAGTTGACTCATGATTTCATCCATTGAAAATATAAAGTACTTTAAAACTTTTCATGAACAAACGATCGATTTTCATTGCCATTCATTTTTTTGTACAAATAACTATCTTGTAATACCATGTAGACAATCATGTATGTAAATTTACGAAATAAAACTTTGTATTTATGTAAGTAATGTGATAAATATGTAAATTTCTGTTGATGCGAATACACCACACGGTAACATTGTAGTGTGTGCTACTGATGTCGATAGATATAATAATATGTGTCGTCACTCGAAAGTGAAACGCCTGGCAGCAATAGGTTAAGAAGAGCAAAGAAAGGTGAACAAGAATCAAGAATGATTGCTGTGGAAATGAGCGAACACTGAAGTCTGAGATGATTGATCGACAGTTTGCTAATGAAGTATTTACTGTATGGTTAATAGGTTTTACTGTGATGTTCTGTAGTTTTGTATTCAATTACATTTGACTGTCCCCAATTGTGCTCTTGTTCATTACAGTATCTATGCTATTCTTGTACGGAAATTAAAATCTTTAAAAAATATCATAGGTTCTCTTGATACACCGTACAGGTTTTTCTTAAAATTTGAAACACAATTGTAAACTATGACGAATAAGCTATTTATTAATAAACAATATTGACTTGTTTAAAGTGAAATATAAAAGATAAAGCTGACAAATACTGTAATTGATGCCATTTTAAATTACTGTCATTATACCATGATGATATAGATGTACTTCTAATCAACTTCACCTGTACAGCAAAATGTTAACTTTTATATGTCATACAATGTAAGGAACAGATGATAACCTATTGGAATAAAAATGAAGTCATTTTAGTCTGTTCAATTCATTATACACTTTAAGAGACAATAGTCTATATAATCGACATGAAGTGATACCTTATATGCAGTAACTACATATTTATGTGAAACATATACAACAGAATAAGAATACCAGTATAGGGTTGTGGAGATCATTTAGTTTTGATATAGATCATAAAACGATTGATGTTAGACTAACATTGAAAATCTGGAAGCACTGGACTCAATTTCGCGGGTTGGTTGAGGTTAGAAATGAACATCATTGGATATCAGCCAGCTCAGTGGTCTAGAGGTTAAGCGTTAGCACCCGTGACTGAAGGTCCTGGGTTCGAGCCCCAAGAGCGGGATCATGAATGTACACTGCTGAAGAGTCCCATAATAGGACGAAATGGCCGTCCAGTGCTTCCAGGTTTTCAATGGTTATTTAACATTAATCGGTTCATTATCTCAATCAGAATAAAAATAATTTCAGCAAATTCTGAAACGTACCTAAAGTAGTCAAATATCCAATGGAAAAGTGCATAAGTCTTATAATCCCTTGGAGTGCAGATCAACTTCCAACTTGCCTAAACACAATTCTGCTCTATGCAACTACATTTTCATATCTTCTTTGTGTCATGCATTAAAATATACATTTTAAGCTAACATAAATACAATTATTGGGTTGACATTTGTTTTACAAATCACAGTGTTTTTTTTTCCTTTTCTTACGGGATTCAAAGTCGAATCAATGTTTAGAAATTAAAAATGATATATTCTACCATATCTTGAGAATTATAAGCTAGCAGTGGAATCCAGGACGCACGTTACGTCCTATTTCGAACTAGTCAGCTGGATATACCTCCATTCTAGAGTTTATGTTCACTCTAGGACTCAAACCCAGTACCGTTCGCCTAAAAACGCCATCACATTATCCACGTAGTTACTGAGTCCTAATAGCCTCTCACTTGTGCAATGGGATGAAGTTTTAAATTCACTTGGTATTGTTTTACTTCAATCTTCCCATTGATGTTTATATCTTGAGAACTTTACATTAGTATCAGAAGGGGTTTTGTGAAGATTGTAGTAATTTCAGTAGTTGAGATCATGAGTCAATTGACTCATAAGTAATTGAAGGATCATTTTTTGTGGCAGAAATCAATCCTTAAGCAAAAATGTTAAATACCTTATTAACATAATAATAATTTAGAAGATTAGTTTTAGATAAATTACCAATTTTGTTTTGAAAAAATAACTTTTTTGTAAGTATGTAATGTCGTGATCTTTATTGATTTACCGACTGATGAAGTTCGGAAATTTTTATAACTTGTAGTCTTGTGCTCCTATCAATATATGACATAATGGTATCGCTAATTAGAAAACAGTGACTTATCTACCAGACTAATAACACATCAAAACCATACGAGCAGTTCAGAGTCTTTATCAGTCTTTCTTCTAGCCTAGCCTTGCCTGTTAAGTCCAGAACACCAATGTCAGCCTTCACGATATGAATCATGTATTTCAAACATCACACCATAAAATAGAAGACAACATTTGTACAACATCTAACCAAAAATGGCTGTCGATGTGGGAGACTGTAATTAATAGACTAGGGATAACTCAAGAACGGTATGTCCTATAATAATAATAATAATAATAATAATCTAGGGGTCAAAATAAAGCTTATAATACGAGGAACATGGATATGCATAGTTTAGCTACTTAACAATTATGCAATAAGAATGTATGTATCGTATTGGTCCGTAAATAGTTCCCAAACGTTACCATCCATAATTCTTGCCGGGATATAACAGAGATATGTATATTATACCATATATATATATATATATATATATATATATATATATATATATATATATAGCTGGAAATAAAATAGCATTATATAGTAAAAACCTCTATATGATCAGACAAGTAACAAACACTGTTTAGATTGATCTGTACAAGATGTTGGAAAACTAGATACCTCAAATCACAATGACTTAATCATTTTTTCACATTTTTTTAATATTCTGACCTCCTTACAAGTCTTTATCTACTTATTATGATAACTGAAACAACTAATCAGAAATTTATAAAGCCTCCTTTATATAATTAATTGATTACTCTCTTAATGAATATATATATATATATATGACATTTAAGTAGACAAGTAATTATTTATTTTATTGTTTCTTTCAAAATATTTTCATATATTCATGATTTATAGGTTAATGATGTTTTTTTATTATTTTCCATCGAAAAAAAGAAAAAAACAGAAATCACCACGTGACCTTGAACAAGTTGTTTCCATCATTAATTCCCATCCTTTTTCTTTCACTCATATATATATATATATATATATATATATATATATATATATATATATATATATATATTACTTTTATTTTGTTTTAATATTAAGATGAATATTCAAATTCACATGGAAAAAATCATTGTCTCACTAGTTCAACACAACCATTAATGTGGTTGGGTACAGAAGAAGGAAGGTATGTATTCATATTTCATAAATATTATATAATACACTTTATTTATAATCAATTTATTACTCTCAAAAAATAGAGAGGTTATATGATTTTAGAAAAAGATGTGGATATGTCGTTCAATTTCGTGAATTAATTGAAGTTGGACATTAACACTGTTGGGTGCCGTCCAGCTCAGTGGTTTAAAGGTTAAGCATTCACTTGTGAGACTGATAGATTCTGGGTTCGAATCTCTCGATGCGTGATTGTGGATGCAAACTGCTCAGGAGTCTCACAATAGGACGAAGTGGCCGTTCAGTGCTTCAAAGTTTTCCATGGTGATCTAGCTTCAATTGACTCATGATTTCTACCATTGAGATTATATATATATATATATATATATATATATATATATATATATATATATGCAAGAACAGGTCAGAGGTTATTTGGTGTTAGAAACAAGAAGAGAACTAATTATATAAAAATGCTATTCAAGTGTATTTCAGAAATAGGTATTTTGTCATCTTCAATAACTTTTATGCTCAAGCACTATAAGTCAAATTTGTGTAATACATTTACTTAGAATGGATTTTTGTGGAGATTGTAGTTACTATCTCAGTGCTTTCAGTTTTTCCATGATGGTCTAGCTTCAATAGATTCATGATCTCAGTAATTAAAATTACTATAATATACACAAAAACCTTTGTGATAATAAATTGTTAAAGTACTTATATTCAACTCATTTCAGATACTTAAAAGTTTCCATATGTCGATTTAACCGAAATAGTTAGGTCTCATAACATGAAAATTCTGTTCAGAGATTCCGACCAATGCCCTCCATCTGTCTAATAGTAGTGTGAAGGGTGAACAATTTATTTAGTACCAGAAATGTTTCCATGTCAATGGAGTGAACTTCTTTTCGTATTCTCTTTTTATAGTATTTTTATGTTCTACGCAACTGATAATTTGAAGACAAGTAGACAACGTCAGAAAATTAGTTTATCACATGGAATTAATAATATATTGCATTTTGATGTGCATATATTTGTTGCTTGTGCAAACGGTGATCTTATTGTGTACAAACGTAACTCAGGTATGTCATTTATCAGCTAGATCTTTGAATTCTTAACTGTTGTTCAAGTTTTCATAAATAAAAATGGTGACACTGTAATTTATGGACGACGCTTGAGCGACGCTAAAATGACCTTGAGAATGCCCGCCTACAGTCTAGGGTTAGAGGAGGGTTTTAAATCAGTGTATAGAATAAGGATTATGGTTTAAAGTTGATGGTTAGGGTTAGGAGTTAGACTTAGGTTCTTCATCACCAATTGACATCAGCTAAAATGCTAAAACTCTATCTAGCCAAACGGATGAGTGAATTTTACGCCGAAATCCGAGACCTGTTATCGTACATCTGATCAGTTCGTTCAAAAATTATAGTGTCGTCGTCAATGTTTTTTACATATGACTGATTAGGTTAGTAATTTATGTGTATCAGGCTGTTTTTTCTTCAGTGATCTCTGGTTACTCGAAAGTAACTGGTAATGTAGAAGTAAATTGTTTTTACGAATGTGGATTGAGTAAAAAAAATTACCTGAATTGATTTGAATAATGTGGCTTAGTGTTGACTACTCACAAACACTAATTTGTTAAGGCGAAGTTCCTAATAAGCAGATATAAAAGAAAGAACAATCAGCTGTCTAGAAGAATTATATAATATGAGAGATATTCAACATGGTAAAAAATCATTTCACAATAATTGATGTTGGATTTGAATCCTGTATGTCGTTCATCAAACACTAAAAATATACATCTGTTTATCAGTTCTAATTTAAACTGACCGTTTTCGTAAATCCAAACTGAAATCACATTCACAATTACAACTTCAACACATAAATTGATCAAATTTTCGGTGAGATTATTTGACACTATATGTATTAGAAATTATCGAAATTCGAAATATTACACAGGAATGAAAATCCTTATGTTTTAAATTTCAGTTAGTAGTGGTCAAAATCGTTTGCTCCAGTGTTGAGAGCTAGCTTGATTATCTTCAGCAGGGCGCACCCACAATCCCGCTCGTGGGATTCGAACCCGGGACCTTCGGTCTCGCGCGCGTACGCCTAACCTCTAGACTACTGAGCCGACATCCAACATCTCATACCATGACAAAACCACTGTCCAGTGCTTCCAGGTTTTCAATGGTGGTTTAACATCAATCAATTCATGATTTTATTCAAAAACCTACCAATCTCTACAACCCCATACTGGCTATATTGTATACTTTGCATACCATAAACGCCTAAATGAATAGAACCACAATACTAGTAAATATTGATCATGTTTCAAATTTAACTAAGGATTATTAATTATTTTAAAGACTATGTTCTTTTGATCAATTATTTTGAGTACAAAAAACTTGTAACAATTTTCTTTTCTTTTATATTTTCTGAACTTCAAATTATCAATCAGATGGCTTGTGGGACGTTGATAAACCGATACATGTGAAATTACAGCCTAATTCTAATGAACCAGTTATTGTAAAACGTATGTTAGTTGTTGCCGGTAAAATATGGTGTGCAGCGCATCGTTCAATATTTATTTTAAATCCAGGAACACTTACTCCAGAAGTTAGTCAATTCGTTCGTTTGCTGGTGTTTTTATTCAATATTTAGTATTTGTTTAAATTACTGATAAAGTATTAGTTTAAATAGGACCTGTCAGTACATAGTAGTGGACTTTTGTTCTTTGAACTGGATGGTTTGATCATGAAGCTTTCATCGTTCTTCTGAACAACGTCATCAGCACAAACTTCAGGTAGAAGTGAAATGTTTGAATTTCTCTACATGTGGCTCGAATTCGAGCACTTAACTTCTACCTGAAGTTTGTGTTGATGATGTCGTTCAGAAGAACGACGAAAGCTCCACGATCAAAGCATCCAGTTCAGAGAACAAAGTCCATCAAAATTACCCACTTGAACTACAAATCTTCTCCACCATCTTTCAGTACAGTTGACTTATTAATGAATAAAATTTTGGCAGGTATGTAGATGGTTTTAAAATCCCCACTATCTCAATATTCATATTGTGAAGATATTCAAATTTATTACATAAATCTATCTATACAATACTAAACAATTATCACTGTAATAAAATCTGATATAAATGATCAAACTTAGTTAAATAGCTAAGCTCTTTTGCAACTCAGTCAGTCACTCAGTCAGCTGCAACGTAGGACCAGGCACATATATGCATCGGTCCAAGTTTGAGACAATTGATTGATATTTTGCAAATTAACTATTTACTGTATGGTTATCAGATTTTAGTGAGATATTCTGTAATCGCATGTTGAGATAATATTCGGTTGTCCCCACTCGTATTCTTGTTCACTACAGTTGTACTGATAGATAAAAATGAATCATTTATACTTTTCGTTCTAATTGTCAAAGGCCTATAATTTTTGCAAAGTATTTGTGTCGGCCTAGTTTGGAATTCTTCAGTAGTGAAACGTGAAAACTTTAACCAATGTTAATGATAAAGAAATGTTTTAATGATTATGAAATAACACTTAAACAAGTTGCATACATGGGTATGCTAACATTTGATGTGTATCTATTATTGTACGTTTATTTAAGTAGACATAAAGGATCATCATTTATTCACTAACTTTTACCCCTATCTTTTTTATTGGCTTATTTTGCAGTCAATTTATTACTGATTTATTTTACTTGCAATCTTTTATTTTGTTAATTCTTTTTCGTTTTTATTAACAAAAATACATTAGCTTTCATTCCCATTGAATGGCAACTATGCAGATCCACGTGGAATACAATTGATGGCTTATGGAAAACAAACTGTATGGTTAGCAACAGAAAATAGTTCACGTATTAGTTTATATCATGCTACAACAGGTGAATTTTTAATGGAGATTGATTTAAAGCCTATTGTACTTCAAAGGTTACAAGGTGAGATTTATGCTATCAATGCCTTGTTTGTTTCTTTTTTTTTGAAGTGTGTCAAAAAAGATCACATAAAAGGGATTAACTACCGAAAGGAAAAAAAGTATGCCATGTTATTTTCTCAAATGTCATATCGACATGTGTGCATAGATAATGGTAGTGTACTTTTTTATTGTTTTCATTACTTTTTGCAGTCTAGCATTAAGTGAAAATCAAATGTTTCGTTTTTTTATCAACTATAAAATATAAAACGATGTATGGATTGAAAGAATTCACTTAAAGTTACTTATTGACCTACACCCGTTACCCCCTATGGAGGAGCATAGGCTGACCACCAGAATTCTCCATACAACTCTGGGTTGGACAATCCTTTCCAGTTGCTATTCATTCTATTGATTCCTGCCTGTAATTCTCGACGCATTGTGTTCTTTGGTCTTCCTCTTTTCAGTTTAACTTCAGGATTCTAAGTTAGCGCTTATTTCGTGATGTAGTTTGGTGATCTCTGTAATGTATGTCCTATCCATTTCCATCATCTTTTCCTAATTTCTTCTTCACTTGGAAGTTGGTTCGTTCTCTCCCATAGTAGTTTGTTGCTGATGACATCCGACCAACGAACATTCAGTATCTTACGTAGACAATTGTTTATAAATACTTAAACTTGGAGTTACTCCCAATTCATTTTACTTCTGTGTTTGCAATCAAAACTGATCATTACTTTCTCATTATTACTTACTCTATATCGAATAAATATGCTTTTTTAGAAAAAGATTTCTATTTTAACATTTATTTATGTCAGATCAATGAAACTTCATTTTATTAACAGATTCTCTACTCAACATGATAACTGTTTCGTACATTTTTAAAGATCATCGCTAAGCAATTAAAACAGGATATTTTCTAATATACTTAATCTATCATCTAACTACTTACAAAATGTTAGGTAAATAAGTAATAAACAGTATGAGTATGTGTTTGAATTAACTCGTTGTTAAAATTAGATCACCTTTAGTTGACGTAGGTGTATTCCTTGTTGATTGCATCCATTTGGTTATTTTTGTCCCATGTTTCTGAAATGGATAGATTATGGCTAACAATGAGATCAAGGAAGTATGTTTCCTTTCGTTTGGAACTTGTTAGATAAACTTACCTGGATCCTAATGTTGCATGTCACACTGAGACTCAACATCAGTACATTTAGCTTCAAACACCGTGTTATATACTGAGCTACTGAGTTTAAATAATTATCTACTTGTTTAATATGTATGATATTTATAATATTGTCATGAAGGGTTTGAATTAGCTTGTTATTCAGGACTACTTCTTGAACAAGCTATTGGTTATTTAGACTTCGAAGTTATGTTGACATAATATTAACATTTATATCGACAGGTGCTAGGTTCTAGGCTCGCTGCGAACATTGATACTGCTATACAGATGTATATCTAGCTAACTCGATGCTGATAGAAGTTAACATGATTCATAAATTCCAATGTTAGCAAAACACACCAGCAAATACTTTCTAACTCTGATAAACTCAATAAATTCTTCATTGCGGTGAATATTCTGATTGAAATAGTATCTGATTTCTTCATATAACAAAATTCGATATCAAATCTTGCAACTTTCGGAAACTCCATGTAACTTATATTCGAAAAGAAATAGATCTTAGAGTTCATTTAAATACTCTCACCTTCGAAATATAATGCTATTTTGTATTTTACATATCATTCCTTTTTAATGAGTAGATATTACAGTCTCTTTAGGTTGAGATACGTTCCAGAGCTTTTTAATGTCATAATGTAACAATATATTTTTTACAGGTGAGAAGTCGTAATCAAGGAATATCTTTAGTGAACAAGACAGTGAATTTTATCTTAATTGATTGGTAGATTTATTGACATTGAATTGACAAATTTTTAATGCAACCCTAAAGTATTCTAATCTGGTGAAAACCAGTATATTAAAAGAGAATTTGATGTATCTATTTCAGATTAAAAACTAAGTGCAGTTACACATATAGAATAGGTTATATTCATTAAGCACCAACTTTAATTAGGTTTGTTTCAATAGAAATGAAGATCTCATTCTTTGACTAATAACCAAGCTTTAGTGATGAACTTAATCCAAAATGAGGATCTATAACATTAGTTCCATGCGAAACAGGCATTAGTAATTGCTTTGTAAAATCATTGTAAACGTTTATAACACGCAATAGAATTCACCTTACATTTTAGTGAACATCATGGGCTAATCTCATTCAAACAACCATTAAAAAAGGGAGTTTTAAATATCTATTTCATCTGTTTATAGGACTCCTCAGTGGTGTGCATCTACGACATCATCAGGGATCAAATCCAAAAACCTTTGGTCTTGGGCTGCATGCTTAACCTTTAAACTACTAAGGAAATATCCAATGGTCTACATGCCTAGTCCCAATCAATTCATGATGGTCACCAATCATTTTTAAATGTCAATCTAGTGCGACTGCCTCATACCAGATATGGTTTAACCCTGGCTATATATATTCATGTTAACAAGAAAAACATTTTAGTTGTGCAGTAATGTTTAAATGGTCTTAGGGAATCTTAAATAAGTTGCACCAATCTTTAATTAATAACGGGAAATCTAAATGATGTTAATTTAGTGCTCTAATAACTGGCGTTCGGAAAATTCGATTTTATGATTCAGAGTGGGTTAAATTAACAATAGTATTTAGATAACGAGTTAAATTTAATATAAACATTTTGACATTTTTTTACAATGTGCCTGTCCTTAGCTAAATGTACCTTATTTCACTGAACTTATCCATCTTTTTAGTTCAGTTATCAGAAGAAGTCTCAGTGTATTCATGAACTCATTCATTTCTTCTTGTCACCTACTATAGTTAAATATTAAGGAAGATGTTTAACGTTAGCTTTACATAACTGAATGAAAAATCAAGCGATAACCCTGATCCCCTGACTTACACTGAAGAGGAGAAACCAACACGTTTATAATTCGTGATTAAGGCAACTTAAACTGACAGATTACATCTTTCATAAAGCGATGATAACTAATGTTGAAAGTAAGTTTAGGTTGTGGTAAAATAGAAAACTAGGTGCTATATACTAACTATATAGTACATTCTACGGACTTCCTATATCACTAAGTTACTATTCAACTCATTACTTCGCCTTAATTAAAAGTTATTTTACTTTACTTTCTTGTGGATGGTAGGTATTCAACAGTTCATTTCAACTTATTAACTCTCGATTCAAATTGTATGTTTCCACTCTAAATTCCGTAAATACAAATTGCTTAAATCTACTTTTTATTAGACTGTGATGAAATTATCATGAGACATAAAGAAGCTTGTCTAAGAATCACTTGTTTAACAGTATGTAAAGATTTATTGTGGGCTGGAACGAGTGCAGGAGTTATTGTCACTGTAGCAATACCAAAACTTGGTACAGGACCTACACACGAGAACATTAAACAACCTCAGTTAGAGAGTAAGTTGGATGATTAATTTTTAGTTCAAATTTATATTTGTGTGTGTTTAATGTTGAAATAAGTGCTTTTTGCGGAGAGATACAGTAAATGCTTTTTCTGATCAGAAATTATGAATTATCATTTAGGTTATTACTTTTACTTTACTTACGCCTGTTACTCCTCGTGAAGGAGCATAGGCCGCTCACCAGCATTCTCCATCCGACTTGCAAACTATCTAAAAGCTTAGTAAATCAGAATTACTTGATAACAGTTTTTTAAATCCCCAGTAGACATACGTAACGTATAAATCTAGGTAAGCTAAAATAAGAATGATTCCCTCTGATGACAATCATTAACAATCCTAGTTAGTTTTGGCTTTATTGAATTTGCAATTTATGTAACATTGGGTTCAAACACTGACTGGTTTGTATCTAGATTTACATGAGACATGAAGTTTATAGGTTATGCGCCGTTTCTATGCATTCCTAAGTAGTTACATGGTAGAATATTGGAATTTTAAAAGAAAGTTAAAACACAAAACTGTATTTCATTTACTAGTGAGATGTTTTAGCAGTGTATATTCACAAACATGTGTATAACCAAATTCATCATATTCAGCTGATATAAATTTATAGATAGCTTTTAAGTGGTTAATGGAAATCCAACATTTTGAATTTTTAACCTTAGTGAGTTTATGATGTAATTTGTGTTTAAAATTGATTATATTATAACTATAACACTAGTCCTGTGTGGTTTGCATAGACTACACATTAAGTTATTTACACCATCATATAATTTTAACAATCATGAAAGAAATAATTATTCCCAATCAACCAATAAAGGGGAAATAAAGGGAAAATGCTTCGGTAAAGAAAGGGGAAATAAAGGGGGAAACGCGCCAAAATGTCGCCTTTTTCGCCTGTCCGCGGGAAATAATGCGGATTTCCCCCTTTTTGTCGCCTTGTCGCTAAATTGTCTACTTTTCGCCTAAATTTCCGCAAATTTGCTTTTTATAAAGGTACTTTATTAAGAATATTTTAGTTTGAAGGAAATACTCATCACAAAATGATCTTAGTTGTCCAATGTTCCTTGGTTTCCATTGATAATCCATATGAGATCAATCAATTGTATTAAATTGAACCACATTCTAAGTTTGTAACACTTTTACACTTTATCTTACTTTTCTCAGCTTTATCATATGGACATATTGGACAAGTTAGATTCCTTGTAACCTTGGATAACATAGCAGATGATGAAAATTCAATAACATGTAAAAATGAAAAAATAAATACATCCAATCAATCAATATACATATCAAATTCAGCAATAACACCATTTTCTGATAAAGTGACATCATCGGATAGTAACGAAACAAACACATCATCACATTTAGTTAGTTCTAGTCGAACAAATGATCTTAGTCAGTCTGGTCAATTATCTAGACATCATTTTAGTGGTAGTCGTAGATCATCAATAAATCCATGTACTACTATTAATACAAAAATGAAAGTAATTAGCGGTGGTGAAGGACGTGAAGAATTTAGTAAAAAAGATTTTACAACATTGGGAATATATGATAATAATCTTTGTTGTACTATTGGTGATGATGACAGTGACAACTATGTTCTTATTTGGGATGTGAAATAATTATTCATATTATATAACATATAGAAAACAATAATATTTTTAAAGAGATAATTCCTATTCCATGACTGTATGGTAAGTTTTTTCTAGAAGCTCATATTCGAAAAACACTTCTTTCAAATGAAAACAAATAGAACTACTGTAAATTATCATCCATAGTAGACATTTATAAAACCTATTCATTGTTTTACAGAATATATATATATATGTCTCCAAAACTCATGTATACTAACCGAATATCCCATTTTTTCTAATTAAATCTTAAATCGTACATTTTTCTTCTCTTCATCTTAGTATCTGAACAATAATAAACATCATGATATCCAAACTAGCCATCATAAACAATAATAAGTTAACTGTCACGAAGTATATCGTTTAATACAATAGACATCAGTAGTAAGTGAAATAAATGTTGAAGAAAGAAGGTGAGACTTTAATCTATAGACGGCCTTTGAGCGACGCTGAAGTGACCTTGAGAGTGGACACCTACTGATTAAGTTTAAGTGAGAGTTATAAATCATTTAGAATAATGATGGTTAAACTTAAGAATTAGATTTAGAGTTTTCATCACCAATTGACATCATCTATAATGTTAAAACTATATTTAGCCAAATGTATGAATGAGTTTCGCGCCAAAATTCATGACTCGTTATCTTATATCTGATTGATTCGTTCATAAATTGTAGTCTCTCCAACGACTTACACTCATGTATATACATATGGTTCTTTATTTTCTTTCATCATTGTAGTGAATGTTAATTTTCATGTATGTACATTGATAAAATATTCATAACTCTATGACGACAATGAATCAACATTCAAATAGCTGAATTCATACTTACATAAAATAAAATAGATTGATCAGTAGATAAAAATATATTTGTAGCTAGTACTATGAGAAAAGATTTTCATTTTAGTTTCTTGCTCTAAATTTAAATAAGTTCATAATCCGACAGAATCAGATAATTAATGTCCTTAGAAAAAAAAACCTAGAAGGAATACAATATAATTTGAACAGAATAATTTACTTGACCATATTAAGGGAATTCGAATTAATGTACTAACTAAGAATTCCTGAAATAGAGTGACTTGAGGCAGGTAGAACTAGATGTGTATATGTGAAAGTAGTATATTTTGCAATTCGTAATAAGTGCTCAATCAAGTATAAAGGAATCATTAGTTCGTGCAAATGACACAACAACTACAGCTTAAATGGGAATCCGAATTTCTGTAATCGATTGTACTTCTCCTTAGGTTCATCATGTGTGACTTTCTGATTGTGTATTGGATTTAAACTCCGTATGATGTAGAATGTACTCAATAGAATGGGCTAACCTGGGTCCTTATAAAGAACTCGGTTCCTCTGGCTGGTTTCCATATGAACCAAAGATTTATTGACATGTTTTGGTGGACCTTTCGTAGATTATGGAAGAGCATTTTGTGCAAAGATATTTGTTTAAGTAATTTCATTGCTTCTTTTGTGTACAGTTTGATAATTCTGAACTGAAAGACTTTATCTGTTATCCTCTCCGGGTCTATGAATTTTACGGCAACAGTAGAATTGACGTTTGTTTTCAAGATCTTGATATTTCTTGCTTGAACATCAGAATGAGAGAATTTCGGAGTCGTGCATAATTCTTCGCACTTTGATTCTACAGTTAAAAGATCATCAAACATCAGAAGCGTCTTCAGTGGTCAATAAGGAAAACATTTTAGTGGCTATTTATCTGACTCTAATGAGATCGTTTGCTGATAGTCATTCAAATGTACATCCCAGTTATCCTTATATATTTTTAACGACTTAATCAGCGTAAGTGAATAAATGAATTAAATAAGACAAATAAGTGAATGGATTTTGGATAAATATATTTCATTCACTCAGTGATTTGAACAGACAATCAGGGAAACAAAATGAAGAGGAAAGGCGAAACTGGATAAGCGAAGACGAGTAAGCCAATTCATTCCCGTCAAACTCGATTAAACCTCTGACCATTCGATACAGAAGTATAACCGTGAGGAAGAAGAATCCCATCTAATGATTGTAGGTTGGTTACGGTTTATTTAGTTATTGAAAGATTTTCTAGACCTCGTTATTGATTAACTGTGACAGAACTTAGTAATACTATTAATACATGTGAACTGTTATCAAAGAATTCATTCAATACGTGAAAACACCGCCAGATAGAAAGCTGATGTTAGTTGGTTGAACGTGGGTGCATTCATGAGAAATATGCTCTAGACTCAATGTTATAAGGTGCTTTGAACTCCTCATTTATATTCATGCATACTGGTTGATTATGTATAAAAGGTAGTTGAAAGTATCGCGCCCCGGATAGCTCAGTGGTAACGTCCCTGACTATGAAGCTGGGTGACACAGGATCGAATCCGCCAAGGAGCACCAGTTCCCTCAATGATTACAGGTAAACCTTGCTGACGAGTGCCAAGCAGCACGAAACCCGAGTCCAGGGTTTCCTGTCGATTACCTCCAACCACCATCCAGTATCAAATTTTGGGATAATATAGACATCGACTTCTATGAACATATGTGATTATAAGATTTTGAAATCAAATAAGTTTTTGAGTCGCACTATGATTTTGGCTAATTAAATCTCTACAATATTGAAGTGGTTAAACAACCCGTAAAATAAATAGTTCCGTAAATCTTTAACATTTGATATTGACCTGATTAGTTGTACTTGACACATCTAGCTGAAGGTGCTCAGTCGCGCATTCTCATCAGATCACAAGTAAGTCGTGATACACATCTTTTACAACGGTTAGCCAGCTTAGAACATACGCTTCTCTACATATCAATAGTCTTCAACAATTTCATTTCTGCCTTCTGATTTGACTAGGATGACACACTTCGATTATAAAGGTGTTACGTGTAAAAGCGTTGTCGAACTCTGGATACCTGCGGCGTCTTTATATGTTTGAGCCAAATCTCGGAATGGCAACTTTTTTCACGTGTTTAAGGTTTCTTTCGACTTGTTAGTTTATTACCTACTTACTTACTACATACAGTGAGACTATCTTCACGTTCGTATTAGAGATTCTAACTTGATGTTTGTTGACAGTTGTTTTGAGTTTCATATGTTCTTCAACTGAAAGAATTCTGTTCTAACACTTTTCCTACCCTCGCCTTTATATCTCCATGAGATTCTACACGTTCATGGATAATGCTGTCCAGGTACGTGAAGCTTTCCACATCTTCTAGAGCTTCTCCATCAAGTGTGATTGGGTTGGTGTTCGCCATGTTGTGCATGAGGATCTTTCTTTTTCCTTTGCGTATGTTGCGGCCTGCTGATACATAAACTCCTGCCATATTGTTTGCCCTGACCTGCATTTGTTGATGTGTATGGGATAGAAGAGCCAGGTCACCTGAGAAGTACAAATCATCTAGTTGCATCCAACCTTTCCACTTTATTTCGTGCTTTACCTCTGATGTCGAAGACTTCATAATCCAGTCAACCACCAAGAGAAACAGAAGGGGTTAGAGTAGGCAGCCTTGTCTGACGACGGTCCTTGCTTGGGATGCGTCTTGCAACAAAAGTGTAGAGATAATGGATACTGTACAAAAATATAGATGCACAAAATCCATAGGACTTTAATTGTCAATAAAGGATGTGTTTGAGTTTTTAGTTTCATTATCCACAATTATAAAAAGTGATCAATGATCCCAAATACGATATAATATAACTCGGAATAATTACGCGACTGAAATATAAATGTAGATATCAAACATATAAAGGATCTATTAATGCGGCAGTTGACGAAGTGGGAACGAGAATCATGTGAGCCACAGTGCATTTATAAACGGTAATCAAAGTGTAATGGAGGCCGAGGAAAGATCCTTAATGGAAGTTCAGGGTGGTACAGATTTTTACGGATCTTGAAAATATATGTGAAATTGTAGACCATGTGAATAATGACAAAATTAACTTACAAAATGGGTCTATGTTAACATTTTCACAAGCTGATGTCTTCCGTCGTAATAATTCCGTATGATGTTGACAATTTCCTCAGGTTCATCATAGTGTCAAAGGACATTTACATTGAGTAATCCTATTCACACTGTCCAATGCATTTTCATGATCAAGAGAGTTGATGTATAGTGACACATTTTTCTCGACTGATTGTTCATGACCGATCCTCAAAGAATCCAGTCTGTTGATCTCGAAGTCGGAGGTCTACTGAATCTTTCATCCGGTTCAGCAACACTCCAATGAAAAAATTTTCTGGTACTGATAATAGTGTGATTTCTCCGTATTTCGTCTGACGAATCACTACGTGAAAATTTCAAACGTTCATCATTGCACTTTACCCACCTCATCCACAAATATCACTATCACCGCCTAACGCTTCATGTGGAGACCTCTCCATCACTTCGTGCAGTATGCCAGTGATAAAGCTAGTTGATATAAAAACACAATACCTACGTATACTGGAAAGTCAGCTAAGTGTACCCGTTAGCATAATTCGCTAAAACCAAAATCCAAAATTCCAAAAATAGTATATTTCATACACAACAAAATACTGACCGCCGTAGAACCAACATCCGACAAATGCGAAACTCTCTTGCTGAGATTAACATTACCATTAACCAATTACAGCCCCTTACATGTACATGCGCCCTTAACAATGAAGAAAACCTTGAATTATCGCCAATCTGAATGTATCTTGGAGTTTGCAGTTAAAGAACTCACAGAAAGAGTAATGTCTCCCCATAAAGCAAATTCGTATAATCTCCCTGACTACACACTTCATGTTGATTCAGACCAGTTTTAAGAAACCAGCCAAGTTTCGTCGTGTTTGTTGATCATCTTAATTATGGCGCTCGTGTCATCCGGGTGTAACAAGAAAAAATGAATATTATTAGGGTCTTCGGCGAGACTCTAATTTAGGGACGACCTTTGAACGAATTTTAAGTGACCTTGAGAATATTAGACAATCAGAAGACAGCTAGTATAACGTAGAAATATATTAGAAGAAACTAATGGATTACAGTGAATATACTTCTTTTACATGATTTAAAATCTTATCAAGGTTTGCTTAAGTTTCAGATGTTTTGAAATCATATTGCATACGGTATAAAAAGTCATAAATTCCAAGTACCTGTCGAGTATATTCGCGGGAATGCTACTTACACAATCCTACTTTATACTACGTCCCCTGTTGTATTTTCACTTTCACACTGCCGTTTCATCTGTCTGCACGATACATCCTACTCCTCCGAATGATTGGTGTATACGTGTTATTTTAGTTGCACATATGTCACGGCAGTACTTATACCACAGGACTGCTGAGGTTTTATAAACAACTGCAAACGCCGCAGTCAGTGTTACTGGTGTATTTATTATCCAATTTGCAACTATTATCATAATCTGATTCAGTTTCAGTAGTAATCGAGCAAAGAAAGTCCTCGTTTTAGCAGACTTTCTCCCCCAACATGAAGGACAACAAAATATAATCTCACCACGGTGGTTTGCACACTTTACTGCGGTCATTTGATAACCGCAGTCTCACGTACAAGAGCTTTTTAGTAATCCCATCCATTGTAGCCTCTCAATAATCACCCCTTCTCTAAAATCCGCTGTAAACCGATCATATGTGAGCATCAGGTGTTAAACTTGGCTCCGTGACCTTGAAACGGCTCACACGCTTCTGATTGGCTCGTCCCTAAATTAGAGTCTCGCCGGCTTTGAAGGGTTCTTCGTGAGCCGTCTCGAGAGGTCGTCGAAATAAGTCAGAACGATTCCCAGTAGTGTAGTAAGACAACGGAAATGTCCAGATTCAAACTGGCACCCACGGTCTGTAATGATAGTTGACGAGCAACCGAGGTTTTCTGCCCATCGTTTGATGAGGGTGTTGGCCACTCTTTCGGCGGTAGTGTCCTTGATAAGTACTGCTTCCGGTCATCGAGTGAAACAGTCTTTACAAGTTAAGAGATAAGGGTATCCATTTAAAGGAGGTAAAGGACCGACGGCGACACTACGATTTCTGGACGATATAAGATAAGAGGTCTCGGATTTTTGCGCATACTTCACTCGTCCATTTGGCTAAATAAAGTTTTGGAACTATAGATGATATCAATTCGTGGTGAAAACCGTAAATCTAATTCTTGACCTTAACCATCAACTGTAGATCATAGTCTAAATTCCTCACACAGATTTATAACCCTCATTTGTTCCAGGTGATTTGGTAGACACTATCAAGGTCACTCTGGCGTCACTGAAGTGTCATTCATAAATGGTCGCACGAACATCTGGATAAGAAAGTTTGTGCAGCATATTGAAGACGCTGCGTCAATTGGACAATCCATACCTCTAGATATGTCTCAATTTCCTTGCTTGTTCTCATTTCTTTTATAGACAGTCTCAGGGCTGTGGAAGATAGCTCGTGCCGAAGATCAGTGTCTACTTTTCGAAGCTGGGCATGTTTTGGATGGTCAATTCCTTGGAAACTCTCCAAAAAAGGTATACGAGACACAACCTGTGGAACTACATTGTTTGCCCCAGGAATGTGTCGTGTATCAGAGGTAAACTGCGTAATGTAGTCCAGTCGTCGAGACTCTCGGGGGGAGTACCTGTCTGGGGATGAGCTCAGACAGAATGTAAGAGGTTTGTAATCGGCGAAATTCTCGGCCTTCAACAGAGTGTTAAAAGTACTGTACAGCATAATACATGCCTAGGGGTTCCCTACCGAAAGTGCAATATCTCGATTTGGTATCTAGCGACCGTCTTGAGAAGAACGCCAAAAGTTGCCAGGTGTGGTTAACCCACTGCTGTAAACCTCCCCCAATTGCCGAGTCGCATATGTCCACTGCGATACTAATGGGTGCTTCCGTGTCCTGGTGAGCGAGAATGGTAACTTTGACGACAAGTTCTTTGACTGTGGAGAATTTTTTGTTCATGACAGTGTCTAAATTGATGGGTTTCGCATTTCTACGAAGTTGGTCGGTTAAATGTCTCATTGAAGACGAGCGATTCAGAATGAACCGTTTATAGAAACTTACTAGGCTGTTAAACCTGCGTTGTTTGTTGTCGATTATGAGCAATTAAGAATGGTTTCCACTTTGCTTTTCAACGATCGATTGCCTTGAGTATCAACAGTATGTCCGAGAAAATCGATTTGACATTTTTGGATGCTTGCAGTAATGCCGTGTTTTTTGCGGTCGTTTGAAGACAACGTCTAGATGATGGAGATGAGCGTCTGTGTCCAGACTTGCAACCAAGCAGTCATCAAAACACACATAAAGGAAGTTGCGACGTCTAAAAACGTCGTCGATTAGTTTCTGGGAAGTTTGAGCGCGATAACTTAAACCGAATTGCTTGCGGAAAAATTCGTAGAGTCCAAGGGGAGTAATGATAGCGGATTAAGGAATGTTGTCACCAGCCATGGGAATCTGATTATATGCTTTAACCAAGTCGGTTTTCGGAAAAAAAACGGCTGTCCCTTTAAAGGTAGTTGTCAAATTGTGCATGTGAGACAACCGGTGACGATCACAAGTTTCCGCATTCAGTCACCGGTAGTCACCAGTTGGACACCAATCGTTGCTGTCTTTCCTAAGGACCGTGTACAAGTGAAATACTTACAGCCTGTTCGATGGTTGAATAATTATCAGGTCTGCCATGTAGTCTTTGGCCAACCTCGGTAGCTAGTCGGTGTGCTTTCGAGAATACAGATGGTCCTGCAGTCGTGATGTGGTGTGTAACATTGCTGGTTGCATACGACTATTTTGTTCGCGTTTGGTACAGATAGGAGAACTTATCGAGTATCTGTTGGTAGCATTGATTGATCGTGTGTTTTACTGTGAATGGGGATGATCTACAATCGGTAAACGAAGTTACACAAATAGATATATATTGGTTGTTCCGTCTGTTAAACTCCGTTCGCTTCTGTCGACGAGTAGATTATGGTGTTGTAGCAGGTCTGTACCAATAACTTGAAATGAAACATCTGCAACAACAAAGGTCCAGTGAATGAATTTGCGTAAACACATGTTAAGATGTAAACATCATCTACCGTATATGGCAATCGGTTTCCCTTTTGACGCTTGCAAGTTGAAAATCGGCTTGTGGATTCAGTCGTTATGATTTCGCAGGAAGAACGCCAACTTCGGCACCAGCATCGACGAGATAGTAAACTTTAGTCATCATACCAGTGATGCACAACAGACGGTTGTGTTCACCGGCTACGGTTTTTGTTAACGCGTGCTGGCTGTGAAGTTTCCCGAATAGTTTTCCGTGTCGTTCGGTTTAAAGGTTGGGAAACTATAGGGCATTCTGTAGTTTCTAGAAGACTTACAATAAGTATTGTCATGCCGACACCAATCAGGATTATCGGCTTCCCGTGGAATGAATACAGATCTTTTTCATGACGAACTTCTTCTAGGAGCTTGAAAACGTTTGCGAATATGATTAATATTAGGATAACTAGTGAATGACAGAGGCCAATAACGTCATTTTGTGTTCGCCGAGGTTTTTCTCTGACAGAATAATCACCGGAAATGAGGGGCTCTGAAGACCTTCAGAATCCTATGAACAGATGCATTCAGTTAATCTACAACGTTATTTTAAAATGGGATTAGGACTGGCTGCATCTGGTGGGGAAGCGTAGACAAGAAGAGCTGTTTAGACAGATGTGGTGTTTGAATGAACTAATAACTCCTTTGTACTTGTTGAATGCCTGATTTCGAATTCTAAATACAATACATTCGTTCGTGCTTATCTAGTAGTTCTTGGTCCACTCACGTGATTTCTGGGATTATTAGTTCATACTATAATTCAAATACTTCTAATTATCATAACAGGCCATTGTCAAAGGTCCGTTGATCTGTGATTTGTCGCAGTCTTAGAATTATTTCTGTAGCCAAGCCATGATGCAGCTCGATTTTGTGGAAAAGTTGGTCAAATCTTCGTCGGTCGTCAAGTCTGTACGTCTTAGAACATCCTTCTTCAAGCAGTCGTAAAGTTCCCGCACATTACTAGTAAACAGACTAGGCGTGAAGTACCTGTTAAAATCGTATGATAGTGCTCCCACTACTGCGAAAACTTGTGCACGTCGGTCCGTTACGCCGTTCTCCTGAAATTCAGTCGCTGTATAGCAGGACCAGGTTTCATATTGTTGGATCAAAATGACGTAAGTTGAAAAAAGAAGGTGAAATAGTCCTGATATCAAATAGCTCTAATATATGTTCTGTGATGATGAACACATAATACACTGGTGGAGGAAAGGAAAAAAAATAGTTCGAAAATATGAAAAGAATATCACATTATGTAAAAATAGAAATTGAAGAAATGATAAGATAATGTTCCGACAATGAGCAGACTTACAGTTTACTGTTTGGTGTGCCAGGTCTCATCGGTATCACCACTAAAGATACCACAGGTTGGTTAGTTATGTCACTGCCAAAAACTTTTAGGACTCCGTATACAGTGTTTGTTTGTCCTAAACCGGAATGTTTCATACAATCGGCTAGCGTCTGCCTAAAAGTGGTCAGTGAATTGTTAGAAAAGGTTCAACGAACCGGAATAACAAAGCTTCCGGACGGTGGCCAACCGAATAAACCAAATCTATCTTCATTCACTTGTCTTTCTAAATAGAGAATTTATGAGAATACTTAAAGTGTTCACAAACCCCTAACAAATCGTTTGTCAGCTGACTATCGACTTTCCCATTGAGTTACCAACGAATGGAATTCATTACTTCGTCTGTCAACGCTTTTAGAAAAAAATCGGTCAAACTGAGAGACTAGAATTGCCATGATCAACACAAACCAGCCTCCTATCCTTCGCGGATTGAAACTGGGACTGAAACGGCAATACTATTTGAACCGGAACTTTTGTTACAAACTATGCTAGGTTAATAAATTATGCCGTTGAGGCAACAAGCCGAATGAGGAAGTTTATGTGTTCAGGGTATTGTGTAGAGAGGTCGAATATATGAGAGAAAAGTATTTTTTAAACGAACATTATTGAATACTCTCCCAAGGTCACCTCCGTGCTTCTAATATCACTTTCCATGTAATGCTTTTTCACAGTATGTTTAGGTTAAGGTAAGCATAACAAATCAACTTTATAGGTCTACCCGAAATCATTTTTTAGTTCTCGGTTTTTCTGTATATCTCGGATTGTCCGTTCAAACAGTTCAAGGTCAATCGTCGCTGCTATGACACATCGCGAGTCGATACGGCCTGTCGTCACGTCAGATCTATGTTCTCAGGACTTCGATTCTGTTGTACTTGTAGTTGAAGACGTATCAGATGCATCGTCGTTTACGCCTCTGTCTGAAACGTTACAGGAAGCATCACAGGTTTGTGTAAAGCAGGGTTATAATTTTTTTTCAGGTGAACCAGAAATTTTGTTCAGATGTCCACACCTTGACTTGTCGTTCTTTACCATCTAAACGTTTAGTATGTTGATATTCATTTATAAAGTCTCCTAGGTCGTTTCGTTTACTGGTCACCTTGATCAAGACATTGATGATGCTCGTCGGATAACCGAAGCATCGACGAAAGGTATATCTCAGTAAGTAAAAGTGAGGTTTAAGTTAGTATTAAAGGCAGGTGGTTAAAATCTGAAAAGACTTATATGAAGATAGACAACTTTGATCACCTAATTCAGTCATATGTCTGGTCAGCTTATTTGCTGAAGTCTGATCTCACTATCTCCAATATCTTTATGACAAGCTTATGTAAATCATTGATAAGTAGTTTCATCTAGTTTTAGTCTGGTCACTTTACAGCAATAATCCTAATGAACTCAAAAGTCATATGTTAGTCGGTGTACTCAGAATATACGTGGGTCCATATTCGTTTCAAGACGTGTTTAGTGGAACCAGCAGATATCACATCACTCAGCAAACATCTAGTGTTTAGGTGTAAATTAAAGCAAAGAAGTTAGACTTAAGGTTCAAAATAAACGGCCAAAGTACGATAGGCAAGTTCATAATTATATAAAAATGACAAACAGTAAATAACTCCACCAACCACGTTTGGGCTTTGGCACACCTATCTTTCTCCTTACTTCTGATAGCCATTAATACACGTTGGTTAGGTGTTGGTTGGGCGTACGTAATATACGTCTTGGTTTTCTCAACTGATAAGTGTTCAGAATCTTATCAACTTATATGCCACCTTTGCCTGGTACTGTACGTTTAAACTTTCCAGCAATGCTATAGCTACACCGGTCAATAACCTGAGGTTCAGCAATTTGTTCTATAATTTGTATTTGACGTCTTTAAAGCAACACAGCCGACTGCAACGTAGTGTACTCGTCCCTTCGTTGGCAGACGGATATATCATCTACACCACAAGTTGGAACATACCAGACAAGCTTTTTAAATTAGTGCTAAGATTAAATCGGCCATCGATCCATCAGGTCTGATGATAAGCATTGTTACAAAACCTCTCTATCAACGGGTTTAAATTTCGCCTTGAGGTCATGAATCACAACTGTAAGCGGTAAGTGTACCAATATTTTAAAGCCTGACGAATGATAAATGATTGACCTATATACGCTTATCGAGGTCTAGACACACTCTGGTTTTACCGAGTTTGTTATTTGTCAGTTCGACGATCATTTAATGATTATTAAGGTTAGATATTTCATTAGTCAAACTGTTATCGTTTTGGTTATCATAAGAAAACTTTAGTTATTTCTGAACTGAGACACCCAACCGTTGAGGCCTGTCGGGTAAGATTTCTCCTAACTTCAGACATCCAAACAGTATTTCAGTCAGCCTGACTGTTAAAAATGTTCCATCATTCTTAAAAACCTCTGGAGTCAAACAATCGAGCCTCATAGAACTGTATACTTCGCCAAGATCAGTAGTACTTCTCAAGCGTTCATAGTTCAGCCACAAGCTCATAAGGAGTTTATTTCTCTATGTCTGCTTAACTAAGTTTAATGTGATTTGTATTTTGAACATAATATCATTCGAAAACTACACATTTTTCAGCGTGGGATGGAACTATTCTTTCACAGATGTGAGGTTAACATGCAAATACGGTATAGCCTTATTCTACCATTCATCAAAATCGCTTCATGTTATATAATCTTTAGCTAAATTCAGTGAACGTCTTGCATGTTTGTACGAGGTATTAATTGGTCAGAGTGCACTTCACCAAAATCCTACGTTATTCTAAAAGAGTTGTATGTTTTTTTAGAGCTATCAAAATCGGATCTAAAAGACCGCTCCTTCTGTTGGGTCCATTGAAAACGGCTAAAAAGTTGGGACACTCTTGGCTTGAACCATCCGTTTCCTGTTTGGCATCTTTGCTTGGTGCCTTCCATGCTTTGTATGTGGTAAGTTTCCGGTATTTTTTAAAAATTATCTTTGCGGTTTAATTAGTGCACTAGTTACAAAATGCTTGAGACAATTCTAGTTCTTGATGACTGAGTTAGAGGAGTCAGTCAGACAGCTCTAACGTAGAACCAGGCACATATATGCATCGATCCAAGTTACCACACCTCATTAGCACAACAAGACGAACACCGAATTCACAATAGTTACTTCACTGGTAGTAATATATAAAAGAAAGATTGTGCATAAGGATATGATATTAGAAGAAAGAATTAGTTGATAGAAAAGAAGATATAAAGTAATTTTTATCTCCCAGCCTAAAAGTAGACAGAGTCTATACACCTACGCCATTGTGATCGATTCTAAGCCATCTTACCCAGTCTCCAACCATTTGTTACGATAGTCACGAGGACCCCGACCGGGTAGTCTGTATTTACCAACATGGCTAAGACTAAAAGTTGGTGACTTCAAGAACTGATGCCACGTTTTGGTTTGGCCGCCCCTAACTTCCAACCGTCCCCAACACTAGTCAGCATTGCACGTCGTGTTAATCGGTGCTTAGGCATACATAACACGTAGCCTAACCATCTCAGTCGACGTAGATTCACAACCTCATCAACTGACTTGCTGTCACTCCCTAATATCCTGCGTCTAATCTCACAATTACTTACCCAGTGATCCCAGCAGATACGAGCTATATTTCTAAGCTATCTGTGATCAAATACTAGTTACTTACGTCTATCTTCTACTCAATGGCCATGTTTCGCAGTATTCTCATCCCTTAGTTGACAGACGAATATCTTGTAGAGGTTCACCAAGTTTGTTGAAAAAAAACGTCTTCTTAATCTAACTCCAATAAATGATATCTCGTTAATTGAGTATTTAAAGCTGGCTAAATCTCCTAGTATAGTTATGGATTTACTCGAGATTATTCAGAAGCCTGAACACCAGTTGTAGAGATATTTTATTGTTAAAGATTAATGAAATCCACAAGCATACAGCAAGCAAGCACCGAGTGGGACAAAGTGTGTGACTGTGTTAAAAATCCATATATATTTTTGAGTATTGATCAAGTGTGGATAAATTATTGATTATCTATGTGTCTCAAGCAATGGGAGAATAGATTAGGGATTGTAGTGCAAATACGCGCTCAATCATACTCATGGAAATTAGCATAGTGGAGTAGACAAATAATACATTAGTGGAGTAGGCTTGCTACATAAGCTCCCATCCAGAACATTGATGTCTTTATTTACAAAAAAAATTTTTTATTAACATCTATGTTCGACAAAGAGATAAACAACGGAATTGTTTTGAAAATAAATGTACAACTCGATATGATGAGTAAGCGTTAAATTGTAATAACAGCTTGTGTGTTAAAACCTTTTATATCATGTATATATGAATGTATATTTAACATGAACGAATTGGATAAAGTTAAAATGTAAGCATAATGATGATGCGTCGGGCCAATTGAAAAAATAGTAATGAAAATAAAGAAGGATTTTTGTGTTATTAGAGTAATCTCAGGACTTGGTCTAGATAAATATGGTGTTTGCTACATACCTATCTGGCCAGTGTACTCTTCTTCCTGATCTTATTGCGGTTTCTGTTGCTGGCGTACTTCTGAGTGAAGTTTTGTTTGTTGCAGTTAGTCTACTTGATGCTTGCTTTGCTGCAGGTTTAGACAGTTTTACAGTTGTCTGTTTCCCAGTGTTCTCTAAAAACGCTGGTTTTATTCTGTCGATGCTAACAGTGTCATCTTTACTTGCTCTTTCCACCAGACCTTGAATGACATGGCTCAAAATCGTTTGCAATGGCGCAGGTGCATCCACTCTCTGTGTTCTCTCAAACTCTAATCTTCTGTATTCTCCATGTTTTTTATTTTCTTTCCAAATCTATTCCACTGGACTATACTCCTTAAATAACATGTTCAAACCCTAATGTTCCCTATCGCTACTTATACTTTTAGTACCTCTACCACTATGGGATTTGAATCGATAACTGAATCTCTGTGCTAATGTGATGTGGCAACTCGAACTGATGTATGTACGTACGAAGTTCCACGTTGTTACTGACTGACTGACTTACCTGCTCTTTCCACTGTAACTGTTTTACCGTCCTTTCGTATGATTTTAAACGGGCTGTCGTAAGGAGCCTGTAACGGCTATCGTACTCTGTCATTTCTGACGAATACATGTGAGCATTTGTCTAGTTCATTAGGTACGAATGATTTCACCTTTTGGGTTCGTGGTTCAACGGACCTAATGGATTCCATCTGTTGTTTTAATTGTTGTACATAGTTGGTTATGTCTGCTGGAATATCTGTTGCACGGTCAAAAAATTCACCAGGCGAACGTAACGTTGTTCCATAAACCATCTCGGCAGCATAACAACCAATGTCTTGTTTTATGGATGAGCGAAAGCCTAATAGTATCAAATGAAGTTTGGCATCCCATTTGTAATCTCCTCCTGCGGCCGTCAAAGAGGCTTTTAATTGTCTGTGGAACCTCTCTATCATTCCATTAGCAGTCGGATGATAAGCAGTGGTTCTAATTCTCTTTATACCGAAAGTATCTGTAAGTTGCTGAAATAGTTTGCTTTCAAACTGAGCTCCACGTTCGGTCGTAATTGTTGTAGGGACACCGAAGTTTGTAATCCAGTGTTCCACCAGTTTCTTCGCCACTGTTGATGCTGACGTGTTTTTTAACGGAACAGCTATGGACCATCTCGTAAATCTATCTATACATGTTAGTACATGCGTGTAACCATTAGAAATTGGTAACGGTCCAACAATGTCGATATGAATGTGGTCAAACCTAGCGCTAGCGACGGGGAAAATTCCTGTAGGAGATATGATATGTCTATGTACTTTTGACTTCTGGCATTGGATGCATTCCCGTGACCATTTCCGTACATCTTTGTTTATGTTTGGTCATACAAACCTATCTGTGATAAGCTTTACTGTGGCTTTTATACCTGGATGAGATATGTTATGTAGTTTCTCAAAACTGTTTCTTCTCATGTCACAAGGTACAAAGGGGCGAGTGTTACCTGTTGAAGTATCACAAGTTAAGGTGTCCTTGTTGTTTATGGAGATGTTTTCGAATAATAACTTCGTTTCCTTAGACTGCAAAAGTTTTTGTAACTACCTATCGAGCTTTTGATGTTTTGCCATGTCTTGATAGTTTATATCACGGATCGAGAAGGTATTGATATTTAATCTCAATAGTGCATCTGCTGTCTCATTTGCATTGCCTTTTATGTATCGTATATCAACTGCGAATTGCGAAACGAACTCTAGTTGACGAATTTCGTCTGAAGCGAGGAAGAGAAGCTGGTCCAAATGGTTTAATTCCAGAGGTTTTAAGCATGGTTGTCCAGTTTTGGCGATAAGGATGACTAATTATTTTGGCTAAAATCTGGGAACTGAACTTACTCCCATCTGACTGGTTGCAATCACTGATCGTTTCAACATATAATAAGGGATCAAAATCGTCTTGTGATAACCATAGAGGGATTAGTTTGACCAATATAGTATCTAAAGAACTAGCCTCAATAATTATCGGACGCCTAACAAAGACTCACGAACTGCAAATACGAGAGAACCAGGCTAGCTTCAGACTTGTTCTTGGCTGCGTCGACCACATATCCACCATTCGTCAGATCTTAGAACACAGGCATGCTTATCGACATCCGACAATCATAGTTTTTTCTTGACTTGAAAGCAGCATTTAACTCTGTAGACTGAGAGGTTGTGTGTCATTGAAAGGTATACCTCAGAAGTACACAAACTTTGGGAAGACTCTTTACTCGAACACTACCAGTGGAATCAGAGATTATGGAGAATTGTCATCTGATTTTGCAACCTTAAGTGCTGTCCGACAAGGCTGTTCACTATCGCCATTTTTGTTCAACTTTATCATAGACCTACTGCTGGAAATAAGGTTCTTGTCGACTGAATGTTCGGGCATTGATCTCCTAACAGTAGGTCCACTTATCGACTTAGAATACATAGATTACATAATCCAATTTGGTGGAGACGCTGATAAAATGCAGTCTTTTGGTAACACTGAGCAATAATGCCAGGATGTTTAAAATGCGTTTCTGCCCCTCTAAATGCAAGTTGTTGCTCCAAAAATGGCCTGCGTCAACAACTAAACA
The DNA here is from genome assembly GCA_946903255.1 of Schistosoma spindalis. Classification (NCBI taxonomy): domain Eukaryota; kingdom Metazoa; phylum Platyhelminthes; class Trematoda; order Strigeidida; family Schistosomatidae; genus Schistosoma; species Schistosoma spindalis. The sequence continues at coordinate 40,244,597 of OX336418.1, forward strand.
AAGGATAAGCAATGTTGTAAAAGGAGTTGACCACTTTACTTATCTTGGAAGTCTTGTCAGCCCTAATGGGTTGGTGTACAACGACATCTCAGAACAGATTCAGAAAGCTCGTTTGGTTTTTGCCAATTTACATTACCTATGAAGAAGGTGAGATTGTAGCAAGCCCACACCAATAATGTATTATTTGTCTACTCCACTATGTTAATTTCCATGAGTATGATTGAGCGCGTGTTTGCACTACAATCCCTAATCTATTCTCCCATTGCTTGAGACACATAGATAATCAATAATTTATCCACACTTGATTAATACTCAAAAATATATATGGATTTTTAACAGTCACACACTTTGTCCCACTCGGTGCTTGCTTGCTGTATGCTTGTGGATTTCATTAATCTTTAACAATAAAATATCTCTACAACTGGTGTTCAGGCTTCTGAATAATCTCGAGTAAATCCATAACTATACTAGGAGATTTAGCCAGCTTTAAATACTCAATTAACGAGATATCATTTATTGGAGTTAGATTAAGAAGACGTTTTTTTCAACAAACTTGGTGAAACTCTACAAATTGGTGAGCCCAACATGATGTACGACGCTATGTGTCAGTTTGTCCCGTTTGAAACTCGGTCGTAATAAGTCTGGAAACTGACTAAATAAACTAACATGCTTGTCATTCTCGCAATGAGGTTTGATCAATAAATGTATGGACGTCTCGTTAGATATAATTCCTTTAATTTCACTGCTATGATCGGCAAGGACAAGTTTCCGATTTCTTACATCTACGAGTATTTTATGGGATTGCAGAAAATCAATGCCGATTATAGGAAGGAGGACGTCAGCTATGATAAAGCTCCATGAAAAATTAGATTTAGGACCGAAATTTGATTGTAACTGCCTTCTGCCGTACGTCCTGATCTCAGATCTGTTCGCGGCTTGTAGTTTTAGTTTGGGGTCAGGTGTGCTTTTCTCAAGTGTAGTGGTGTAGTGAACAAAACACAGGTGGGGACAATCGGATGTATTGAGCAACAAATTACAGAACTAGTTAGTAAAATCCAACAACCATATATGAAATGCTCAATTTGCAAAATGTTCATCAATTGTCTCAAATGACTCAGAATTCCTTTGTTCTTGCATTTTCCTACAAATTGCATTCTTTCTTCATTCTTTATTGTTCGATCTTCTCGTCTCTCTGCTGCCAGGCATTGTGTTCATGACTCACGTCATATACTACTTATGTCTACATAAGTAGCACACACCACAGTGGGTGGTACTACACTAACCTCTGCCTCGGTGTCTACTAAGAACTGTGTTCCGGTTCATTTGTCTGTAACATATAACAAACGACTGCCTTGAGAGTTGTGGTCAGCGACTGCAGTCGTCACTGTCCGACGGCGTTGACGGTCCCTTTGTTGTGTGCATGCGAAGTTACAGGGAAGAGTACACTTTTTAGCTTGTTTACCGTACGTTTTATGGTACCAACAAATGCTATGTCGAGTGGTGCTTAAACTACGACGTCTACGGCTTTTGGCCCTTCCTCTACACATGCAGTGGAAGGTATTCAAAAATTGGAGCTGGGCTATCTGATTAGTGAGGACTTCGACTGTTCGTCGTAACTAAGCGATCTCGTCAATTGGGTTTGATTGTATGTGAGATACGGAGTGAGTCCTAGTTCGCTTGTAAATTCTATCGGCTATGTCAGCTAGCCTATCAAAATCGATATCTTCGTCTCCAATCGTTAATATTTGTTGGATGTTTTGTGGGAGACGTCTGAGCCACAATTGATATAATAGACGTTTATCTACTGTACGATTCCCCAGTAAATTTGTCATGTGGCGTTTTAATTGAGATGGGGTACAGTCACCTAGCTCTACATTAGCTAAAAGTTGATCAATTGTCTTCTGGTCGGTGAGAGTTGTAACACGAATGACCTCTCTTTTTAGACAATCGTAGTAATTCCAATATGAAATTTATTATGATTGGAGAATATGCAGCAGACTTTGTAGAGAATACTAGCGATTGGTTAATCTAGATCTAATTTGTTTTCGCTCGTCATCGTGTTCGGAGCCTGATGGAATATGTCTGAGTTCATCAGTAAAGTAGTTGTCTCAGAAATCTACTGGTTTTTCGTAACCATGTGGTTCAAATCACTAATGGATGTCACTGCTGTTCGTATATCTTTTTAGTCAACATCTGGGTCAGCCTCGTTTTCAGAACTACCTAAGTGTGACCTCAGTTGTTCCTAAAATCTACTTTTGGCCTTCTCATCACTGCGTTCAAGTCTAACGGGTCTTCTTAGTGTGGTTTTTCTGTGCAGCCAAATGAGTGCTCGTATCAGAGCGTGGTGGGAGTCCAAACAGGTATTCATTTATTTGACCATCATGTCAAAGTAGCGAACCAACGCAATTCACGCTTCGTGTATCTGGAAGCCCTGATGCTGCTTCTCGTGGCCTCGCTGGTGTAGGTATAGCGTTGGGTCTTAGGGCAGAACTAGCTCTCAGACTGGATCCCAGTAGACAGTCGTATGTGCGCTGTCCGACTAAACGGAGCAATAAGGACTCAGAAATATAGGGACACTCGTCGTTGCCTCTTCGTCGCCTCTACCTACTATCCCACTGACTGCAGCTCAGATGATGTAAAAGATGAGTTTTACAGAAAGCTTTCCGACCTTCTCCGAAAAGCTAGGCGCTCTGATGTAGTACTAGTGGCTGGTGACTTTGATGCTTAAGTAGGTAAACTAAGCGAAAAGGAAAGACACATGGGTTGATCTTATGGTGTCGCGGCTCAAAGAACAGATAATGGTGACAGTCCGTTGCAACTATGCCCAGATAACCGCCTGTTTCTAGCAAATATTAGTTTTAAGAATAAGGAAAAACATCTTTTGACATGGCGACCCCCTAATTCGTTCCAACGTTGGACCCAAATGGATCACATCGCTATCAGCCACCGATGGAAGGGCTCAATAGAAGACTGTCGCTCATTCTGGAGCATATGCTTAGACTCAGATCATGCTCTGATGCGAGCGCGTATTTGTCTACGTCTTACTGGACGTAGGAAACATGCTGCAAGGAAACCCCTTAGGGTCCTACTAAATGATAGTCAAGCTAAGAGTATATCTGAGGAAAAAACTAGAAGAACAGTTAGGCAGCCATGTAAGTGATGCCCACCCCGATGCAGCGTGGAATAACATCCAAAAATCTGTGGAAACAGCAGTGATGTGTGCAAGTACGGTAAACCATAAGGTTAAGGAGAAACACTGGATCTCAGCAGCATCTACCGCACTGATAGATGCTCGAAAACTCATTCCATCTGGCCCTGAACATAACGAAAAGCGGAGTCAGCTTAAGCGTAAGCTGACCAGAAGCCTACGCAAAGATCGTGAACAGTGGTGGGTAGCGAAAGCACGAGAGATGGAAAAGGCAGCAGCAATAGGTAAAAGCAGTGAGGTTCTATGGCAGTGTTTGTCACTGAAAGGAGTACCAAAGAAGTACATTAACCTTATAAAGGCTCTCTACTCGAACACAACTGGTCGAGTGAGAGCTTATGGCGAACTGTCATCAGAACTGATTACCTCAAGTGGTGTTCATCAGGGCTGTCCACTCTCCCCATTCTTGTTTAACTTTGGCATTGACGTGCTATAAGAGATAACTTTTTCCACATCTGACTTTCCAGGGATTGAACTTCTACCGAAAGATTCACTTGTCGACTTAGAGTATGCCGATGACATAGTTCTATTTGGTGAAGACGCTGACAAAATGCAGAGTCTGCTGACCACTCTAAGCAACAATGCAGGTATGTTCGGCATGCGATTTTCTCCCTCGAAATGCAAAATGTTGCTTCAGGTTTGTATTGCATGGACACCCGAACTAGCGATAGGGAGTGAAGTAGTTGAGCGTGTCGACCGCTTCACTTATCTTGGGAGTCTCACCATCCCTTGTGGTCTGGTGTGTGACGAAATCTCAGCACGGATACAGAAGGCTCTACTAGCTTTTTCCAACTTGAGTCATTTGTGGCGTAGGCGAGATATCCGTCTATCAACCAAAGGACGTGTTTACTGCGCAGCAGTTCGTTCCGTCCTACTTTATGGCAGTGAAACATGGCCGGTAAGAATAGAGGATATTCGTGGGTTACTAGTATTTGATCATAGGTGTATTCGAAACATTGCTCGTATATCCTGGGACCATCGAGTAAGCAATACAGTTGTTAGGAAACGGGTAATAGGCTAGGATGGCAAACCAATTGATGAAGTAGTGAATCTTCCTCAGTTGAGATGGCTGCGACATGTGAAACGTATAGCCAACCACCGACTACCCCGATGTGCGATGTTTTATGGTGTAGGAGTAGGTTGGAAGGAAGCTAGGGGCGGCTAGACCAAAACATGGCACAAATGCATGCAGTCACTGACAAATGGACTGAGCCATGTTGGTAGGTGTAGACTACCTGGTTGGGAACCGCGAAATAATAGCAACCGATTGTTAGAGACCGTGAATGACATGGCTCGAAATCGTTTGCAATGGCGCAGATGCATCCGCTCTTTGTGTTCTCCCAAATTCTAATCTTTTCAATTCTTCATGTCCCTTTATTTTGTCTCTTTCCAAATTTATTTCACTGGGTTATACTCCTTGAATAACATCATCAAACCCTAATGTTCCCTATCACTACTTATACTTTCATTACCTCAACCACTACGGGATTTGAATCGATAACTGCATCTCTGTGCTAATGTGGTGTAGCAACTCGAACTGATGTATGTATGTACGAAGTTCTACGTTGTTACTAACTGAATGACCGACTAAACAGGTATTTCAAAACGAGCGGCAGTCTTCTATCGAGCCTCTCCAACGATGACTGGTGGCAATATGGTTTATTTGAGTCCATTGTTGGTTTGGTTCAGGAGGTCGCCATGTCAGATGATATCTATCCCGATGTTTAAAATCAGTGCTTGTTAAAAATAAATGATTGTCTAAGCACAGTTGCAGCAGATGGTCACCATTATCTGTTCGCTGAACCGGAAAGCCAAAATACCTACATAAATGTTTTTCGGTTCGGTCTAAGCGACTTACTTAGGCATTAAAGTCACCTGCTACAAGTACTATATCTGAGTGCTTGGCTTTATGAAGTTCAGAAAGTTCTCTGTAAAGTTCATCTTTCACTTCATCCGGGTTGCACTCAGTGGGAGCGTTGGCAGTAACGACGAAAAGGCAACAACGGATATCCCTATCATTCCGAGTTCTTACACAGCCGTTTAGCCGAACAACATATAGGCGACTGTTAACGGGAATCCATGTTTGTTCTGCCCTCTTAGTGCTATGCATGCACCCACCAGTCCATGACAATTAACTACCGGGTCGGAGGGTGTATCTCTTCGGCTCTTCGTTTTGGCGAGGTGTGGTCAAGTGAATGACCTCGCTAGGATCCTGTATGCGTGTTTCAGAGACACAGCATACATCAATGGTACGAGAATTTGGGGTTTTATCCAAGGAGACCTGTTGACCGATTTGACATAGGGTGCGTACGTTGAAGGCCCCAATGTGTAGTTTGGAGCACGGTTGCAATAGACCTGAGACAGTGTTTCGCACACTAGAGTCGATAGCCATGGTGACACTTGAGGAGGAAGTTTAGAGTTGAAAGTCGAGGTAGGAGGAATAATATGAATTGAAGAGGGAGATCGATTATGAATACAGTGATCTTGAGTGCTGTTAAAAATATGAGGGCGGTTATCACTTCCTGGTCGCCCACACCGTGGAAAGGTTCTTCTGGAGGTACCTGAAAAGGAAATCGAGTTAGGAGTGGTCTTAATAATAACCTGAGAAGGTGACCGCAGTGTCCAAGGGACAACTACTTGAGGTCGGTCACACACGACATTTTTATGAGTAATTTTCGTATGAGCTCCGTACTTGTTGAGACCTTACCACAGGAGACGGATATCCGTGAAATAGGGCGGTGTGTATTTTTGGGGTCGATTTTTTCTAACTTCATCCCTCCTTGTGGGAAGGCAGCATCGCTGTCATGCTGATTGTCTGAAGGAAACACCTTACTGCCGTCACACCTCTGTACATTCAGTAGTACGACTTCGTCCTCGAATCTTGGGTTTACTGCTTTCAATCTTACCGCCCTTCGGCCGACCTGTCTGGAATGGTAGGATCTTGAGGAACGATTGTGCCAGCCAGTATAGATTGATTGGTTCATTATAACCGACAAACCCGACCTCTACGTCAAGATAGCATCAACGGTCATGGAATTAGAGGAGTTAGAGGCCCTGGTACGGCCGAGATCGGGGAGAATCCGCTCTTCCTCTTGAAATGTTCTTACATGGTTACGCGTATGTAGCCTTTGCCAGGGAAGTCCTACTCACTACCTTCTCGTGGCGGGAGTGTTGTTCACGAAATTGAGAAGACAAAAAGCGAATGTCCGGCGCTTTAACCGGTTTGGTGGACATGGAGAGTCCACCTAGGGGAGTTGGAAAACCCTGACTCCAAACCACTTGTGCACATGGGCTCCAGTATCCTGAGGGAACAAATGGCGTCTGAACCAATCGTTGGTCACCAGCTACCATGGGACTGTATCTGTTTACGATGCTCCACTGCCATATGGATCAGACATTCAGGTCGAAGGCTCTAAATGTGGCTCCCTAAATAAACCACCTGCTTCGGTTTGGGCACCCGGGGAGTATCACAGCCCTCGTACAAATCAAATGAGATTTGTGTGGCGCATATATATTTGGTGCCTCCTTGTACCAATAACTATGTGTTCAAATAATAAAAAATAAAGGAAAACTCGCTTTTCAATCCCTGGTACGCTCGACACTCAACTTCACAAACTTAAGACTTAATATCAGTAGTATACATCGCGAACAAAAATTTATTGACTGACTAACTGTACCATCCAGTTGTCTCGAGTTTCCACTTTTATTATAATTAAACTCATGGTGATAAGCTTTAATCACGTTTCCTACATTTATCTGAACGCCTTGCTAGGACATGCATAACCAATGTTAAACTGTCGGTCTCGTACAGTTTTGTAATATTTTGTGAAGTGTGTTGTGGCGATCTGGGTTAGGGTACATTTATGTTAAGTCGTGCATCGTTTGTTGTTGGTTGAGAAACATTTTATATCATATGTATGGGACCTATTTCTTCAAGTTTTTTGTATATTTAATCGATTGTGTGGTTTCACTGATTGAAAGTTTTCTATGAGTACCATATTTGGTAGAGTATATAGGTCATTGAAAGTAAAGTTGCCTTTCACTAATTACAAGAAATTTAGAAAATTATGTTCTACGGAAGGTGAATACCCCTGTGGCATTGCTAGCGATAATAGTTCATATCACTTAACGTATCTTCCGTTTATCGTTCATTCAGGGTTTAAATTAAGCGAGGATGTTACCTTCATCTTTGAAATCTGACTGGTGAAAGGGTTGTTAATTAGTGTCTGTTTAGCTAGTAATAAAGCCCAAAACCAATAGAAACTATATAAAAACGTTCATTCTAACTGTATATATTATCCAATACTTTTGTATTTCCGTCTTGTCTTTATCCGTCTATCACTCTCTTAAGCGATTTGTTGCGTATGGTCACTTTATTTCTCCTGTTATCGTTTTCTTCCTGATGATGATTTCAAGTGGTGAACTATCTGGGGGAGGGGGACTTTAAGCAGATTTTTAACTCCCATTTTTTATATTACAACATTAAACTTTAAAAAGGTATGCAGCACCAATAAAACAGATGCACTAATTTTAAATTTCCTCTATTTAATCAGCCCCTCGAAGTTCGTGAGTTTGACCGTCAGGAAGGCTCTACCTGCACAAAACCTATTCAGTCACAAAAAGCTGAAGTCCTGGGTTGGTTTTCTGGGGCACACTACGCAGTAGACCACGAAAAACTTGTAAGATTTTATTTTTTTTGTTGCTAATGCTTTAATATTTGGAACAAATTGGTTAGTTATAAAATATTGTCGTAAGCAGTGATCTTTGTTTAGGTTTAATGTTTGTCATATCTTTTTATGATTTAGTTTTCACCTGGTTCAGTCATAATTCATTCTGTAACTTGGACAGCAACAGGATATCGGCTGTCCCATTACTTCACTCAGTGTAGTCTTAGTGATTAAGAGTTGCACTTCGAACCCAACTTATTTTCTCTCATGTTTAACACATCATGACCATATTTTTGTATCACTATGTAAACCATGTATGGAAACAACAATAATACAGCGCTTATGATGCTGGTCGTGTACGATTAGCAACAATTAACTAGTATATCTAAAAGTTGTGTTACACACAAATAATGTAGAAAACGAAGATAACTGAAAAGTATATAAGTGGCTCTTGGACATATGTCTGTCTATTATCTCCACAAATCCATCAATCGGGTTTGTATCTCATACATTACGCTGAAAGAATTGTTAAATTATTTCTATTGAGTTGTGATTTACTTCGTTAGCTTAATTAGACTTCTTAATCTGTCAGTTTACAAAACTAGTTCATATGGATCACTTGTTTTCTTCTACTCACTAGTTATATTTCGTCCCTAATAAGGCTGTGATTGTTAATGCTATATACTGAAGCTCTGTAATGGGCACTTCGATTTATCTAGAGATTCCGGCTATCAGTAAAATCACTCGGTCCAGACATGTATAACAGTCTACTTAGTGGTCCAGTTAGTCATCGAATTTGTTAGATTGTACACTAATGTTTGAGTTAACCAGTTAATAATTGTTGTTATTTCATCACTGTCTATACTATGTGGTTATCTTCATCCATAGTCATTTCTACTTTCCGAAACTAATGTATATGCATATATTCGTAATTATTTATTGATAAACCATGATTTTGACTTGGTTTTTCCTTATCTAAACTATATAGACTGGATTAGCCTGGTGTTTGGAAGAGGGTTTACGAGTAGCACGTGATATAGGTGGATCTGACCCAGAACGTATGAGTGCAAAGAATATAGTGACGTACCTTCAGAAAGAATTAACGGAACCCGTTCAGGTGACTGATTGTCCTGTTGATCGAGGGCTTTACCCTCTGGCAGCTATAGTAGATCGTGGAAGTAAGTTATTTTCTTTAGCTTGACAGCAAATAATGAAAAAAACAGCTCAACTCATGTACTGCATGTTTACATATATCAAAAATACCTACTAGTTTTCCTTGTGCAAATGATACCATTTATGTGTCATTAGGACTATCGAACGTAGCGTGCTTCACATTCTATACGTTTGAGGAGTTATGATATTATTAATTAAATTAAACGGAGCTTTGTAGATCCGTTCGCTTGGTCTATCTGTGTCACATCCAAAATTCACTTAAAATCTCCTAGGTATATTACACATTGTTAAACTTAGATGGCATGGATAAGCTTTAACGCAAGATTGATAAACTGAGTATTATTCTTGCAGACTGTCTTGTCTGTAGTGGCCGGTGGCAACCGGTCCACCTTACGAAGTGAAAGTTCACGAGGAACTTCTGAAGCTCCGAAACTCACCGGGCCTTAACGATGTAACTCTGACTTATTCTAAGGATGATAGCGAACACCTGGTCAGAAAACTAACGTGTTTGTTTGAAAATGTTAGGAAAACAGTGCCCTAACATTATGGAATGAAACAGTCATCATCTCTATGTTTAAAATTGGCCTGTCTTGTTAATACAATGATTGCTGCGGGATACGTCTACTTTCGATCGTATCCAAACTGTTAACGTTCGTCGTGCTTCGCAAATTGTACAAAACTAATGGGATTTACTGATTTTAGATCAAGTTGTTAATCGTATCACCGTCCGGTGAATGTTTTTGCTTTTCCGCACTTCGTGAAGGCTAAAAATCTATGTTTCTTGACATGAATTGGATAAGTTTCGTTTGATTCGTTGGATAAGATCGCGGTTTGGGATTGTCTTTTGTAGCAGCGTTCCCCGAGAGGTTTACTGATATTTTGAAGTTTGTACACAAACACGTCATACAGAGTGAAGGTATACAACCACCTCTCCATTGCTTTATTCATGCGACGAGGTTTGGCACAGTTGCCCAATTTCACCACTCTTCAACTTTGCCATTGATCATATTCTGGAAACAGATCTGACGTAAGCATATCCCAGTACCTGGGAAAAGGCTCTTCGACTTTTTCTCTTGTTAATTACCATGATTTGTATCCTACTTCAAACATCTATTCTTACAAAGCCACGTAATCTGTATTAATTGGGTACACTAGTTTACCAACATTTGAACGAACCCAATCAAGCGGAAATTCGACAATATAGCATGTGAATTTATGATTGTCAAGGAAAATAGAAATTCGATATTAGTTGTGAGACAAAAGTGAAGTTTGTTTACTCAACTATGAATGAATACTACTTCCTGCTGAACTGTTATATGGACGACACTTCTGCCTTTTGCGACGCGAATGTTCAATTAATTAAAAATTTTCATTCTCTCAGTACATGCCATCCTTCCCGTGATTCCAAGTTGGGAAATGTAGTAGGCCGTACCATTTCATTGCTCAATAAGCTTCTGACAGCGAGGTCCCAACCGTTGCCGCTACCTTGGCGTAGAGGTTGGGTTTGTCGGTTATAATGAACCAATCAATCTATACTGGCTGGCACAATCGTTCCTCAAGATCCTACCATTCCAGACAGGTCGGCCGAAGAGCGGTAAGATTAAAAGCAGTAAACCCAAGATTCGAGGACGAAGTCGTACTACTGAATGTACAGAGGTGTGACGGCAGTAAGGTGTTTCCTTCAGACAATCAGCATGACAGCGATGCTGCCTTCCCACAAGGAGGGATGAAGTTAGAAAAAATCGACCCCAAAAATACACACCGCCCTATTTCACGGATATCCGTCTCCTGTGGTAAGGTCTCAACAAGTACGGAGCTCACACGAAAATTACTCATAAAAATGTCGTGTGTGACCGACCTCAAGTAGTTGTCCCTTGGACACTGCGGTCACCTTCTCAGGTTATTATTAAGACCACTCCTAACTCGATTTCCTTTTCAGGTACCTCCAGAAGAACCTTTCCACGGTGTGGGCGACCAGGAAGTGATAACCGCCCTCATATTTTTAACAGCACTCAAGATCACTGTATTCATAATCGATCTTCCTCTTCAATTCATATTATTCCTCCTACCTCGACTTTCAACTCTAAACTTCCTCCTCAAGTGTCACCATGGCTATCGACTCTATTGCGCAAAATCTTGTTTCTTAGAAGAACGGCTTTTCAAGCTAATATGTAGCCAAAAAACGTGAATGGGATTCGGAGCATATTGTTCGAAAATTCTTTTTGTAGGAGATATCTTTATGTGAACCTAGGATTCAAAGGTGACCAAACTTTTATTGCATTTAAAATCAGTCAACGACAGCTATAAAATATTCTGTGCTGACAAGTTGCAGCTAACGTTCACTAGTAGAGGCTTGTCACGTGTATCTGTAACGGACAACCCTCTATGTCCGTTTGTCAGTTTATTTGCTCTTTTTGTGTAAGGTACGTTGGTCGTAAACATGACGATTCTCCGAGGGTGAGAGCAATAAGCTTAGGAGTTCTGTTTTTGAACATTTAATCGATTCCAATCACTTCACTTATCCATAGGTTGATTTTAAGGCTGCTTATAGAATTTATCAAAATTTAAGTAGATTTCTTTGTATTCGACTCCCCAAAACAACAGAAGTTGCTGCCATTAATGAGATAAAGCCAGAACTGCGCGTACAAAAGAACTGCGTCTTATTCTTAGCTTTACCATGACCTTAAACTCTTATAATCATTATTATATTTTGTATCGTATTTGAAAATATCCTCTTTCTTAGTTTTCAAGTATAAATGCTAAGCTACGCAGATTGAACAATAGTCAATCAGCACTAAGCGTACTGATAGACCAGTGTGCCATGTCTTTTTAATTGTCCTATTTATCTATTGAAATATAATTATAATGTTTTGTGTTTTTTAATTATTCATAGATAATGAAAGACATCGTGGTCACGTTGTACACTTAGAATACAATGGATCTACAGAATCACAAATTGATCCTCAGCAATTAGTCAATTTGTTTTTAGTTGGTAAAGGTGTTACCTATGATACAGGTGGCTCAGATCTTAAAGTTGGAGGTATTATGGCTACGATGCATCGGGATAAATGTGGTGCAGCTGCTGTGGCCGGATTTTTCAAAGTTTTAAACTTATTGAAACCGAAAAACTTAAAGGTTATAATTGTGAATTTGATTTTTATCCAGTTGATTTAATAGGGCTTTTTAAACAGTTAGTTACAACCGTGTCTACATTATATTATGGTGTTCATTAATTGAACCTTAAGTTGTTTTTAGATTTACTGAGGCAAACGTTTGAAGTTTTCACGCTTTCTTACTAAAGAGTATAGAACAGTAATTCATTACATACTTATTTACACCTGTTATCCATCATGGAGGAGCATAGGCCGCTCACCGAAATTCTCCATCCAACTCTGTCCTGGACATTTCTTTCTAGTTGTTGTTCATTCTATTGATATCTGCTTATAATTCTCGGCGCAGTGTGTTCTTTGGTCTTCCTTTATTCCGTTTCTCTTTAGCATTCCGAGTTAACGCTTGCCCCATGACCCAGTTTGAAGTTTTCCGAAATGTGTCCTATCCACTTCCAACAACTTTTCCTAATTTCCTCTTCATTTGGAAACTGATTTTTTTCTCACACAGTAGGACATTCAGTACCTTACGTAGACAATCGTTTACAAACGCTGACTGTTTTCTACGAGATGTGGTTGTTGAGCCCATCCTCGACCCTCCTTTATTCAGGCTTGTGACCTCCAGTAATCGTAGAAGGGCTTTCGGCGGAGTTTTTTAGCGTTGGATTGTAGGCGAAATAAAACAAATAGTACCTGGCTGATATTATGGTATAAAGCATTTAGTGGCTTTCCTTGACATATTCCTTATAATAATAAACTTATTCTGATCAATATTTGTCCTAAATGATTCGACCCAGTTATTCACTTTATGCATCATCATGTTACGTTTTATTTGCCTGATTAATTGTCTGTTCAGTCAGATTAAATTTTATATCTATCTAATAACATTCAGTATGTTTACTTACTTACTTACGCCTGTTACTCCTTGTGAACGAGCATAGGCCGTTCACCAGCATTCTCCATCCAATCCTGTCCTGGGCAATCCTTTCCAGCTCTTTCCAGTTGTTATTCATCCTTTTCATATGCGCTTCTATTTCCCGACGTAATGTGTTCTTTGACCTTCCTCTTTTCCGCTTTCCTTCAGGATTCCAAGTTGCTTTTTCTCAGTATCAGTTATAAGGATGTGGTCAATGATTTGTAACTTATTTTGTTTACCAGAAGTTAATATTCACCAAACAATTGTTTCTCTTCTGTTTTTCTTAGGTACATGGTACTTTAGGTTTAGTTCGTAACAGCATTGGGGAAAATGCTTATGTAAGTGATGAAATAGTAACTTCACGTGCTGGAGTACGGGTTCGCGTGAACAATACTGATGCTGAAGGTCGAATGGTTATGACTGATTTATTATGTGAAGCTAAGGAGAAGGTAAGTGGATAAATGTATATTTCTCTTATCTATCTACTCGTGTCTTTTTTTGTCTCAAAATAAAGCGTGTAGAACTAAATTTTCACAAGATTTTATTTCTATCTGGTTGACTGAACAATCGTCCATTTTGTCCCACAATGACACTTTCGATTATTTTATTATGATCTTCACTTGGAATAGTTTATGTACGCAACTGTAGTTGTAGTGCATTTAAAGGACACTAAGTGAGCAATAATATAATTACACTTGGAATGTGAGTGGATAATACTGTAAATGAAGTCGAATAGTTCCGGTCCATTGGATAAAAAAGTCTAAGTATAGGCTTTGTGCTAGTTGTTTCTTGCCAGAAAAGCTTATCACTCAAAACACACTAGTCCTAACATTGTGATTCTATCCCGCCTCTTTAATCTTACAGTGTGAGATTATAATTGTTCTGTCCGAGCAGCTATTAGTATTCCATACGACTGATATATTTAAAACGGTTGATCACTGAGTAGCAACGACTCCCATGTTTATGTAATTCATTCAGCCGATCAAGTTACAACATGGTTATTTGCGTAGGTTACTCAACTGCTTGGACTTTTTTGTCATGTGTATGTGAAGGCGTTTGGAAGGAGTTCTTGTAATGCGGATTCAAATCCCAGGGAGGTTATTAGTCCTTATAAGCCCGGGAACACACGCTGCTAAGTGTTATCGATTGCCCCAGTCGGGTGGAGTACAATAAATGTAACTTGATTAGATAAATTGAACCGCTAATATAACAAAGGCAATCGAACGACACCATAACTACATACAAATGTGTAGAACAAACTCATAACTGAAGTTAAGGCAAGCCTAAGAACTGATGTTTTTATTTCATTAATATTCACATGACCTTGATTGAGCAATAATAAAACAATTAATTCGGGTAGGTCACCGAAACGAAGCAATGCTCTTTGCGGCTTTACATCAAGATGCTACTTGGGAATACAATGGCAACAATCTAAAATAATGATAACTACAGTAATGGTCTCAAGAGTTTTCTTTTTAATATCACACCAGTTGTTAGAAATATGCATTTGCATCTATTTTGTAGGCATTGAAAGTATCAAATCCACGACTACTGACAATCGCTACTTTAACTGGTCATGTTGGGTTATGCTATGGACTAGGATATACGGTAATGTTTGGGTTTATTTATTGAATCGCTTTGTGAAATCCTTTCCATTGAATATTACTATGTATTATAAGTGAGTTTATAATTTTATTACAAATGACAGACTAAATTATACACAGAACATACCGTATAAATGACCCAGATTTAGTGTTCTTTCAAAAGTCTGACTAAAATAATTAGGATTACAAATGGATGATCAAATAAAGTATTATTAAACTTACGAAAATCAACCTGAACCAATTTTATAACACACCAATAACATGTATGCAAATAAAATGTGGAATATAATAGTTTATTTGTAGATAATTTGTTTAATTTCACCTTGTCTAGTGTTACTAAATAATCGTTGTGTGACATCTATAGTACAGTCATTTGTTTATAAGTGTCAATATACAGATGAATAGTTTTAATCGTCTGTACACATCGATCCTGTTTAAGTTCATGATAATAAGTTGTTTCTGAAGGTTTATAAACATAGCGAAATTAACTGCATTATTATCTCGAAATAAACTGAATTTTCATTTCGAAGTAATTGTATAATTTCCAAGCTTGACTTATATTTGCAGCTTTCCACATGTCTAGAGGAGAGTTGTTGACTGATTCATAATCAATGTTTGTGTACCAATTATATCAGTTACAGTAATTGATTTTTCCCTCTGTTATTACTCAATTTCATCCTGTTTACTAATTAACTACAAACATATGATTAAATGGTTATTTCATTGAAATAAAAAATCGATCCAACTTATACCACCATTAACAACCTGGTGGCACTAGAAGGCCGTTTCTCCCTAGAATGGAACACTTCAACAGTGTGCATCCACGACTATGTACGCATGCACCGTGTCCAAAGCCTTCTTTCTCGCGCGAACGATTAATCTCTAGACCGTTAAGCTTAGACCCAGTGATGTACAAGTTTAGCTTCAACCAACTCGCAATATTTCATAACCATCCTATCTCACCCAACATGGTTGAACTTCATCCGTCATAACTCACTGGGATTTTTTTCTTAAAACTAGTCACTAGTCAGCACATGATTGTTGCCAAAATTGTATTGTGGCATTCGCCAAAGCATCAAAGTTACTTTCGAGAGTTTCTTGGCATTTTCTTTTTCATCGATAGTAATTTATGTAAATCAGTGCATTTTTGCCGCCGTTCTACCATTGACGAATCTTGAACTGTTTGCTCTAAAAAACTGTCTACTAATTATCATAATCTTTAGCTCAGCAACCCAACTCTCTTCACTGCAGACTAGTTTATTCCATTTTCTACTTCACTTTCAAATCTTGTCATATTGCACAATCTTTTATTCTAGTTATTCCTACAGATGTATATAGTTCCTGTAAGATTCATCAGCTATGGCTTTTCCACGTTTTACAACAATTCTGTTTAAATTACCTAAATAATTCGTTTCGTCCCATTTTTAATGTGTATTCATATTAATCATTGTTTATAGTAACGGACATATTATTTACCGGATACATCTGCCATGAATTTTTTTATTACGTCTATTCACTAAGTCACGCATATAAATACTTTCTTATTTTATGTACCTTAATAAGTCTTATTTTTTGTATGGGGTTTTATACATCTCAATTTCCGGTTTCTTATAATACATAATGCTAGTAGCACTAGAGGAAACTAAAAAATCTAATTAAATTTATGTTGTCGCGTAAATAATTCTTTACAATGATTTCTGATACTTCAATCTCTCTATCTTGTCAATGAATTACTTGTGTTGTAGTCATCTGGTTCTACTTTCACTTATTCCTTGTTTTTGTATATTCTTATGCTTTTTGTTTTCTTTATAGGGTATCGTTTGTAATGGTCCGGCTAAAGAATTTGGAGAAGATTATGACTATCAGTTTGCTGGATCATTGTTAGGTGAAATGCATGAAGTGCGTTGAACTAAGTAGTAGTTAGATTATGTTGTTTTGTTTTTTCTCTAATTCTCTTATGCTATTCTGATCATACGTACAAATCGCTTAACGAAGTAAAGAAATATAACTTATAACGAAAATGATTTGTAGTGAATGATTCAGAATTTGTATGTGTGGTGACGTATTATTAAGTTTTGGCTATTGTTGAATCAATGCTCCATAATATTGTACTATACATCATGGACTAACCATGGATAACCGCTAAAAGTCAGGGAAAACTGGACTACCGTCGTTGCGAGATCCAGAGGTCCCTTGCTGGGTGGCGAATGTTCTCTTTTCAGAAGTCCTATATTAGATTGGGACACCCGTCCAGAACTTTCTGGATATCATCGGAAAGCCTCATATATATAGAGTAGCTCTATGTTACGTAATTGAGCCTATTTCTAATGTGTACTCCTTATGATCCCACTCATTAAATTGTGTAGATTATTATTTTATGAACGATGTGCTCATAGTTGATGAGGTGTTCCTGTATTGAGCTAGTGACAGTTTTGTGTTCTCCATTGAAAATTTACACCATGTAATGTTTTATTATGTATCTAGATGGCGTTCTCTTCATGTCCCCAGTGTAAGCTGTCTCATAAGAGCAAGTAAATTCACAAAGATACACATCAACTTGACCCTAAGCAGAGGTTTATTTTTAACACATTTATAAATGATAAACCGGTTGTAGAACATAATATGAAACATTGCAGAGTTGAGATGGCTGGGACATGTGTTACGCATGCCTGACCACCGACTGCCCCGACGCTTGATGTTTTATGGTGTAGAAGTAGGTTGGAAGAAAGCTAGGGGCGGTCAGACCAAAACATGGCACAAATCCATGAAGTCACTGACAAGTGGACTGAACCATGTTGATAGGTGTAGACTACCTGGTTGGGGGACCGCGAGATGATTGCAACCGATTGTTAGAGACCGTGAATGACATGGCTCGAAATCGTTTGCAATGGGGCAGATTAATCCACTCTCTGTGTTCTCTCAAACTCTAATCTTCTGTATTCTCCATGTCTTTTATTTTCTTTCCAAATCTATTCCACTGGACTATACTCCTTAAATAACATGTTCAAACCCTAATGTTCCCTATCACTACTTATACTTTTAGTACCTCTACCACTATGGGATTTGAATCGATAACTGAATCTCTGTGCTAATGTGGTGTAGCAACTCGAACTGATGTACGTACGTTCGAAGTTCCACGTTGTTACTGACTGACTGAGATAGTCTTATCAGATATTTTGAAACTAATCTCTCCAGAATTTCCTCGGCAGCATCTCTTTTAAATTCTATATTTATAGGAGAACTCTTCTTTGATACTGTAAGTACTCTTTGAAATTGCCGTTTCAGCTTCAGCTTTCTGTCAATAAATTTGGTAGGATAACCATTCTTGCTCATTAATTATCGGAGTAGTTTTTCTTCGATGAACCTGTATTTAATAAATGAGCTGCATTATAATGTTAGTAGTTCGATTATCTAATTTTAAATGTCTGATTTGAAAGCAAGATTTTTGCAATTTACTTTTCAACTACGTTAATTTGCTGATGTTATTATTATTAATAGTAATAAATAATTATTAACTCTCTAGATATCAACACTTCGACGTGAAGATTATGATGCGCATAAAACTGATGAAGAATATGCTGATTTATTGAATTCTGCTCGTCTTATTGGTGGGAAGCGTAGCAGAGGGCATCAGTCTCCAGTCGCATTTATGATTATTGCATCTGGTTTGGACTCCGTACGTCTTATTTATTTTTTTATTTATTATTTAAAACAATTAGTCCTTTTGATATCTTTTGATAGTGTAATAAGGAAACGATGTGAGGTTACGGAGAAAAACACTGAGGAAGAATGTTTATACTATTGTTATAACTTGTGACCGCCGATTAGCGAGTAGTGAATTATCGATTGAATCAATGACGCGTAAAACCCGTACCGACAGCCTAGGGCCCTGATTGGTCTCGCTTCCTGCCTATCCCAGCCAGTTAACTCCAGAACACCAATCCGGGCCTCTGCGATATGAATCATGTATTTCAAACATACTCTGCTTATATACCAATCAAACAGACCACAACGTACCATAAAATAGGAAATAACATTTGTACAAGATTTATCCTAAAGTGGCTGTGAATGAGGGAGGTAGTGATTAATAAAGAGGGAATAATTCAAGAATGGAAAATCGTATAATAACATTTCATAGGTTTAAATAAAGCTTATGATAAGAGAGACATGAATATGAATAGTTTAGTTAATTAACAATTATACGATAAAATATACGTATAGTATTGGTCCACAAATGGATCCCAAAAATTACCACTCATTATTCTTATCGGGGCATAACACAACCATGAATTCATAAATCAATGGATAGGTCTACATCACCCTGCCATTGAGACATATCATTTTCCAGTAAAATGTACTGTTTGGCAAAGGTCATCGTTATTCATAAAGCGAGGTCCATGCTTCGCTGAGAACCTAAACGGCATGTAAATGAGTGAGTCACATCCCACTGTGTTTATCACTTTACATGTGTTTGTGATCACGCATACGTAGGAAGCGGCAATTATGATTTGCAAATTAGGGTGTCTTAACATGTACCATCACAAATGGAATCAAATAACGAAATAAGAGTAAATGTTAGCATCTATCGTCATCTCTTTCTCAACACATATTTGAAACAAGTCATAAGATTGATATTAACTAGGCTTACGTGGATTTCTACAAAAGTGTTCAATGGCAAATGCTAAGTTATATTGAAGCCTTGACCTTACGGAAACTGAAGCCCACTTTAATGTGTTCAAAAACAGTTTGTTAAGTTTTGCACTATTTTCTTAAACATTATTCTCAACTGAGGAAGATTCACTACTTCATCAATTGGTTTGCCATCCTTACTTAGTACTCGTTCTTTTCTAAATGAATTCATTTTCAGATCTGTACAATCCTCAACTTATAATTGTTTTTTCCAAAATGATAATAATTAAAATATTAGTAATAAAATTCTGTTAATCAATTAATTAATTAATTTAAACATATTAACTTTGTTACAGTCCGACTCCAAATACATGTGCGCCACACGGTAACTATGCTGTTGTGAAGATATAGAGAATATAAAGTGCGTATAATAAAAAGTAGAACGAACAGAACAGTGTGTGAGAGTGGAATAATAATAATGGGAGAGGCAGTTCAGTTAGCAAAATTACAACCAGAAAGAATTCTTTCAGTTACGTTCACTTTTTATCACGAAAGTTACAGCAGGATCGGTACTAGCTTCTTTTCTTTGCCATGTCTGATAACGTCTCAAGTCACTGTGTTGCAACATATCTAGGACCTCAACTAGTGATTAGTGTAGAACCAACAGAAGTCAGCCCTGTACAGCTTTCTTTCATGTCACGATGCTATGTCATACACTAACCACCTCTCAACATTTTCCAACCAGTCCCAACGTTGGCATTTTCTGGGATGGCATTTGTAGAACATGTCAAAAACACTGAATCCAATTTCCCAAAGTGGTAATACCAATTGAATTATCGTCGCTGTGCCCGAACACACGATTTTGAGCCTCTGCATTACTAACACGGTGTTACCACGGGATGTCAGTAATTCGTCGGAGACAACGACGATCAAACACAGAGATTCATCTAACATCCTCAACTCAGAGAGGACGGGTTTCACAAACATAGAGGAAAACTACTCTCAATGACGCGTTGTAGATCCGATCTTCTACAGCTAGGTTAACATCACCAGTCTATGAGATCAATGCCAATCGAACTGGGTCATATTAATCGGTGGTCACAGACTTTGACGTGGTTGGAAATTGTTCACATTGGCTCATATACATTTACTTTTTAGCGTCCTTTAGAACTTGATTCTCAAGGTATCCTTATGTTTTTCTCTTATTGATTTTTTTCTACTCTGGGATTTGCCTTGATTATTTCATCTCGTCTTACACTTTGTATACACTAATACCACTCTTATCATCTCAAATAATTTTCAGTTTCAGCCAATCTTGCCTAATGTCCCAGTATGGATTTCTGTGTAGTTTTATCGCTATTTATCTAATTTGTAAGTATATCTGAGATGTCAGGGATCATTGTACATATTATTCGATAACCACTGTGATAAAATTGTGGCACTTATTATTCGTTCAGTTAACTAAGCATTACATTAACACTTATTACTAGTCGTATAAATGCTTTCTTCATTAAATGACACAACGATAATCTTTTTAATCAAAACATTTATTTCTTTATAACTTCCTAGCATTTGAAAAATACTGAGAAACCTTTGGCGTACACGCATATGGATATTGCTTCAAGTAATGGTCCTTGTCCTGGCATTCCAACTGGTACGCCTATTTTAACACTAGCATCGCGTTACATTCTCCCAGAACTGATGAAATGGCCTAATAGAAAGGCCTGAAAGTGGACAAATTGTCAACGTTTTTATTGAGTTAAATGTTGATATGAATGATTTTCAAGATAGTAGGAACTTGTTCTCAAGTTGAGTAATAATTATGATTCACAGCTGATATAACAATGTACTTTATAATAATTGTTACTTTATGGCCTTTTTAAATTTTGGTACTCGTGTATTACATCATTTAGTAGGAACTTGTTGTCAAGTCGGGTAATAATTTTGATTCACAGCTGATATAACAATGTACTTTATAATAATTGTTACTTATGGCCTTTTTAAATTTTAGTAATCATGTATTACATCATTTACACCTTTAATCAAACTGTCTTAAATGGATTTTTTTAAAGGTTCAATGATTTGTCTTCATTATCACGTTCTTGGATTGTTGTACCGTACTACTCGTAGTTAAACAGTTGTCTTAATTTCTAAGGCGTTTTTCTTTCAACCAATTACTCTCAGGTTTTTATCTCCGTTGATAACAAGGAGTACATAACTAAGTGTGTATCAGCATTCCGGGTAGCTAACTTTTTGAAATGATGTTTTTCGCTGCAAAATTTTCGGTTGTTTAAATACTTTTGGTGTTCAGAAAATTTGTTCGGAAACTCTACAAGTCCCAGATTTTCATTTAAAATCGGTTACTTACAGGAAGTTTACTGTTTGCAGATCTGATCAAATAATCGTATTTGCTCATTTCTACTCTATTATGACAGTCTACGACTGTCATAAAACATTGTTTCATCGTTGTTAGATTCCTGATTGTAACTCTTAGATAACCATTAGATAGAATCTTTGCAAGGTAATGTACTTGATCTGATTATATATTGATTACTTGTTTCGGTGATATCAAGCACAACACTGATTAATAATTGATGAAATAAAGGTGGCGTTAATTTTGTCACAGATTTCAAAAATTAAGTAACAAACGGGAAATCAACTACTAATTATTGTATGCAGTACATAAAGATGTTGAGTATTTATTGTGTTTAAATTGCTACAAAGTTTTAAAAATGAATTAACTTTCCACTGTCCCAGGTTTCCTATTTCATACTGGTAATGATACTATCAAATAAATCTTTTTCTGAATTTTCAGCTAAAAAAACTGCCATACTCTCCGTATGTTGAAAAAATCATGTTAAATACTTGAAACATCCGAAAAGTTTACTTAACAATTATAACTAAGTTCCGTTTTGCCTGGAATAATACGAATATGGACAGTTAATTTTAATAACTCCTATGTTGTGAATTAGAACAACATACGGCCGAGAGTGGGGAGAGTCCGCTCTCCCTCTCGAAATGCTCTCACATGGCCACGCGTATACAGCCTCTGCCAGGGAAGTCCTACTCACTGCCTTCACGTGGCCGGGGTGTTGTTTACGAAAATGAGAGGATGAAAAGCGAATGTCCGGCGCTTTAACCGGATCCCAAACCAATGGTGCACATGGGCTCCAGTATCCTGAAGGAACAAATGGCGTATGAACCAATCGTTGGTCACCTTCTACCATGGGACTGCATCTTCTTGAGATGCTCCACTGCCTTGTGGGTCAGACCTTTAGGTCAAAGGCTCCGGATGTGGCCCCCTAAGAAAACCACCTGCTTCGGTCTGGGCACTCGGAGAGTATCACAGCCGACACACATATCCAATAAGATCTGTTTGGCGCATATGTATTCGGTGCCTCCTTGTGCCGATATCTATGTGTTAAAATAAATAAATAAATTTCAATTAGATCCCCATCAGGCTTTACTCAAATATAGCTGAATTAATGCAACTAGCCTCTGTCTGTCCAGCCGACCGATGATGATTCTTTAACTAAATGATAATTTACCTACTTTTGACATCCGAGCTTATTTATGACTTCAGCTGGTCCTCTGGAGAAAGCTATATCGAACGCATAATCAGACAACAAAGCCAACGAGTTAGTAAATACTTACCTTTGTGGTTAGGAAAGGGTATCGTCAAAGCAATACGCAGCTTTGTTTTATCACACTTGATCGGTAGCGGCCATATCATTTAAAGTGATTGATCATATTCCTATTAGCTTTCCTGATGTAGTCCGGTCTCTCCCCTTGCTTTTATCGGAAGCTATAGGGATTCGAGCCATCAACCAAAGTCTTTGTATCAATAAAAAATTTGTAACACCTTTATCTCTTTCTTGGTCGAGTTCACCTTGATAAAAGATTCTGTTTGTTTTTATTTTCCATAATCTTCGTTTATTTTTCTTCACACTCCCCACATGATCTCAAAAAAATATACCTCTACCTTGTGACTAGTCAGTTTATCTCATTCGTCATCTATCATTTTTTTCTACTCAACTTTCATTCTCTGAATTAATTGTTTTTCATATTGCAGCTAATGCTAACAATTTTTGGATACCTCCTAGGGTGCTCTATGAACCATATGTTGGAAATTACTTTGTCCAAATGCCATCTGATCATATAAGAGGCTTCACATATCGGAAATGCTATTCAGATCGTGTGAAAAGATGTCTATCTTACTAAGTGTTGTCTGAAAATTTAATCAGATAACATAAACACTTAGATTCATGAAGTGCGTTATTCAGTTTAATAAACTGTGTAACTTTTTACGAAACAGCTTTTCGATTTGCTGAATCAAAGATTAATATACAAGTTACACAGATAACTTCAACTATGCAATCGTACTGGTGTCCGATCTGATTCAGATAGGAGCGAATGCTTGGTAATCTTGGCTAGACGAGTAATCTATAAATTCACAATACCTTGCTCAGATTTACCATGTACGCTTGCGATCTGGTTTGACTTTGGTGATGTTGCAATCCTGATTCGTATATCCCTTGAATAAATAAAAGGTTACAACCACTGAACTGTGTGGTATATATCTGTTTGAAGGCATAGTGATCCGAACCAAGTTTGATATGAACATCACCGTGAGGAATCTTATTTATTATGACGTCAGTATCTATAAATATACGTTGTCTGATGAGATGTTCAAGATCGAATTTCAGAGTTCAGAGATTGGATAATTTTTCACTTAAATGAACATAAGCAGGAAGGTTTTGGAATTGCATCCCAAGTTTATTACCACTTGATAAGATACATCTGAATCCTCCGGGCAAATTTTTTAATTTCATAGAGACATGAATTTACATCACTCAATATATTATCACTCAGTTACTTGCAGTGTCACAGTGATTTCATGGCATCTGAACTGTTCAATAAACGTGAATATCATCGTTCCCACCCCCATAAGTTGTTGATTACGAATCCAAGAACTGAATGCCAACATTCTGGATAGTGACACCGTGCAGTACAAGTGTAGGTATTTGATGAAATATTAAATACCTCATTAACAGACCTGCACTTCACTAATAAGTACCTGCAATCACAAAACCTAGATTTTATACTATATGTAATTGTATCTGACTTTACCAAATACGTTTTCTCTCGTACTAACATTCAAAATTGTAAACATATTGCAACTTGCAATTAGAAAGTCTTCTTAGCCTCCGGATCTGAATTAGATGACATTATTTATAAACAACTGGTCGATTAGCATACACAACTGTTGCATTCATTGAAGTTGCATGATGGTTGGTGGTTAGTTCCAGGATGCACTCTTCCTATTTTGGACTCAGCTGGATATACTGGTATCTTAGTGTTCGATTTCTTGCAAAGCAACGAACCCGTTACTTTCGGCTCTAAAGGTGACTAGTTGATACTATTCAGGTAATCTGTTTATAATACATACACTAAAAGGGGTTGTTTAATTGATAACCGGAAACTACGAAAACAAATATGATTATTGCCTTTATCCTATACTATATAACCTTATTTAGACTAACTTTTCATGTTTTATGTACATTAATTGATAAAATTTCATTAAGTGGTTTTTTATGTTTATTTGATGAATAATTCATTGTTAATTTTTGCATTATAAGCAATAAACCTCAAGTTCATGATGTCTAGTAAATTATACACGTATTGTTTTGGTTGGCATAAATTCAAATACATTGGTAAAAATGATTTTTGTCAGAAGGGGTTTTGTGGAGATTGTAGTAATTTCAATGATTAAGATCATGAGTCTAGCTTCAACTGACTCATGATCTTAATCATTGAAATTACTACAATCTCCACAAAACCCCTTCTGACAATAATCAACAAATGCTCACTAGTGACTGCCTTCAAGAGGTATATCCTGGAGTTCTAGTGAGAAGTAGTGACCACTGGAGTTCAACCTGGTCTGTTGTGGGATAGTAACTCACTGAAGACAATGGTGGATATGTCGCTGAATTTCGTGGATTGGTTGAAGTTAGACATTAACACCGTTGGATGCCGGCTAGCTCAGCGGTCTACTGGTTAAGTGCTCGCGCGCGAAACCAGTAGGTCCTGGGTTCGAATCTCGTAGGGGGCGAGGTCCTGGATGCTCACTGCTGAGGAGTCCCATGATAGGACGAAACGGCCGTCCAGTGCTTTCAGGTTTTCCATGGTGGTCTAGCTTCAACTGACTCACGATCTTAATCATTGAAAAATGATTTTATAAAAAAAAATACGGTTTCCATTAAACAACCACTGTAAACCTGGAAGCACTGGACAGCTATGTTTTTAGTCCTAGTGTGGGACTCTTCGGCAATACCCATCCATGATCTTGACGCGGAGAATCTACCTCAGGTCCTTCGGTATTGAGCCCAACCACTAAAGGTGTAAATTTCTGACTTCAAATAACTAGTGATATTAAGCAATGATCCTCTAATATCTTAGCTGAGTACCTATCTCATACCCGACAAAGTTAAACTTCACTTGTCACGGCTAATTTTACTGAGATTTGTCGTTGTATCTTTACTGCGGAAAATGATTACCCATGATTATGTATTGATAATTCAATGATCATTACGAGCGTTTGATCAGAACTACAACTATTATCTTAGATGACAATTCATATAATAGTGGATAGTGAAACGTTAGTCAATTATTACACGAACGCTAGTATATTGCACAATATGTATCATTCAGCATAAAAAGCAATAGCAGAGATTATTAAATTTTAAAACTAGGAATCAGTATGGGATAGTTTATATATATATATATATATATATATATATATATATATATATATATATATATATATATATATATATATATATATATATATATATATATATATAGATCAAATAGGTGTACATAAATTTCTTCTTGGTGAGTTATTGATGTGTAGTAGTGAGTGTAAAATATGATTGATCATTGAGTGTGCTACTCCACTTGTAGCTTTTCTAGAGTTACTCCTAGTTCCAAGATTGAGTAAAGAAGGAGGGTTAGGCATGGGATCAGCAACCCCATCCAGTAGAAAAAAAAGCTAACCAGATTAAACAAATTAACTAGTGAATATGTACAAACAAGCACTTAGTCTATTGACTAGAAAATATGATGTTCCTTCTTCCGATTGATTTCTACACAGAATTAACTGATTGTGATTGCTTTTAACTGTATAAAATTAGGTATTTTCTACTGCCTTGATACGGCCGAGAGTGAAGAGAGTCAACTCTTTATCTCGAAATGTTCTCCCATGGCTATGTTCATACAACCACTGCCAGGGAAGTCTTACTGACTGACTTCTTGCGGTAAGGATATTGTTTACGAAATCGAGATGATAAAAAGCGAATGTCTGGCACTTTAACCGGGTTGGTGGATTTGGAGGATTCGCCTAGGAGAGTTTGAAATCCTTGATACCAAACCATTTATACACATGGGCTCCAGGATCCTGAAGGAACAAATGTCGTATGAACCTATTGTTGGTCACCGGCTACCATGAGACTACATCTCCTGACGTTGCTCCACTACCTTGTGGTCTAGACCTTCATGTCAAAGGGTCGGGGTGTAGCCCCTTAAGTAAACCACCTGCTTCGGTTTGGACACCACGGCCTTATCCTAGCCCTCACACAAATCGAATGATTTATGTGGCGCATATCTATTTGGTGCCTTCTTGTACTTATGTTTATGTGTGTAAATAAATAAATATCGTAATAACGTATTATCTTCATGTACCTGAAGGAGAGAAAAAACTATTTTAAACCATCATCTTTGCTTATAAAGCTTGTGAATAAAGGCGTTTCCAGGCAATACTCACAGTATACACATATGCCAATAACAGACTGATCAATTGCACTCTTAAACCTCAATGGGACGAGTCAAGCAAAAAACAATACCAAATGAATTTAAATTCACCCCATTACACAAGCAAGTGGATCTCAGAACTCAGTAGCTGAATGGATAACGCCATGTTATTTGAAGTGAATGGTACTTGGATCGAGTCCCAGAGTGAACATCAACTCTGGTACATCCAGCTAACGAGTCCCAAATAGGACGAAACGCGCGTCCTAGATTCTACTCCTAGTCACTATCCATTATTATGTCAATTATATTTATGGAAAACTATCATAAATTTCTCAGTGCTGTTTATTATTTTTTTTTTAAAAAAAAGAATAGATTTTTTGTTTGTTTTTTATTGTGAAGAGAATAAGCTCTTAAATCATCCTGTAATAATTTAAATGTAGGCTAAAAGTTCAATTATTATAAAACGAATTAATTGTAATTGACATAATCATTATTTCTTTTAAAAAGCATATTTATATCAGCGCTTTTTGATCAAAAACAAAGGAACTGGCATATAGATTAATAATAACAATAATAATAGCAGTATTTTTATTATTAATAATAATATTAATAATAATAAAGATAATTTAACATTGTTAATGATCAAATGACCTAATGAGCTGTTTATATTTATTGATAGAAATAATATAGTTATCTTTATTACTACTATTATACTTTTCAGTAATATACTTCAATATTTCTAAATGTGAAACGATTATTTAATAGAATATTAAAAATAAAATTTGATGAAATATATACATTTCAATAGTTGAGATCATGAATCATTTGAAGCTAGATCATTATGGAAAACCTGAAAGCATTGGATGGCTGGGCAAGATTAAATTTTATGGACGAATCAATTAGGTATAAGATAACAGGTCTCGGATTTTAGCGAGAAATTCATTCATCCATTTGGCTAAATAGAGTTTTAACATTATAACTGATGTCAGTTCGTGATGAAAACCCTAAATACTATTCCTAGCCTTAAACGTAAACTGTGAATCACAATTCGAAGTTTTTACACAGGTTCATAACACTCATTTGGTCCTAGTTATTAGGTGGACACTCTGAAGGCCAGTTTGGCGTCGCTCCAAGATCGTCCATAAATTATTGTCTCACCGACGGCCGTTTCGTCCTATTGTGGAACTACTCAGCAGTGCGCATCCAGGAATCCGCCTCGCAAGATTTGAACCTAGGACCTTTCAGCCTTGCGCACGAGAGCTTAACTTTTAGACCACTGAACTGGTCGGCATCCAACTGTATTAATGTCTAATTTCAACTAATCCACGAAATTGAGCAACACATCCACCATTGTCATCAGTGAGTTACTATCTCACAACAGACCTAGTTGAACTTCACTGGTTATGGCTTCTCACTAGAACTCCAGGAAATATTTCTTGAAGCCAGTCACTAATGAGCATATGTTGATTAATATTAGAAGCGGCTTTTGTGAATATTATAGTAATTTTCAATAGTTGAATTCATGAGTAAATTGAAGCTAGACCACCATGTAAAACGTGGAACTAGTGACCAGTGGTGGTGATGACAATGGTGGATGTGTCACTCATTTCGTGGATTAGACATTAACACCGTTGGATGACGACCAGCTCAATGGTCTAGAGGTTAAGTGTTCGCGCGCGAGACTGATAGGTCTTGGGTTCGAATCTCGCGAGGCAGGATCGTGGATGAGCAAATATATGCATTTTTTAATAGAGATAACTTATTCTATCATTGAACAATGAACAATAATACATATTGAACTGTACCGAAATAACACGAGATTAAATTACTGTATGATAAATATTCGAACATTTGAATCGATTTCCTAAGCTTTTCTGATAACCTTAGGTTAAATGTACACGACACAAATTGAACACGAGATAAAAGGTACAAAACATGTAAAGAAGGCTTAACTCTAAGGTCCGTTTTATGTGCAGAAAAATTAGGGTATTTAAAGCATTAAAGATGGCCTCGGGCTTCCTGAAGATTCTGGAACATTACCAATTATAGTATCAGGATATGTAATCATCCAATCAAGGATATGACTTATGACTTTTCACGATCTAGATGTTTCTGAAAAAAAGTTCTATTCAATACTGATTGGGTATAATATTTCTTAGCGTTTTCAATGCCTCTCTATGCTTTTTTAGAGGAATATTCTGGATCTCCCCAACACTATAAAAATGGATATATTCACCTTAATTTTTTTCATGAAAAAAAAAACAAAACAAAAGACAACAATCAAAAGGAAGTCGATTCATATTTAGGTCAAGAATACTTTTTATGCGTGCTCATATACTTTCAATATTGAAAATTCGGGTATACTATTTATAAAGATTAAAATCTGAAAAAAGAAATAAGGCATGAATATTAACAAAACTAAACGATTTTATGAAGATAAAGATTAATACTAGAACAATTTTAATTGTATGACAGGATTTTAGGGTCAAAGATTAAATGGTAATTTCGGTAGAACAATTAGAAGACGGAGTTGATCTGATCAACTCCGCCACTATCCATCTTTGCTTATAATGCTTGTAAATTAAGGCAATATCGAGGCAACACGCACAGTATGCACATATGCCAATAAGAGACTGATCAATTGAAGTTCTAAACATCAATGGGAAGATTCAAGTAAAACAATATCAAGTGAATTATAATTATCTAAGTTTACTCACTAATGACTAAATTGGAGAGGAAAGTTCTGTAATTATATTGATAAATTGTGACCAGTAGAGTTTAATGCTATCAGCTGTGAGGAAGGTACACATCGAACAAAATGGGAGATAATCTTGCAACGTCGTTAACTAATTGAGGTTAGACAAGCACACCATTAAATTCCTACACAGTAGTAGAGAGGTTGAGCTTTGGAGTCCGAGATCTAAGGTTCTGAGTTATTCATGGTCACTACTAAAGAGACTAACACAAGAACAAGACGGATATCTTTTGTTTCTAGGTTTTCGAAAGTTGTCCAACTGAGGTCTTCTCGTGATCTCAATAACACTAAATGATCTCCACATCTTCCAAATTGATAATAATCAAAATCGTGCACTCATGTAGAAAAACACATAAACTAATATGCTTTTATAGTACACAGTTGGATATGTAAAATAACTCCACCTGGAGTCCCTCCGGGGGCTACTGCCAGTCCCAAACCCGTACAAAGGAGGAGGGTTGGGCATGGGGTTAATACCCCATCCGGTAAAAAACTAACTTGCTAAAAAACGTTAACCAGAAAAAATAACTCAAACCATTTAAACTCTGCCCTGGGAGTTAGAAGGTCTTCATTTAGAAGAGTTATGAAGCCTCATGATGAAAGCCAAGTTTCTTCGGAAGTCACGAGGCCGATGCTCCTTTAACAACCAGAGCAATCATTAATTTAGGTACATGGGATGCTCGTAAAATGTGGGAGACTGGGAGAGTCTTCCAAATTGTTGCATTGCTGGATATGTAAGATATGAAAAGTATCTGAATAAAGTTTCTTTTTAAACAGTAATACATACACTGATGATTTATTATCAAGATATAAAATAAGGATGGGGAAGAATATAGTACACTTTACAATAAATATACTCGATTATTTTATCTCATCAAATGTAATAAGTTGAAAGCTGAGTTGTTATGTCATCTTGATAATATTAACGTATTCTCAGTAAGAATATTGTAAACTATACGTTCTCAGAAGATTTATGTTTACAACACTGGGTGTTTGTCAATGATTGTCAATTATATTAGATTACAGTTAATCTTAAATTTCCCTCATCTTAATATACATAGTTTTGAAGAATTATTGAACTTCAACTAGATAAAATCTAATGTATGCTTATCTTTTTCTGCTAGCAGTTTGACAAACGGAAAATACATTAACTACTAGAGAAGGTCCTTATAAGTTTTACAATGTTGAAAGTAGTGGAATATTACTAGATTTTTATATGATCACATGAGTTCAGTATGTTCTAAACAGATATAATTTGTTTGTACAAACCAATTGGAAATATATAATGACAAATTTCCAGTGGTTACTATTCAAATGTTTAGTTACAGTATATGCTTTTGTGTAAACTTACTTGCTTACTTACGCCTATTACTCCTCACGAAGGAGCATAGGCCGCTCACCAGCATTCTCCATCCAACCCTATCCTGAGCAGACCTTTCCAGTTCTTATTCATCCTTTTCATATCCGCTTCTATTTTCCGACGTATTGTGTTCTTTGGCCTTCCTCTTTTCCACTTCCCTTCAGGATTCCAAGTTAGAGCTTGTCTCGTAATGCAGTTTGATTATTTCCTCAATGTATGTCCTATTCATTTCCATCGTCTTTTCCTAATTTCTTCTTCAGCTGGAAGCTGGTTGGTTCTCTCCCACAAAAGGCTGTTGCTGATGGTATCCGGCCAATGGATGTTGAGTATCATGCGTAGACAGCTATTAATAAATACCTGTACCTTCTTGATGGTGGTTGTTGTAGTTCTCCAATTTTCATCTCGTACAGTAGAACTAACTGTCTTGACGTTGGTATTGAAGATTCTGACTTTGATATTGGTTTACAGACAGTTGTTTCGAGTTCCATATGTTCTTCAATTAAAGGAATGCGGCCCTTGCTTTGCCAATCCTCGCCTTTACATCTGCATCTGGACCTCCTTGTTAATCGATGGTGCTTCCCAGATATGTGAAGGATTCTGGATCTTCCAGAGTTTCGCCATCAAGAGTGATTGGATTGCTGTTCTCCGTGTTGTATTTGAGGACTTTGGTTTTCCGTTTGTGTATGTTGAGGCCTACTGATTCAGAGACTGCTGCACTAGCCGTCTTTATCTGCATTTGTTCGTGTGTATCGGATAGGAGAGCTAGGTCACCTGCGAAGTCCAAATCGTCTAATTGGCTTTTGTGTAAAACCATGTGATTAATTGTTCAAATGTAATGTGTTTTTAATAATTCTGCTACGATATAAATATGAAAATTTTCACCATTTTGTATAATCATACTTCTCATTTATAAAACGATTACATGATGGATGATAATAGTGTACTATTACGTTTTCAGTGTGTAACTGAATAGGAAAGTATAATAATTTTAGACAAAATCCGCTCAATATATATAATTATTGATAAATTATGAATAATGCAGCTTGATAAAAATAGGTGGAGAATCTGCTGGTTGTAAAGAAGAAAATGCTTTCCAATTCAGTGCTAATGTGCGATTAGAGTGGTTAGGGGATTCTGTAAAGATCGGTCATGAATAGACCAAATAGTGATATAACTGATCCTCGTTGAACAATCCATTGAATGCAACTCGTCACCATGCATCAACTTACTTGAAAGCATTTGACAGAGTAAATAGGAGAATTTTTCGAAACCTTCGTGATACCTTGGTGAACCTAAGATTGTCAACATCATCCGGAATTCATTTTACGGACCATACTGCAAAGTCGTGCATGGAGAGGAACTCACAAACACATTTTAAGTGAGGGCCAAAATTAGATAAAATTGCTTACTCTCTCCATTTCTCGTTCTTCTGGTGCTCCACTGGATTATGATGAGTTTTGCATATAAGTGGGAGCACAGAATACAATGGACAGCTTACATGCAACTAGATGATTCGGACTTCAGTGATCACCTGCCTCTTCTATCCAACTCACACACACACACACACACCAATAAATGCAGGTGAAAACAGCCTGTGTGGCAGCAACCTTCGCGATAGCATGAACTCAACATACACAGGCGTATACGCAAAATCCTCAAATACAACACAGAGAACACTAACACAATCACACTTGATGGAGATGCTCTGGAACACGTGGAAATTTTCACATATCTAAACAACAGCATCGATGAACAAGGAGGATCTGGTGCAGATGAAGACACAAGGAATGACAAAGAAATGGCCACATTCCTATAATAGAAGAACGTACGAATCTCAAAACTACTCTCAACCAACATCAATTCAGAATCCTCAATACGAACGTGAAGATAATTCTACTGTATGGAGCTGAAACTTGGAGTGATATCACAATCATCATTAAAAGAGTATTTGTAAACAATTGTGTACGTAAGCTACTGAATGTTCGTTGAATGGATACCATCATCAGCAACCTACTGTGTGTGAGATCATATCAGCTTCCAAATGAATAGGAAACTCGAATTGGGTATACATTGTCGAATTCCTCAAACTCGAATTTATTTAATAATTGTTTATTTAAACACATAAACATTAGTATAAGGAGGCACCAGATATATATGCGCCACACAAATCGTTCGACTTTTGTGAGTGCTGGAATACTGTCCGTGCACCCAAACCGAGGCACGTGGCTTTGTTAAGGGACCACACACCAGCTTTTAACCTAGAGATCTAATCCACAATGCAGTGGAGCAAAGTTAAGAGATGCTTTCTCATGGTAGCGGGGGGGGATGAAAGTTAGTTTATACGCCATTTGTTCCATTAGGATACTGGAGCTCATGTGCACCATTGGAACTAGCGTTTCCCATTTTCCTTAGGTGTATCATTTGTACCCACCAAACCATTTGAAGCATCGGACATTCGCTTTTGGTCCTCTCAATTTCGTAAACAACACCCTCTCTACAAGAAGGTAGTGAGTAGGACTTCCCTGATGGTGGCTGTATACGCATGACTATGTAAGAGCATTTCGAGAGGGACGGCGGACTCTCCCCACCTTCCACCGTATCAGGGCATTTGGGGGAACTTGGAATCCTAAAGAGAAAAGAAAAAATGAAAGACCAAAGAACAAATAACGTTCGGAATCGGAAGCAGATACTAATAGAATGAATTGTAACTGGAAAGGAAATGCCAGGACAGAGTTGGCTGAAATTTGTTGGTGGGCGACCTATTCTCCTTCAAGAGGAAATAACAGTCATAACTAAGTAAGTAAGTACTACGTGGTTATTAGTTTAACAATAATGTATGAAGACGAAATAAATACTATCAAAGTAAAACCTATTTGATAAAAGCTATCCAAGCAACTATACGATGACAGAAATAAACTAATGAGCAAATTTCAGTGTACTTCTAAAAACCTTTATTTATAAGCAAACTATATACTGTTGGATAACTTATTAGCTCGTACGTATCTCCGACGAGTTATATAATGACTAGTTGCGTTTCAGACTGATTAATGAGATGACCAAATAAGTGAATGATCAAACCGACTAGAAAACAGAACATAATTCTAAAGCTAAATATCAGTGGTAAAACTTGATGACTTTAAAACCTCGAGTTGAAATTCAATGGTCCATATTTTTTTATAGTGTAGTCATTAATAAAACATTATTAAGTTTTAGTTGTGGCAAAGCTGACTCAACAGAACAATGCTATCTAAAGAGATTTTTCTGAAACCTACCTTCAGTGAGATTAGATAATACATCAAGATTATAAATGATTTGATGTAAATCTCTGTCGCAAACTGGAATTAACCGTACAACAAAACCATAAAAAATTAATTTTAGTCAAAAACAATAGGATCAAGTTATTTAAAACTCTACTAACATCATTTATTTATAAATTGTATTTCTTAATTGTCTGCGCTGCAGAAGTCGAATCAATCTGAATATAATAAGGTACTAATCGGTGTCTGTTGAACTATTTCAGTTTTAATGTCGATCATGTAAGTTATGGATAATGTAGAACATTGACAAACTATGACATTTAATAATGAATGTTGAAATTGGCAAGATAATACTAATTTCATCAGTTTTAGAAATCTTATTCACGAGTGTAACTAAACTTAACATCTATTATAGGGTTTAGGCAATGATCCTCTTGAATGAATTTATCGATACGCTCGTTTAAAATGTAAATTTTCTACGTTAGGTAGTTAAAGGTGATTTAACGAAAACCATGTACTAGTGTTTATGCTCTTTTGAATTCATCAGACAACCAATATTTGAAACCGCCAATCAGGCAGTTAAATTAATCACTATCTCGAATTACTTAAACTAAGAGTTATATTGTAACTTGTTTGGTCGACTTCTTTAAACTCTAAGATGAAATTGTCGTTACTAGTTTATTAGTTAATGTATGCAGAATATAATCTTTTTCATCCTGAAATATGAATCGAAATATCCTTAATATGATTCAATTTACTATTGGTATAGAGGACTTGTGCAGATTATAGTATTCTAACAGTTGAAATCACGAACTGATCTTAGTTAAACGACCATTGAAGGTTAAACGTTCGCGCGCGAGACTAATAGGTCATGGGTCCGAATCCCGCGAGACGAGGTCGTGGATACACACTGCTGAGAAGTCTCACAATAGGATGAAACAGACATCCAGTACTTCCAGGTTTGCCATGATGGTCTGGCTTCAATTGACTCATGATCTCAACTATTGAATCCTTATTATGTTTTTTCATTATCCTATTACTATTGATTTCAATGATTAGATTATATTTAATTTGTATCTATGTGTTTTTGTAAGCTATGTATTAGGTCATATTTGTTCTAAATTCACTACAGTTGTTGTTGTTGCTATGACAATGAATATTTTTTTGTTTCCGGATAATTTCATAAGATCTTCAATATTGATCATATATAGAACAAAAGTATGATATAGAACAATAATCAATTTATTAATGAAATATTTTAATTATTTATTTATTTTAATTATAATTATTTAAGGGAATAAGGAAAAGAGTTAGTAAAAACTGTTGAAGACAATAATTGAGAAAAGAATATACACCTTATTGCATTATTACCATGTAAGAAGTAAAGCAATTAAACACCAATCACATTGGATGATGGTTGCGTAATGTAAAGTATTTAATGAAGTAAGAAATATAAACCATTGAATATCAACCCCGTTGATTAGAATGTTAAGAGTTTATTGAGAAGCTTGAAAATCCTAGTTGGATGGTGAATGTGAAAATAGTATGACGCAATTGTTTTTTTAGTGATCGATGGTTTAATTAGTTGTCTAGTAAACTTTAATCCATAATATAGAGTATAAGAATCTTGGCATCTCTAATTGGCCTAAGATATTTATTATTAATAAAATTGTGATTAGTGGGATTATTTGACGAGACTATAATTTATAGACGAATCAATCAAGTATAAGATAACAGGTCTCGGATTTTGGAGTGAAATTCATTCATCCATTTGACTAAATAGTGTTTTGGCATTATATCTGATGTCAGTTTGTGATGAAAACCATAAATCTAATTCTTAACATAAACTATCAACTGTAAACTATTATTCTAATTCCTCACACTGGTTTATAACCTTCGTTTGGTCCTTATTATTAAGTGGACACTCTCAAGGTCAGTTCGGCGTCGCTTAAAGATCATTCATAAATTGTAATCTTACCAGTTATTTTTCGAACGTGAAGCATTTCTCTTTTGTGATAAGAGACAAAGATATATTGAGATCTCCACGCCTATGCCTTATTCAATATGAATAAAAGTAAGTTAATATAACATTAGAATGATCATACTACGTACTTTCTGTTAGAATCCTTAGTAACGTTAAGGTATTCAGCCTTAGTTAGAAATTTGTCAATCAAATACAATTACTTACTACTACTGTATTTTTAAACTTTTATTAAATTAATATTGAGATGAAATAAAAATAAACAAACAACAAAACAGACTCACACAAAATTACAGAGTACCTTCATAAAATATGTGAACTGTATATTAAATACATTATTTGTACAACTTCATTCAGTTAACCTTTGTATACTTCAGGATTCTTTCAATTCTGTTGCTATTACAACTACTCTTTGTTTAATATTCCTTTTCTCTTCAATTCAATCTTCTCAATCTTCTGCTGTCAGGCATTCTACATCCGATTGATTATACATACTACTTATATCTATCAACATAAGTAGCACACACTATATATATATATATATATATATATATATATATATATATATATATATATATAGAGAGAGAGAGAGAGAGAGAGATCGTAATAAATACTATTTTTACCCAGCTGTCATTCAAATGTGATCAAATCATTGATAAAATCGATCAAAGAATAAAGATAGCTTTAAAGAAAACATTTCCTGTTGTTGAATTGTTTCTGTTGTTTACAATGCAATATTCAATCACATCAATGAAAATGAAAAGATACCCAATACATTTTACATCCTACAACTGACATCAATTAACACGTACTTGGAACAAAGTAGGTTCATTTGAAACTGAGAATGGCGGACATATAAACTTTAAGTTAAACACAGTCAAAAGAACTCATGCTTGCCAAAACAAAATGTTATTTTCAATTTTATGGCATGACATTTAGTGGAGATGGAACGAAAAATTGGATTCAATGAATGAATTCAAAATGATTGTCAATCTAACTTTATTAAAATTTATAAAATCAAATTACAATTAAAATGCAAAAATTTGATTTTTGCAATTGAAAACAGTTACCTTTATCTGTCTTGGTAACCAAAGAGAAGTTGATATCTGTTCTCAGTAATAGTATTCAATTTGTTAAAATGACAATCTTGTAAGTTCGGCTCATCTGCATTATCTTTCTAAACCACTGAGACTTTTATCATAGTATGTAATGTAAATTGTCTAAAAAATACTCCTCATTAGGACACATATTGAAGAAATCAACCAATTGTATCACAACGCAAGCCCCCACATGGCATCTTCAAAGTCAATGGAGAAGAGGAAGATCAAAGAACACATTACACAGAGAAATGGAGGCAGATATGAAAAGAATGAACAACAATTGGGCAGAAGTAGAAAGGAAGGCCAAGGACAGGATGAGTTGGAGAATGCTGGTCGACGGTCTATGTCCGATTTGGGGTAAGTAACTCTAGAATTGCTGATCCCAGCATTTATAATATCCTTTTAAAAAAATAAGTTCTTAAATACATTTACATCTTGTTAATGTTTAAATGAAACCTCCTTTTTAAAATTTCAAATTATGTTTATAGCTTAAAATAACCAGACGTGATAGCTTGTGTGAAATAGAAGAAAAAACAATCAAACACAATATGAATTCATCGTATTCCATAGTCAATATCATATTTGTTATATCTATATTTGTGAAGAGAACCAAATACATGATATATATATATATATATATATATATATATATATATATATATAAAGATGGATAGTGGCTGGAGGTGGAATCTAGAACACGAGTTTCGTTCTGTTTGGGACTCGTCAGATGGATGTACCTGCATCTCAGAGTTGATGTTCATTACAGGACCCAAACCCAATACTCTTCTCTTCAAAAAACATCGCGTTATCCACTTAGTTACTGAGTCCTGATAGCCACTTGCTTGTGCAATTGGGTGAAGTTTAAATTCACTTGATATGATTTACTTTATCTTCCGATTGTTATTTAGGACTGAAATTAATCAGTCCGTTATTGGCATATGTGCATCCTATGCGGACTGCCTCGATATTGGCTGAAATCAAAAGCTTTATAAGCATTGATGGATAGTGGCTAGCATTGTAATCCAGGACACGAGTTTCTTCCTGTGTAGGACTCGTCAGATCGATATACCTACATCTCAGTGATGATATTCACTCCGGGATTCAAACCCATTAGCGGAGTAAACATCAACTCTGAGATGCAGGCACATCCATCTGACAAGTCCTAAATAGGATGAAACGTACTTCCTAGGTTTCACCACCAGCCACCAACATCATTGTTTGTAATGCTTTTGAATGAAAGCAATACCAAGGCAATACACACAGTATACACATATGCTGATAAGAGGTTAACCAATTTCACTCCTAATCATCAATGTGAACATTCAAATAAACAATAACAAGTGAATATATATAAATTGTTCATTTTGGTTACACTCTATATTTCATTCTTATTTTGTTTTAGGATAAAAAAGACTTTCATAATTCAACAATAGAGAAGAAAAGATACAAAATGAAAAAAGATAGTAATATACATTTAAAAAAAGTTAGCTTAATTCAATAAAAATTTAATTCTCTCAAGACCAAAATCAATTCTCAAAACTTATAGTTATAGGATATTTACTGTTACACAAATGATAATCAATAATATCTATGTTAGTAATCATAATTTTCTAAAAATATATATACACATAATTATTGATGAAAATTATTGTTCTTATTAACAAGATAGATAGAAACGTCTTTGTGGATATTATAATTATTTGAATGGTTGAGATCTTGAGTCAGTTGAAGTTAAACCACCATGGAAAACTTGGAAGCATTGGACGTCCGTTTTGTCTTAATGTGGGACTCCTCTGTAATGCATATTCACGATCCTGCCTCGAGAAATTCAGATCCAGAATGTATCAGTCTCACGCGAATGCTTAACCTCTAGACCATTGAGCTGGTGTTAATGTCTAATTTCAACTAATCCGTGAAATTGAGCGACACATCCATCAACTAGAGTTTATTATATTTCTTTAATAAAACATGTATTATACGTTGTCTTAGCTATCAAGTATTGTCTGTACGATCTTGTGGGGGCTGGTACTACGTCGAGCCCATAAAGGCTATTCTAGCTTTCAGACAGATCAGTCTATTCATTTTTCTCAAGCCACATTTTACTTATTCGCTTATTAATCCCAACTGTTCTTTATATGATTCTATGTGTGTGCATTTCTTATCTTACTCATCACATGTCGGTAACTTATTTCCTTACTCTGACGATAAATATTGATTCACGCTTAATCAAATTGAGTTGACGTATATGCCGTTTGTACTGCGCGTCATTCAACTTCGCTTCATTTCTTCGATCGTTTGTCTCGATCAACGATTGCATGAAATACACGTATTTGAAATTTGTTCTCGTATTTGACTTATTTAATTCCTATCAGAAGGATTTTGTGGATATTATAGTAATTTCAATGGTCGAAATCATAATTCTATTGAGGTTAGACCACTAACGCGATTTAAGTCGATGATTATATACGAAGATTGACGATATGTATATTTCAATAACAATTATTCATAAGATCCAAATGGAGTCAGATTAAGAGCCATAAAATCTGAAAAACAAATCAATTTTATAATGGATTCAACACTTGCCACAGCTCATTACGAAGTGTGAATTGATTAAGAATATAAAGCAAGCTAATTAAAAACTTTTGTTATTTATGAAAAATAAGAAATCCTAGTTACAAAAACTAGTATTAATGCTATACATAAATACCAGTGAATATCTTCACATGAACTTAACTATAAAGATCCGTGATGGTAAATACAAAATGATATTGTGTCTTAAACACTAACAATTTCATTTCACTAATTGTAGATGGATCTAAGACGTAAATTTGTCGTTATTACATTTACAATCTATCGAATTAGTTTACAGTATTACTATTGACAGTACGTTTATTTATTACGATCTCTTTTGGATCCAGCACATTATTGATGTGCTAACTTGTAAACCAATATTTTAATAAAGATTAATGTAAGTTTTTATATAATAGATTAACTGTAACGATCAGTTGGATCAATGACGTGAGTTCTGTCCTATTCAGTGTTTATTAACCGGATGTTCTTAGATCTCAGAATCAATGGTCGAAAATATTGACAATGGAATGATCTAAAACCACCAAAAATTGACTTAAAATTTATACGGGTTGTACAACTAAGTGATCAATAGCTCATTAAATAAATCATCGGGCATCTGGAATAGAAGGAAGTAGGTTTGAATGCAGGTGGAGATATCATCTGTGAGATCCAGGTACACAAAACTGACCAATCACATAGAATAAGAAAAGCCAATTCCATTACGGGATAATCCAAAACCGTTGGAAATTAAATTAAACTAATAAACGTTTGCTAAATTATCTCACTCTTACCACTCTTAATTGATAACTTGTACTGATTTGTGTTTTGACAATCATTTAAAGCAATTAAAATACATAAGGAATAATTTCTTCTTCTTCTTCTTCTTGAAAGTTATGGTCTAATTAAAAGGCAACCTTGAATTTTTCCCAATTTTACACTTTACAAAGGTGTATTTCAAGTTAACATTCCTTGATGCATAACAACTTTCTGCTTTCCATTGAGTTTAGTTCATTAGTGGAATAGATAAAACTATTCAATTATCATCATATTATTCATTTTATATTTACTTAATGTAAGGTTATTGAAAATAAATAATTTAGTGCCAATCAACGAATATTGACAAATGTAGAATATTACTAGAATGGGTTTTGTGGAGAATTGGTAATTTCAATAGTTGAAATCATGAATCAATTGAAGCTAGACCACCATGGAAAACCTGGAAGCACTGGATGGCCACTTCGTCCTAGTATGGGACTCCTCAGAAGTGCTCATCCACGATCCCGTCCCCCGCGGGATTCAAACCCAGGACCTATCAGTCTCGCGCCAGGCGCTTAACCAACTAGACCACTGAGCCGGCATCGAACGGTGTGAATGTCTAACTTCAACCAATCCACGAAGTTGCGCCACCGTCACCATTGTCTTCAGTGAGCTGATATCTCCCATACTAGAACGAAACGGCCGTCCAGTGCTTCCAGGTTTTCCATGGTGGTCTAGCTTCAATTGATTCATGATTTCAACTATTGAAATGTAGAATAGTTAGCGGAAACTATCTACCTTAACAGAATGTATATATGAACCATATACAATAAAAAAAAGTAGGCAAGTTTTTATCAAGATAAAAGTCCGTTTTTAAATAAAATAGTCTATTCTTATTATAATAAGCAAAAGACGAAATTGAAAAAGAGAAAAGAAATTGTTTAAATAACACATAACAAACTATTGATGTGTGAACAAAGAAATATGTAAGAAAAACATGTTTATAGTAAGGTCTACGTTGTCTAGATTATATGTATATATATCTTTTATGTGCATTTAAGCTATGCAACAATATACTAAAGAATAGCTTAAAGCATCATTATTAACAATAGAATAAGTAAAAGAATTGATTCAGTTGAATCAATATATGAGAAAAATAATGTTAGACATAAATTATTTGTAATTGTCTAATGAGAAAAATGATCATCCAGAGGATACAAGTGTTTATTAACAGTTGTCTATGCACTGTCAGCAACAACGTACTGTTGGAAAGAACAAACCAGATTTTAGAGGAGGAAGAAATCAGGAAGAACTACTGGAAGTGGATAGGACACATATTGAGAAAAGCACCCAACTGCGTCACATGACAAACCCTTACAAAGAATCCCCAAGGTGAAGAGAGAAGAGGAATACCAAAGAACACATTACACCAAGAAATAAAGACAGACATAAGAAGGATGGACAACAATTGGCTAGAAGTACAAAGTAAGGCTGAGGACAAAGTGAGTTGGAGAATGCTGGTCGGCGGTCTGTGCTCCATTGGGGGTAACAGGAGTACGTAAGTAAGTAAGTCTTGTGATGAAAAAGGGTTTTTGATTGAGATCATGAATCGATAAATGTTGGACATTCATTTAAAACCTGGAAGCACTAAACGACCACTTCCTCGTTATACAGATGAGCGCTGCTGAGGAGTTCCATACTATTACGAAACTGTCATCCAATGCATTAAAATTTTCAATAGTGGTCTAAAATTCATCAATATGACGATGTAAGTTCTGTGAACAGACCACGCAGCTTGAAGAATGAAACACTATCAGAAATAAAACGTCAAAATCTAGTAGTAAGTTAAAATTTGCTACACAAACTGCTTACAGTATAAAATGTTTGATTGTGTTCAAATATAATATATTCGTCAGTAGCGCTCTTTGCTGCATCATCCCAGCTGATTAGTCGAACATATTTCTTCATCTCTGGGTTACGTTACTGAACTCGATAAAAATCATTCTGACAGATGTTCATTAGCTGAATCCTTTTACAAATTACTTAATTCATTAAACTTGTACCTAAAATGACGCAACTAGAATCCAAAAAAATTATTCAAACTACCTCCTAGCTTTGATTATTTGTCTTTAATAATTGAAGCTAGACCACTATGGAAAACTTGGAAGCATTGGACAACCATTTCGTCCCATGTGGAACTCCTCACCACTGCGCATTCACGATCCCACCTCGATGGATTCGAACCCAAAACCTATAGGTTTACGCGCGGACGCTTTACCTCCGGACCCCTGAGCCGGCCGGCCTCCGACGGTGGTAATGTCTAAATTGAACCAATCCACGAAATTGAGTAACACATCTACCATTGACATCAGTGATTTACTATCTCAAAACAGATCGGGTTGAACTCCACTGGTCATGGCTTCTCACTAGAACTTCAGGAAATACTTCTTGGAGACAGTCACTAGTGAGCATATGGTTATTGTAATCAGAAATGAGTTTTCTGGATATTATGGTAATTTCAATAGTTGAAATCATGAATCATTTGAACCTAGAAAACCTATTATTACCTGTGGCCTTGTACTCTATTGACGTACAATCTAATGATACCGCCAATTAGAGAATAGTGATTTATCGATTGGACCAATGATATGTAAACGCGTACGAGCAGTCCAGAGTACTTATCAGTTCTGCTTTCCACTTAGCCCTGCCTGTTAAGTCCAGAACACTAATCTCAGCCTCTGAGATATGAATTATTTATTTCAAATGTACTGGATTTATATACAAACCAAATAGACCACAACGTAGCATAAAATAGAAAATACCATTCGTACAAATTTTGGCCAAATATGGCTGTGAATGTGGCAGGTAATATTTGATAGACCAGGCATAACTTAACAATGGTAAATCGTATAATAATAGTCTATAGTTCAAAATAAAGCTCATAATAAGATCAACATGAATATGAATAGTTTAGTTAATTAGCAATTATACAATAAAACTATACGTATAGTATTATTCCAGAAATACATTCCAACAGTTACTATTCATTATTTTCGTCAAGATATAACATCACCATGAAAAACCTGAAAGCATTAAACGACTGTTTTATCCTTCTATAGCGCACCACTTTAATTTAAAATACAATTTTATCAACCATTCCTTTTTCATCAGATAGTTTAATTACAACGAAACAAAAAAAGAAAAAAAAACAACAACATTTTTTTCATTACAATTAACAAAGTGTTTTTGCTTATATTCGGAAAATAATAAATAAAGGAATAAATGAATGAATGAATGAATGAATGAATGAATGAATGAATGAAACTCATCAGCTTATTAGTAACTGCCCATAAAATTATATTTATATTGATCTATTCTACTTGAATTACAATAACGTTGAAGTGAATAAAATAAAAGCAAAAAAAGAAGAAAAAAAGAAAGAAATGGTCAGCTGGTTTTTGATGAAAACAAAACATTCTTTACATTAAAACAAAAAAGAAAAAAAAAGAAAAATATACATGGATAGATGAAAATTAATCATAACTAAAAATCAGTAATTTTTTTGTTATTTCTGTTCTTTAGGATTATTGACT
The DNA here is from genome assembly GCA_946903255.1 of Schistosoma spindalis. Lineage (NCBI taxonomy): Eukaryota > Metazoa > Platyhelminthes > Trematoda > Strigeidida > Schistosomatidae > Schistosoma > Schistosoma spindalis. The sequence goes on from OX336418.1 coordinate 40,289,080, forward strand.
TGTTAAGTTTATTTATTTATTTATTTATTTATTTATTTAATGGTTTAATCAAATTGTGATAAATATCAAGATTTATAAAGTGAGTTAAACTATTTGTTATTTGCTCAGTGCTGAAGAGTCCTATACGGGGACGAAACGGTCGTCTTGTATTTCTAGATTTTAAATGGTTGTCTAATATTGATCTTTACCGGAAGGGTTCTTGTAATGATTGTTGTAATTTCAATAGTTGAGATCATGAGTCAATTGAAGCTAGACTATCGTGGGAAACCTGAAAACATTGGACGGTCGTTTCGTCCTAATGTGGGACTCCTCCGCAATGCGCATTCAAGATCCCGCCTCAAGAGATTAGAACCCAATACCTATCAGAGCGCTTAACTTCTAGACCAATGAGCTGGCCGGCATCCAATGGTGTTAATGTTTAACTTCAATTAATTCATAAAATTGAGCGACATATCCACCATTGTCTTTAGTGAGTTACTATTTCACAACTGATTTGCGATCCATCTTCAATACATTTCAAACTAAAATAGCCCCTATTCTTTAACAAGTTTTCGGATAGTTTACATTAACTTATTCCTAACCTGGAAAATCCCTAACTGGTTGGCAAATGATCCCTCTTTTTGGGATATTTTAAGGACGGGTTGAATCTTATCACGTAAAGGTTTTATTTCAACATTAGGAGGATGAAGTAAGTGGGTGGGATCTAAGACAAACAAACTGGTATTATACTTCTATACATGCATAAACCATATTATTGATTGGTGAGCTCGCATTAATTGTCTCTGACTTTGATGGAGTTCAGTAAATTATTCGACGACCTGTGATAAGTCTTCTAAAGTAGAAATACATTCATTTCGATGGATGACTTAGGTTGAGCTCAGTTATATCTCAATGACTCTATAGAATCATTTTTTAACGAACGAAAACTAATTAGTAAGTCATGAAAACACGAAAGTAGTTCAAAGAAGAGACCCTTTTGTTCTCAGAGTTGTGGAGTACTCTTTATGATAATTTGCATATTTTCTCAATGACTATTAATAACAACACCGATGGACTGAGAACTAGAATATATCACCGAAGAGACATTCTATTTTTACTGATGTCATTTACTGAAGTTGCACAATCTCATTAAGTTATTTTACAAACATAATTTTCCACTGAAAGACAGAAAAAATGACCATATAATAAAATATTCAAAAATTCCAAGTATCCTGTTGGGGAAGTTAGATTCCCAGAACTCACTTGGAATAAAACCTAATTTTGTAGTTTTATTTAGAAAATTTGAATTTCTTTGTTTTTGCTCCAAAAGCACTCTTTTCACCTTCATGTCGTATTTCCCACCTAGCAGAATCTTAATGCCATTGATCCATTGTGTCCTTCAGTATGCTATTTTGTAACTCTCCCCAAGGACGGTTTCGTGCTATATATATACGTTTTGATTTGTGTCTCTTTTTATCGCTCGTGCTTCTGGTTTTTGCGGAACATACTTCCCCATATCAAACTTAGACTTCTTCCTCTAGTTAGCGGGGTTGGGACGCATGGAATGGTTAGCTTATTGGTCGTTGGTCACCGAGTCTTTGTTCCGTTCGCAGATTAAGTGAACCCGTAAACGCTTCAAACCTAACATATCCAAAGTAGATTTTATACCAATTGAGCGGTACAGATAAAACAATAAGATGAAATCGATTGTTTCAAGAATAAATGTCCATTATAAAATCGGTTAGCTGATTGTTAATAATCTGATTTAAATTTTTTTTCTAAACTTAAGTACCTTGTATTAATATAGTGAAAATTCCCATTTGGACATTCGTTCCTTCTATATCTTGTATTATCCCTCTTTAGACATATTTTCGTTGAAATCTCATACCGTTTTTTTGTTTTTGTTTTTCAAGTAGACAACTATCTTTTATAAGTTTGATTGAATCTCATAATTTTGTTTTTCGTTTCTATAACACAACTTGATTATCTATCGATACTTGAAATTTTCAATTGTTTCAACATGTAATCTTACTAGAAAGGAGTGAATATGATGGTACTCAATGATTTTAGATTCATTTGTTAGTTTGGCGATTTCCCTAATGTATGTCCTATCCACTTCCAATATCCTTTACAATTTTCATCTTCAGTTGGAAGCTGGTTTGTCCTCTCCCACTGAAGGTTATTACTGATCGTATCCGGACAATCAATGTTGAGTATCTTAAGTAGACAATTATTTATGAATACTTGTACCTTCTTCACGATGATTGTGATAGTTCTTCGAGTTTCAGCTCTATACAGTAGAACTGGCTATCTTCACCTTTGTATTGAAGATTGTGACTTGGATATTAGTTGACAGACATTTATTTTGAGTTCCATGTGTTCTTGAATTGTAGGAATGCGACACTTGCTTTCACAAAACTCATCTTTACGTCTGCATCAGATCCTCCTCGTTCATGAAAGATGTTTTCCAGGTATGTGAAAGATTCCATGCCTGTAACTCTTCTAGAGTTTCTACCGGTCTGAAACCCAGGTGAGGGAGGAGAGTTGAGCATGAGGTCGTCAACCCCATCCTGTGGAAAAGGTCTTTCTGAAAACCGTCAACAACATTGGACAAATTAAACCATTTAAACTGTTTCCTGGGAGTTGAAGGAAAACTTATGACGCTTCAGGATGAAATCCGAGATTCTTCGGAAATCACGATGTCGATTCTCTTTCTAACAAGCAGAGCAACAATTTGTATGGGTACATGGAATTTCCGTACAATGTGGGGGTGGGCCTGTAGGGCCAATCAAATAGCTATGAGAATGAGGAGATACAATTTGGTAGTACTTTGAATCAACGAAACTGATTGAATCCAACCTGGACAACAAAGGCTAGACACGTGAGAGATGCTTCTGTACTCCGGTCAAGAAGAGAAAAATGCTCCACACTTCACTATATGTTACACATATATAATAATTTTAAATTTCTCGTTCTTTATATTTATCATTAAAAATACTATTTAACTGAATATTGTTTTGATTGACTTGATATAAAAAACGAAATTGGTTGAACTTTGACATTAGTACCATTGAATGCCAGCTCAATGGTATAGAGGTCAAGAGTTCCCGTGAAGTAGGATCATGGATGCGCATTGTTGAAGAGTTCCATACTAGGATGAAATAACCGTCCAGCGCTTCCAGGTTTTTCATAGGGATTTAGCTTTAATTGACTCGTGAGTTCAACCATTAAATTACATAATTATTTGTTTACTTTTTTTATGACGATGTACTTTACCCAATAAAAACATACTTTAATAGTCAGATAACTATAGAGATTAGTGATAATTTGTAGGAGGATTGAAGTTATTCTTAAAAGTAGGTCAACATATGGACGGTAACTATGATGATGATGATGATGATGATTAGTTTGAAAATCTTGTATTTAATATAAGGATTATAATGATAATACATAACAATTTATTAATTCTTCAGAGTACAATCAATGAAACAGAATACTTACCATCATTTATGAATTGAAAACACCGAAAATTTAAGCTAGAAAAAAAAACATTGTTTATCACGAACATCTGCAATTTTTTCTGTATCCATAGTATCTTTCTTGTTGAGTGTAAAGATGATTTATTTTTTAAAGAATTATATAATCGTGAATTTTTATTTACCAATATATGGTGATCATTTATTACTTTACTGTAGGATATAAATAAAATTTATGAGTATGGGATAACATTCTTATAGTTGATGAATATATGGAATATAAAACATATATCTGTCAACTAATATCAAAGTCATATTCTTCAATATGAACATCAAGACAGTCAGTTCTACTGTATGGAGCTGAAACGTGGAGAAATATCACAACTATCATTAAAAAGATACAAGTATTTACACAAAGTACTCAATGTCCGTTAACCGGATATCATCAATAGCATTCTACTAAGGGAGAGAACAAATCAACTTCCATCTGAAGAGGAAATTAGGAAAATACATTGGAATTGGATAGAACATACATTGAAGAAATCATCAAAATGCATCACGAGGCATAGTTTAACTTGAAATCCTGAAACGAAAGAAAAAATAAGAAGATCGAAGAACACTGCGTCGGGAATTGGAAGAAGACATGACAGGGATGAATAGCGATTGGAGACTATAACTTATGAACTACCTTCGAACGAATCTTAATTGACTGAGAAATTTTAACCAATCAGCAAACAGTCAGTATAGAGTAAAAATATATTATACAAAACCAAAGAAATAAAGTGGATACACTTCTTTTACATGGTTCAAAAACTTGCCAAGGTTAGAAAGAGGTTCAGAGGTTCCGAAATAGTAATGCATGCAGCAGATGAAATCATCCATATGGCTAATGAATCGTCGACATCTGAAGCCATGATAAGGTCACAAAAACTCTTTCAGCTTCGACCACACGGCTTCAATATTGTTTATGTGCACTCCAGTTGTTGAAAACACAAATCGCCACTTGTGGATAACGACACGATACATATAACCAACTCTATGTAGAAGTCTGTACGCTCTCCAATCATCCGTATATATTGCAATACCTGGCTACAACCAGTGTTACTAGTACTTTTATTATCCGGTTCGCAATAATTGTCATAATTTGCCTTAGTTAGGAATTATATATAGTGTTTTCATCGCGAACTGACATCAGCTACAATGCCAAAACTCTATTTAACCAAATGGATGAAACAACTTCGCGCCAAAATCCATGATCTATTATCTTATACCTGATCAGTTCATCTACAAGTGATAGTCTCACCATTTTATTTGTTATAGCCACTCAATAATCACGTTTTGTACAAAATTCCCTGTGAACCGATCGTACGTTAGCATTAAGCACTGAACTTGGCGCTGTGACCTTGAAATCTCTCAAACACTTCTGATTGGCTCACCCATAAATTAGAGTCTCGCCATAATATCTACCATAAAACTAAAGAATTCTGAAAATTAGCTCATTTCTAACTAATTATTTCCAAATAATTAATTTTAATTATAACATTAAGTATAATATCTAAGTAACCATAGCTTAGATCTTATCGTCTGAATATATTCTATAATTGATCCTATCAGATCTAACATAAGTTGTAGTCCTTTTCATCATGTTCATATCAGCACTTGTCGGCTTACAGTATTAATTTTTCTTATCATTTTAATAAAATAGATTTTTTTTGCATTTCCAAGATCATAAAAGAGCTGTCAGGTATCGCAACCAAAAGAAAAAAAAACTAAACTCTACATTCAGTAGTCTTTTTTATATGTTTGAATTTTTACGGTTAGATTAACATCTGAAAAGAGGTAAATATGGACAGATTTGCAAATATGTAATTTCAGTTTCAATTATGTAGATCAATCTCATCTGTCATCATGCCAAACTACACACATTGACACAAATATAGGAAAGTTTTGAAATGAAATGAATTTACTTCATCCTACAATACTTGTCGTTCTCGCTTTAAAATATGTCGATATAAACGTAGCTTCCCAAGATATCTATAGAATTCTATTGAACTTTCTTCATATTTCCAGAATTTGTCTTTTATATGTCACCATATCCATAGATGCATACATCGATAAATCCAATCTCTATGTACAAAAAATGTCAGTTCAGCCTTTTAATTTATTGTGATCTTATTCTTATTTGGTACCACGTTTCTCAAAATTTAGTATTGTTTATTCGAGTCTTTCCATTGATGTTTAGGACTGAAACTGATCATTCTCTTCTTAGCATATGTGTATACTGTACGTATTGCCTCGACATTGCCTTAATTCACAAGCAATAAATGCAAAGATAGTTGGTAGCTAACAGTGGAATCCAGGACGCACGTTTCGTCCTATTTAGGACTCGTCAGATGGATGTACCTGCATCTCAGTGTTAATGTTAACTCTGGGACTCAAATCAAGTACCGTTCACTTCAAACACCATCGCGTTATCCACTTAGTTACTGAGTCTTGATAGCCATTTGCTTGTGCAATTGGGTAAAGTTTAAATTCATTTGGTGTTGTTCACTTGAATCTTCCGATTGATGTTTAAGACTGCGATTGATCAATCTCTTATAGGCGAATGTGCATACTGTGTGTATTGCTTGGATTCCACTGCTAGCCACTATCCATCTTTACTTGTTTCTATTCCATTCAATTTTAATTTGCAATTACATTTTACATATTCTATCTATCTTAATCATCTGATTACCTAGTTCTTTTTTTGTATAGCCGTCGTATTAATTATGTAATATGAATCTTACAAGTATCACTTAATATTTCTATTCAATTGCTTAATGTCGAAATTACTTAGCTTTTATTTTTAATTAACGAGTAATTATAATGAACCGATTATCTAATCTGATCTTTTGATTTAATTTTTATATTTGTTAAGTTTCTAAAAAGATCAATATATTTTTTAAAGGAAACATTGAAATATATTGATCCATTGATAAATCATTATTTATTTGGTATTGATTTTATTTTTATTATATTGTAATAAAGTACTTTGACCATTTGTTACTATGGCTCTATGTATTATATTGACTTTCTATTTTGTTGTATTTAGTTACTTACCTTTAGTTATCATTTGATTAATTATCATCTTTATTGTGAACATCTGACTAATACTAAAGTCATTCCATAACAAATAATGATAACTAATGAAAGAAATAATGATTTTGAATTATTCATAATGAGAGGAACTATATGTTGCTATGCTTTTATAACATGAAATAATTTTCTTAAATATTAGTGATCAATGTTATTTACTTACGCCTGTTACTCCCAGTGGAGCTTATGCCGCCGACTAGCATTCTCCAACCCATTCTGTCCTAAACTTTACTTTCTAGTTCTATCCAACTGTTGTTCATTCTTTTCATGTCTGTCTCCATTTCTCTGTGCAATGTGTCTTTTGCTCTTCCTCTCCTTCTTTGGCCTTGAGGATTCTATGTAAGGGCTTGCCTTGTGACGCAGTTTGGTGCTTTCCTCAGTGTGTGTCCTATCCATTTCCAGTAGTTCTTCCTGATTTCTTCCTCCTCTGGAATCTGGTTTGTTCTCTTCAACAGTAGGTTGTTGCTAATAGTAATTAGAAAATTAAGAACGAAAGTATTTAAGAGATACAATGAATTCATTACATTCCGTTAAATTGTTTTTAGTCACATTCTAAATAATAAGTTTATTTGATTAAAGATATAAATATAGAATGTTGTAATGAACAAAGTTTTATCAGGGATTAGTGAAACTGTGTTAGAAGTGAGAATTGCAATGATAATACTGGTGTTTAATGGTATCGTTTTTGATAGACAATTATTGTGAATGGTCTAGAACTTTGGATTGATAAAGTATATAAAAAGGTTAAACAAAAGATTAATTTGAAATCATCTAATACTAATAATAATAATCATAATTTTTGACAATGAAAATGAACAACTCTGAATTGTTCTTGTTTGTGATATATGGTTAAATCTACTAGGGAGTATCAGTTCTCTTAAAAATACAACTACACCTTAATGAGAAATCTCAAGTGATACGAAACCGATATTCAGGGTTTTGTACTGACTATCGATAACCACATTCATTGATTTTAGGATAAAATGTTATTTTAATCAAAGAAGGGTTTTGTGGATATAATAGTAATTTCATAGTTGAATTCATGAGTCGATTGAAGCTAGACCACTATGGAAAACCTAGTGATGGTCTGCAAGAGGTATTTCCTGGAGTTCTAGTGAGAAGCCATGACCAATGGAGTTGAACGGGGTCTGTTGTGAGATAGTAACTCATTGATGACATTGATGAACGGTGGTTCTATTCCGCGAATTGGTTGAAGTTAGACATTAACACCGTTGGATGCCGATTTAGTGGATTGAAATCCCCTGAGGCGGCATTGTGGATGCGCTTTGGTGAAGAGTCCCGCAATTGAACGAATCGACCGTCCAGTGCTTCCAGTTTTTGGATCGTGATATAATATTGAGGGTTTCATGATCTCAATAAAAGCACAGCAATCTCCACCACTCTGGACTGATTCTATTACAACTTTGTATGAAGCGATTTATCTAAATTTGACTCATTATAAATTTTCTAAAACAAAAACTAAAAATAGAAGGAACTACGAAAGTTTAAGTTTTTTACCAGCATATAACTTAAGGAATCATTAGGGCTTCAAATTGCTTCTTCGCTCATCACTATTCATATATTAACATTTGATTATTCAACAAATTACACGCATGAACTATTCGCAATACTTCATGCACCCTATGAGGTTTTCTAACGTTTCACAAATAAACTTTTTAGCAATTTTCAACCCTCAAAAACTATATTTAGGTTATATGGTAATTATTTACAGTAAAAGAAGTCTTTGTATTGGTAATAATGGATTATTATTTTCTTTATTTCATCTTTTCCGCTTCCCTACAGGATTCCAAGTTAGCGCTTGCTTCGTGATGCAGTTTGGTCATTTCCCTAATGTATGTTCTATCCACTTCCAATATCCTTTACAATTTTCATCTTCAGTTGGAAGCTGGTTTGTCCTCTCCCACTGAAGGTTATTACTGATCGTATCCGGACAATCAATGTTGAGTATCTTAAGTAGACAATTATTTATGAATACTTGTACCTTCTTCACGATGATTGTGATAGTTCTTCGAGTTTCAGCTCTATACAGTAGAACTGGCTATCTTCACCTTTGTATTGAAGATTGTGACTTGGATATTAGTTGACAGACATTTATTTTGAGTTCCATGTGTTCTTCAACTGTAGGAATGTTATCACAACCCACATTCCGAAACATAATACATAATCGTGAGTAAAAAGAATCAATAAGATTTGAAAGTTGAAAATAAATTGTAAAAAAATAATGAAACTTAAGTTCAACATTTCATGTTTAAATTAATTTCAGGTAATAAAAATCATTTTTAATCAAAATGTTTAGATAGAAGGAATGAATGTGAAAAATGTATAGAAAATGTTTGATTAGAGTAAAATGTTAATAGATACGGCCGTCCAATATTTCCAGATTTTCCATGGTGATCTAGCTTCAGTGGACTCATGATCTCAACCATTGAGATTACCATATTATCCACGAAAGTCCTGATATTATATATATATATATATATATATATATATATATCAGAAAGGATATAAACACCGAAAAATAGTATCTATCCATGGTACTATGTATCTAGACACACCGGAACACTGTTAACAATCATTTCATATGGACGTATTTGTAAAGTTTACCCTAACTGATTTGACAAACACCATGATTTATTGATAACGTCTACGATAGAAAAAAAATGTAGAGAATGTTAATATTTAAAAGGTAGTATACTGAAAATAAAAGCTTATGTAATATGAGTAATTTATAACTAATTATTCTTAATACAGTAACAACTATTGAATTATTATCGATAGAACAATGAGAAGATGGAGTTGATATGAATAATGTGATGTATTTGCACTAGACATTTTGAATAATTTGATCATACATATACTTGTTAGGGCAATTTATATGAAAATTAATAAAGAACAATTAAATGAAGGTTCAAGTAAATAAAGTGATAAAATTTTTTATCTTCCTTTTAGATGACTATCCCGGTCTTCCACATTGTACGAGCATTCCATGTACTTAAATTAATGGTTTCTCTAGTTGTCAGAAGGGGCATTAGCCTTGTGACTTCCGAAGGAACTCAGCTTTCACTATGAGGCGTTATAACTCTTCTAAATGAAGACCTTCTAACTTCCAGGGCAGAGTTTATATGGTTTGAATTATTTTTTCTGGTTAGTGTATTTTAGCGAGTTAGTTTTCTACAGTCAAAGGTTGCTAACCCTATGCCCGACCCGCCTCCTTTATCCAGGATTTGAACCGGCAGTAGCCCAAGAAGTTCTCCAGGCGGAGTTGAACTTTCACTTAATTGACCTTTATTAATTTTTATATAAAATGCCCTGACAAATATATATGTGACCAAATTGTTCGAACTACATTACGTAAATACATCACATTTTACAAATCAACTCCGACTTCTCGTTGTTCTATCGAAGTTTATTAAAAAGGGATTAAATGCCTTATATTGAATTATTTTTAAAATTGTTTTATGTAACTCAATAGGGAATTCATTACCGAATTCAGGTTTTATTATACAATGAGATTGTGTCAAAATTTTTTTTTAAGGATTTGAAGTTGCTTTATTTTATCATATAAAATTACTTGAATTAAAGTCATCCGGTAACTTGACAAGATTGTCCTTATTTAGGTTAAAACTCAACATTTTCGTTATTTCAACTATGTTCACCATTGTGTTATTATACAGTAAGGAGAATTTATTATTATCAGCTATTCATTTCATATAGTGTCGTCGTCGTCTTTAATATTCCCATGAGACACTTGAACACAAACATTTTAAGGATGATTTTTTACTAAAAATTCTTGTTGTTCCAGTAATATCGTAGGAAAACAGAATATAAGTGAGAACAATCAAATGCACCTAGACAAGAAATAACACAGTTATTTGGTAAAATATATATATCATACGTTCAATACTTCATATGCAAAATGTCAATCAATTGTCTCAGACTTCATTGTACCTTCATTTCCATACATATTGATTGGTCTCTTGTTGGCATACATACATCCTATGTGAACTGCCTCAATATTGCCTGAAATCACAAGTACTATAAGCAAAGATGGATAGTGGCTAGCAGTGGAATCCAAGACGCGCGTTTCGACCTATTTGAGACTCTTCAGCCGGATGTACTTGCGTCTCATAGTTGATGTTTACTCAGGAATCAGTAGCTAAGTTGATAACTCGATGGCGTTTGGAGCGAGAGATACTGGGTTCAAGTCTCAAGCAAACACCAACTCTTGGATGCAGGTACATCCAGCTGACGAGTCCCAAATAGGATGAAACACGTGTCCTGGATTCCACTGCTAGCCACTATTCATATTTGCTTATTAGAACAAATAGTTTGACAAAACTTATTATTTATTATTATTATATTGATTCAATAGTTGAATTTATGGGTCAGTTGAAGCTAGACTACCATGGAAAATCTGGGAGCACTTGACGGCCGTTTCGTCTTAGTATGATGCTCCTCATCAGTACGCATGCCTCGAGAGATTCGAACCAAAGTCCTGTCAGTCTCGAGCGCGAGCGCTTAACCACTAGATCACTGAGCTGGATGGCATCCAACGGTGTTAATGTCTAACTTCAACCATTAAAATCAACAATTAAGTTACTATAATATTTAAAAAAATCCTTCTCTGATTATAAGTTATCATGTATAAAAACTATATTTGAAATAATTTCAGCGATTGAAATTTCAATAATTCCAATGTTTCGCCCAGCAAACTTGTCTAGACTTCTTCAGGGTAACAATCAAAATCAAGATCACCAAACATATATAGCGTCTAACAATCAAATCAAATCAAATCTTTACTGTGCTAATCCAATCATATTTAGATGTTGACTTTAGTAGATAGAATAAATGTGAATCATGTGAACAGTTCACAATCTGAAAACAAATGACTGGACGAATCTTGTGTGTGTGTATCTTGGTATGTGTAATATTGAATTATTAATAGTTGATATTAGGTGTTAATATGTTTTTATACATGAAGGAAAAAATAAAAGTGTAAGTTGAAGGTTGAAAAAGATTGTTTCTGAATCATCAATGTGCATGTAAAAATGAGAAACATCAGATACATAATTGTGTTGCTAAAATAACCCAGACAGAATAATGATGCATGTGAAATAAACAGTTTAGATAGAGAATGGGTCTAAGTACTTGTTAACGAATATTTGCCAAGTAGTTGCTAGTTGAATACTATCCTTTCTGTTCAGGCTGTTCTTGTTCGCTCATATAAACAGCGCTTTTGTTGTCAATCTTTCTTTATATGTGTTAAAAGCATTATGAAGTATTTTGGTCCCTTTAAAATTGAAATTATCTAAATTTCAATCTCTGAGATTATTTCAAATATAATCTTTACATATTATCAATATTTTACCGTGATTTTATTAATGTACTTCTGCCTTTATCCGGGTTGGGACCGACGATAGCCTCAGGAAGGGCTCCAGGCGGAGTTATACAGTGCACTATTGGCAAGTTAATTTATTTTTAAATTACAATAATAAACAATTAATTAAGGTATAAAATCTGCATTTTTAGTTGTGAATATACTTTATAAAGTATATTATATATAAATATTATTAGAATGGAAGTTTGTGGAGATTGTAGTAATTTTTAGTTGTTGAATTCTTGAGTCGATTTAGGTGAAACCACTGTTGGAAACGTGAAAGCCATGGCCAGTGGAGTTCAGTCTGTGTCGGGTAGAAACAGGTAACCCCCTCAGACAATGGATGAATGGTTGCGCAAGATTATGAATCGATCAAAGTTAGACATATACACTGTTGGATGCCGGTCGTCTCAGTGGTCTAGCGGTTGAGTGCTCGCGCGCGAGACTGATAGGGCCTGTGTTTGAATCTCACGGGGCGGAACCGTGTATGCGCGCTGCTGGGGAGTCCAGTACTGGGACGAAACGGTTGTCTAGTGCTTCCAGATTTTCCATGGTGATCTAGCTTCAACTGACTAATGAATTCAACTATTAAAAATATAGATATTATTAAAATATTATGGAAGTGATTATTTTAACCGGTTTCGTAATTTATTCTAGCAACAAAAATAGTGTCTCCATGTTCTTAAGACTATATGCGAAACATGTCGTACTCGTCAAATTTCAGATAAACGTGAGTTATTGTCGATATTGAAATGTTGAGATAAGGACATTTCTCTACATAGTTGAAGGTATCTGGATCGATTTCAGAAAGCCGAACTTATCTATCCAGAATAGGTGTGGATATTGTAAGCTTCTTATCCCCCCTTCCAATTTCTTTTTGTTTATATCTTTCTTAATCTTCACATTCATCTTTCCTAATTCACATGATTCCTTTTTTATCGTTATTACCTTAATAACACCCCTCTTATTACATATTATACTCACACAGCAGTATTATTATTACCCTAATTAACAAGATGAAACTCTCCTACTATGCACTTTATTCACACGATTTTTTATATTACAATTATTCTGATTGTGACTTGACACACATGAACTTTTTAAATGGCCTTTCTAATTTACAAATCACAATCGTAAGAGATGCAAACGTTTACCATTTCTAACATTGTCGAATTCATCTATGCATGCCTTATTTTGGCCTTTTCAAAATATCATAGTTATGGATTTATAACTGTGAAGCCTGATTATGAAGTTATTGAAAACAATTGTTCTCTCAAATATTCTTTATTTATCGACTACTTAAATAAAAGCTCTGTGAAACAACTACCCATCACGTTGTATTTCTTCATAATTACCGATAAACCGTTTCAGTTTCAGTTTGGAAAGGACAAGAGGATAGATGGCCTGTGTTAGTCCTGACAATGATGGTGTCTCATTTGAAAGAATCGACAGATGGATCTTCAACCACGCGTTGGAGTAATGAATTCCACTCGTAGATGATCCGATAGGAAAGTCGACAGACAGCCGACAAGTAATTTGTTCTAGGCTTGTAAAATTTGAGTGTCCTCGTAAATTCTCTTTTTTTGTAGAGAAGAAAAATGAGGGCATATCAGATGCAAATTTATCATTACATAAATTGGAAACTGTAATCAACTCATCTCTAGTTCTTCGATAAGATTATTCTTTCTTTTATATCATTGTTTACTATACTTACTACGGTTATTATGATTCCTGATCTCAATTGATAGAAAGATTGAAAGCATAAATGAGTGGTTAACTCATATTTCAAAATGAGTTCCAGTGATTAGGAACACAGTTTCTGTTATCTTTAATAATTCGTTAATCGATTATCAATGATACGTTATTGTAATTTGATGAGTTAAAATCTATGGAGCATAAACTATTCTGAATAGATGTTAAAATTTACAATTTTATATTTGGATTTTATTTTAAGAAAAAGAAAATCTGTCAGATGGCTCCATTGTCTTGTTCTATGAAATTGTAACTACAGAAAAAAACTAATACATGAAAACGTTATACTATACAACTGGTTTTTAATAGGTACTAAGGAGAAAAGTAGAATCAGTTTTCTTAGTTGTGAAACAGAAGTGAAAATTAATTAATTCCATCATGTCGATTCAAGTTGTTAGTTGTCATGACAATGGGAAATTGCAAAAAAAAAAATTAGGTGTATATAAACTCTATATAAGTTGAAAGACTATATAGGTCGTCTAAACTAACCTAAAAAAGAATTAATACCTATGAGTGTATATGTATTTTGTTAGTAGCAAATGTGTTGTAAGTATACAGTACGACAAAAATCAGTATCTTTATTTTTAATGTAATTTTATCATGAAAATGTAAACGTCTTAAATATTCTAACAAATATTATAGTTCACGAAATCATTTTTGTTTACTTAATGATATGAAGTTTTACTTAATTAAATAAACTTAATACTTACAGGTAATGAGGTTTATTGACCCCAAATGTCCTGACACAGCGAAGGGTGGGGGTTGAGAAGATCTCCCCCTCCAAATGCTCTTATATGGTCACATGTATACAGCCACTGTTAGGGAAGTCCTACTCACTGCCTTCTCGCGACATTACAGTTGTTTATGAAATTGAGAGGATGAAAAGTTAATGTCCGGAGCTCTGACTGAGTTGGTGGACACAGAAAGTCCCCTTGTGGGAGTTGGAAATCCCTGATTACAAACCAATGGTGCATATGAGCTTCAGAATTCTGAAGGAACAAAAGGTTCATGAACCAATCGTTGGTCGACGGCTACCATGTAACTACACCTCCTGACGTTGCTCCACTACTTTGTGGATCAGACGTTTTAGGTCGAAGGCTCCGGGTATGGCCTTCTAAGTAAACCACCTTCGTTTTGGGCACCATGTCAGTATCATATCCCTCACACAAATTAAATGAGACTTGTCTGGTGCATATGTATCTGGTACCCCTTTGTACCAAGATTTAAGTGTTCCAATAAATAAACACCAATCATTCTCTGTTCTCATTCTCTTCTATTCGATCTTCTTAACATTCTGCCACCAAGCATTTCACTTTCTTTTGATAATTCATACTACTTATAACTATCGATATCAATAACACACATCACACTAATATTTGTTAATCCATACTTATATACTATTGAAATTGTTTGTCAACGTTTTACAATGCATAGACTGTTTAGTAATGTTCCATTGACAAAATAGAAAAGTTTACACTATAATATACAATTTTATAATAGATCAACACAGCTATTAATTAATCAATAATAAGTATCTGAGTATAATTTTACTTAGTTAAAATTATATGTGAAAGATCAAAATCATTGGTCTAAAGCGTTTTTTTCTCTCTTTGTTCAATTCAGTTGATTACTTGCTATTTGTAAATGAATAATGTTTATTATTAATATTATTATTATTATTATTAATCAAAAAGAAGACAAGGTATTGATTAGAGTAACCAATTATCATATTAACTTTAAATTTCCATTTGAATTGATAAGTAAAATAGGATAACCGTTTGGATAATACGTGGTTGAAGAAAATTTTCAGGAACCATTGGGTTTGAGTTTTGTTCGCATTTACGAGGCGTTCCTACAAACATTACGGAACTGATGTTTATCGTGAAGTAAAGATCTGTGTTACAAAATATCACAGACAAAGAAATTATTACTGGTATATTCGTGTAGTAACTCCGCTTGTAGCTCTTCTAGAGTTACTGCTGGTCCCAAGCCTGTGTAAAGGAGGAGGAGGGTTGGGCGTGGGATTAGCGACCCCATCCCGTCGAAAACTAAATAACTACCTATTTGTCTGAAATATTCAAACTTTTAGTTCTCTATAGAGAAATGCTCACTTCTCTTAATCCTAAACTCAAAAGTAATAAGCAAATTTAAGAATAACCACTTTCAAAAAAATTACTCATTTTATTCAATGCGTAGCTAACTTTCGTTACTAGCACACAACATGATTCCTTACAGACACAAAACTATGTCTTTTAGACTATCCCTATGAAGCAGGTTATCGTCCAAACCCTATAGATAGTTTAGATTTTTCACTAGATATATATAAATGACCTATTCAGATTATGGGTTGGAAAAAATTACTCAAATCATTCATTTATACTATATTTAATTTCAACTCATTACATGAAATAAATGTTATGAACGGCCAAATTTCATCTCAAACTAAGTTACTGAACACTGGTGTTGAGCAAGTTTCAAATTTTTCCACAGAATCTGTCGTTCCGTATTTATAATATCATCCATTTTAAGATCCATCACAATATAAAGATTATACACCATCAGCTAATTACTCTGTCATTCATGTATTGGTTGTTTTTATTAACTGGAAGTTTGAGAAGTCTATTTTGTAGCTTATCTCTGGTGAACACAGAAAAAGTTGGGTTATTTTAATGCTTCTCAAGCCACTGTCAGTTCATAGTATGAACTACATTCAATTCTATGCTTATTAGTTTTACTGATCATTTTACCACAATTTTGCACGTAATCAAATTTATTCATGTATCGTTATCAGAGTAGAAGTAGTGAGGTATATACTACTTGCGCTGACACAAATAAGTAGTAAGTAGCGCCACTTCGAAGTGGGATGCTTGCTGGAATAAGCGTGAATTAAAGAGAACAAGAAAATGAACTGAGAGCATTCAGAATAACAACAGAATTCGAAGAATCATGCAGTAGGTAAATGATAACTGTAGGATGATGTGTAAATAATGTATTTAATA
Source organism: Schistosoma spindalis (assembly GCA_946903255.1). Classification (NCBI taxonomy): domain Eukaryota; kingdom Metazoa; phylum Platyhelminthes; class Trematoda; order Strigeidida; family Schistosomatidae; genus Schistosoma; species Schistosoma spindalis. The sequence goes on from OX336418.1 coordinate 40,305,819, forward strand.
TATGATTTTCATATTTTGTAAAGCCACTGTGTGATGGTACAATAATTAATATATTGGTTTACCTCACATGAGTTCTTGTTAACTACATTAGTACTAATTATAATGCAGTTTTATTCATTGAAAATTTACTAGTTTTACTAATCTACATCAATGCGATATTACTAATGTGTCTAGGTTGTAATCGTTACGACCAGATGAGAATAATTCATGTTAACTGTTAGAATCTGTTTCTGAAATAATACTGTACATATATTTTTATCGTATAACTGCTAAGTAACTAAAATATTCATATCCATTTTTCTTCATATTATCAGCTTTATTTTGAACCATAGACTATTATTATACGATTTACCATTGTTAAGTTATGCCTGGTCTATCAATTACTACCTACCACATTCACAGCCATTTTTAGCTAAATCTTGTATAAATGTTCTTACCTATTTTATGGTAATGATATGGTCTGTTTGGTTTGTATATAAACTCAATACATGATTCACATCTCAGAGGCTAAGATTGATGTTCTGGACTTAACAGGCAGGTCTAGGCAGAAAACAGGACCGATAAGTACTCTAGACTGCTCGTACGCGTTTACATCTCATTGGTCCAATCAATAAATCACTATTGTCTAATTGACAGTATCATTAAATTATATATATATTAATAGGATACAATGCCACAAGTTATAACAGAAAATCTACTTAGTAAAGCCTTTTATTTCCTTAAAACTAATATGATCATTCATGCATAAAGTATGTTTATTGTAGACTAGAAAGAAATATGAATTTAATTAGTAAATAATCCTTATTTTTACTATTGCAATCAAATATTTTTATTTCTATCTATAGTACATGAATGATTTATTGTTATGCAAGTAGAGAATAAATGAAAATGGTAAAGTTATATGAGTGTTTTTATTGTCCTTTCTTTATATAATAATCAATCACTCAAATACTTGTTGAAGTTCTAATTAATTAGTTAGGTGTTCAAGTTTTCTTATCAATTGAATAGATCTAATATTTTGATGTCTTTCCATGATAGCAAAGATGTTGAATAGCTAATCGTCTTACGAGTATGATTTATCAGAACTAGGGAATAGAAAAAAAATAAGTTTTTGATTGAGATCATGAACCGATTGATGTAAGACAACCATTGAAAACCTAGAAGCACTGTTAGGGCGTTTCGTTTTATTGTGGAACTCATCAGCAGTGCTCATCCACGATCTCGCTGACGGGATTTGAACACAGGGCACTCAGTCTAGCGCGAAACCGCTTAACTTAATGGACTACTGAGCCGGCATTCAATGGTGTTAATGTCTAACCTCAACCAATCCATGGAATTTCACGACTATCTTCCATTGTGATCAGGTAGATACCTGTCTCTACCCGACAGTGAATTAGCTCCACTGGTCACGGCTTCTCAATAGAACTCCGAGAAGTGTCTATCCTTGATATGACATGATCATTACCCACTCCTATTGGTACTACGTTTTTTTATTACAGGCGTGTTTAAACTGTAGTGTATTTATCATTTAAAGATAGAGTGATTTGAAGATTGTTAAACCAGGGAGTATTTAACAGCTGGGATTGTTCAGATAGGTCCGTTTAGAACCTTATGTAAGATGTCCCTGATTCAGTACTAAGATAGTTACCTCTCTGTAGTATTTGATAATTGTCGTATTAATTGTTAATGGAATTATTAGTCACTAGATTCCAAATGTCTGGGTACGGCCGAGAGTGTGGAGAGTCCGCTCTCCCTCTCAAAATGCTCTCATATGGCTACGCGTATATAGCCCCTGCCAGGAAAGTCCTACTCACTGCCTTCTCGCGACATTACTGTTGTTTACGAAATTGAGAAGATGAAAATCATATGTCTGGCGCTTAAACTGAGTTGGCGTACAAGGAGAGTTCACCTAGGGAAGTTGGAAAACCCTGATTACAAACGAATGGTTCACATGGGCTCCAGAATCGTAAGGGAGCCAATGGCATATGAACCGACCATGGACTGCATCTCCTTACGTGGCTTCACTGCCTTGTGGATCAGACCGTTAGGTCGAAAGTTCGGGGAGTGGCCCCCTAAATTGATAGTCTTAGAATCATGTTCTCCTCACTTGTACTGAAGGTTCTACTTTATAACTTTTCTTTTTTTATAAAATAATTTGCTTCTATAATCGTATCTCACTTTTGAAGTTAAGTAGTTTATTGTTCTACCCTAAGTACACTAGTCTTGCATCCTCTAAGAACTTTCAGAAGTCGATTATTATCTACATTGTAAAAACTTTTAAATGGTACATTGAAACAAAACATGTTGACGAATAGTACATTCAGACACGAATAAACATGCCAGTATTGTGTTATTTAATGTGAAATAACAGTGTACTTTTAAACTTTATGTTTGTCAGTTAATGGATATAAATAATTTTAATATATATTATGTGACTATGAGACTTCATTTGTGTTTACAGAAAGCATTAAACTATATAGACAAAACAACTATCTATTAATTTCACTAGTTAAGATCATGAGTCAATTGAAGCTAGACCACCATGGAAAACCTGGAAGCACTGGACGACCGATTCATCCTATTGTGTGACTCCTCAATAGTGCGCACTCACGACCTCACCTCGAATGATTCAAACCCAATACTTATCTGTCTCGCACGCGGGCTCCTAACCACTAGACCACTGAGCTGGCCGCCATCCAGTAGTGTTAATGACTAACTTCAACTAATCCACAAAAATGAGCGACACATTCACTACTGTCATCAGTGAGTTACTATCTCACAATAGACCCGGTTGAACTATGTATTACGTTGATATTCTATAGGAATTTATAATATAATTTTAATGCCAATAAAATACACCATTTGTGAACCCTTATTAAATATGATGTATACATAGCACTAATATGATCAATTAACATATCAAATTACATCAATAATTTGAAACTGATAATATATTATTAAGGTCAAAATAATATTGTACTTTAGCCTGTACATATTTACCAATGGGTAGTGATTAGAGAATATGAGATAATATAATATATATGACCGATAATATGTGTAAATGTACTAGTAGCATTGATTAGATTAGATGGTTTTATTCAATCATGTACATCATTTTACAATGAATATCTTGTATTTCACTCATCAAAAATATATATACCCAGTTATTTTAACATAAATAAAATTACATAAACAAGCTCTTTGATCTATTTTAATAAGTTCATTGTTTACTAAAATGTTATTTTCTAATGGTGTTTGTATTAAACAAAATGAGTAGAAATATCCTTCATGGGATTTAAGTACCTAGTTTTGTGGAGAACGTTTTACCTAGATCCCTAAATGCTCAGATACGGTCGAGGGTGGAGCGAGTCATCTCTCCCTCTCGAAATGTTTTCACATGGTTATGCGTATACAACCACTGTCAGAGAAGTCCTACTCACTGCCTTCTTGCGACATTACTGTTATTTACGAATATTTGGTGCTTTAACCGGGTTGAAAACCCTGATTCCAAACCATTGGTGTACATGGGCTCCAGTATCCTGCAGGAACAAATGGCGTATGAACCAATTATTGGTCACCGGCTACAATGGGATTGCATCCCCTGACATTGCTCCATGCCCTGTGTATTAGAACTTTTGCTCAAATGCTTGGGGAGTGACCCACTAAGAAAACCACCTTCAGTTCGGACATCCGGTCAGTATTCTAGCCCCACACAAATCAAATGATTTGTGTGGTTCACATCTATTTGGTGCCTCCTAGTACCAATATTTTATACGTTTAAATAAATAAAAAAATAGACGAAATAATGTTATAGCGTAAATATCAGTCGGTTCATATTTCTAATTCTGTTGAATCCATTTCTCATTATTCATATAACTCTTTAGGCTTACATAGGTTAATAAATAAATTATCTGGAATGAATGATTTATATCATAGCCGACAAGGTTTATGAAAATGACCAATTGATCAAAACTATCTAATTAGCAGATACAAATTTTTCTGTAGTAGACAAAAAAATTATCAGATAAGTCAAAAATTAATACCGAACCAATATAGTTTGAACTACTTCGACTTCTTATAACCGCAGGTAAAAATGTAGTGTACATGATCATTCAATATCTCTTCCCTTGTGGTTTAAGTTATTTACTAATTTAGCTGAGTCGTTCAGGTACTGAGAGTATACTCAGCAAGATAATTAGGCAAAGATGAATAGTGGCTAGCAGTGGAATCCAGGACGTGAGTTTCGTCCTGTTTGGAACTCGTCGGCTGCATCTCAGAATTGATGTTCACCCAGAGACTCGAACCCAGTATTATTCACTTGAAACGTCATCGCGTTATCCATTCAGCTACTGAGTCCTGATAGCCACTTGCTCTTGAAATGAGGTGAATTTAAATTCACTTGGTATTGTTTTGCTTGTATCTTGCCATTGAGGTTTAAAACTGAAATTGATCAGTCTTTTATTGGCATATGTGCATACTGTACGTATGCCTCGATATTGCCTTAATTCATAAGCTTTTATAAGTAAAGATGGATTAATTGCAGTCTTAAACCTCAATGAGAAGATATAAGCAAAACAATACCAAGTGAAGATAATTACCGTTGCAAGTCGTTTCAAATAGCACATATACATCACAATTATGTTCTACATATCAAACTTCAGTTCCGTTATTTCATTTGTAAGTTTTCGAATCCTTCTAATTTGAATATTAAGGACTGTCAATGATCAGGTTTTCTTGGCTTACAGGCGCGAATCGTTTCGATAATCCCATTGCGTCAGGAATATTATTAGGCCTAGTTGGCAAATGGCTATTAATAGATTCTAGAATATGCTTTCTGTACTATTCGAGACACATCAACTGGGCATAGCTGTATTCTGACGTTGTTGTTCATCTGGGACTCGGACTTCGTACGTTTTATCTAAGGCGTTCAACGCATTATCTAATTAGCTACTAAGTTCAATGGAGATTTACTATTTTTTTTACTTGTGATTAACTATCTTTGATCTTGATCATTATAGATCTTAGTAGTTAAACTATTGCCATAATTTGTAACACTTGAACTGGATGTAACTATATTCTCTTAATTTCCATAAATCTTTTAAGTAATGAAAAACAATACGGAACATTCTTTTATCACAAATTATAAACACTTCAAAGATTATGATAAAAGCGTACAATCACCTTAACAAAATGAATCATTCATAAAATCGATCGACATGTATCTGTTGTAAAAATTGAGAAAATGCAATTTAGTGAACGTTGAGATGTCATGGAGCCCAATCTCGTGTCCCCATGAAAAAAATCTTTAAATCGCTTGTATCAAACAGTATTATTAGCATATTTTTTATGAGAGATCAGTAAAATACACTTGGTATTGTTTACTTGAATCTTTCCATTGATGTTTAGGAGTGTAATTGATCAGTCCCTTATTGGCATATGTATATATTGTGAGGATTGCCTCTATATTGATTTAATTCACAAGCATTATAAACAAAGATGGATAGTGACTAGCAGTGGAATCCAGGACTCACGTTTTGTCTTGTTTTGGACTTATCAGCTGGATGTACCTGCATCCTAGAGTGAACATCAATATCGATAATTTTTATAAACGGTTAGAAAATCAATAAGCATATGAAAAAATACAAGACAAGAAATTCTACTTAACGTGTATTCCATATAGGAAAAAGATGAATATTTTATTAAGTTGAAGTTTGTAAATCATGAAATCGAGTGATTGATTTTCAAGAGAACACACACAGAGATAAAAATAAAGGAGGAAAGAAATATGAAAATTAGTTAGTACACAGGAATACTATCACTTTAAAATCAGAATTGTCTCTTCACTTTAATTTTTTTTCTGTTTTTAAACATTATTAACATAAACATTCAATAGAAAACGATCTGTATAACATTTCTTCATCAAATTATACTTTCGGAAGGGGATTTGGTGGAGATTTTAGTAATTTAATTCATTTGAATTCATGAATCAATTAAAGCTAGACCACCGTGAAAAACATGGAAGCACTATACGGCCGTTTCCTCCTAGTATGGGACTCCTCAACAGTGAGCATCTATGATCGCGCTAGCGGGACTCAAACCCAGGAACTATCAGTCTCGCGCTTGGACGCTTAACTTCTAGACCACTGATTTTGGTATAATAATTTCAGAACAACATAGATATAGACGAACAATATTGTTTTCGTTTATATTTTCATCAGGCTTTACTCTAATATACAGTAATGTATTTATCTGCATATACGAAATTATTAAACCAATCAAGGCAGTTTATGAGTCAATGATAACAGTGGAGTAGATTATATAAATAAGTGAAAAGTACAAATCGATAGTATGATGACAGGTGTGCTGGTTGTGATTAGAGTTATAAAGGCTTGAATCAATGTTACATAATGGGAAGAAGATCAATGATTAGAAAAAATATAGACACTGAAATACCATTCATAAAATCCATAAGATTACATAATAAGTGCTAAGATAATTGAACCGTGAAGCGTATATTTGAGGAAAGGAAAGGATGGGATATGGTGAAGAAAAATAAACGAAGAAAGAGAATGGAGAATAATAATCAATGAAATCATTTATTAAAACCAAGGGAGAAATAAGGGTGATACAGAATTCTCTTGAACACAAAGTCTTGGATTGTTAGCTCGAATTCCTGAAGCTTCTGCTATGTATAAGAGTGTCATGTCCCGATATGCATAATAAATGGTAACATTTGAGATCCATTATGGACCAATACTATGCGCGTATTTTTATTGTATAATTGTTAAATAACTAAACTAGTCACATTCATATCCCTCTTATTATGAGCTTTATTTTGATCTATGGACTATTGTTATACGATCTACCATTCTTGAATTATGCCTTGTCTATTAATTACTATCTCCCACATCCACAGCCATTTTTAGCTAAATCTTGTACAAATGTTGTTTCATATTTTATGATGCGATGTGGTCCATCTGGTTGGTTTATAAACCCAGTATATTTGAAATAAATGATTCATATTGCAGAGGCTGACATTGGTGTTTTGGACTTAACTGGCTGGGATAGGCAGGAATCGGAATCGATAAGTACTCTGAACTGCTCTCATGGGTTTTATGCGTCCTTGGTTCGATCGATAATTTACTGCTCTCTAATTGGCGGTATCATTACGATATACATTAATAGGGATCACAGGTCACAAGTTATAACAAAGAGACAAGATCAAACCCCATAAGGAAAAGTGGTAGGAATACTATAACCCAATTCAAATGACCTATTTCCCTCGACTACATAACCGCTATCGATCAAGTGTGGTAGAACCGAGCTGTGTATTGTCATGACAGTACTTTTTCCTGACCACGAAAGGAGGTGTTTACTAAGTCTTTGGTTCAGTTGTTTAATAATTTTGTATATACATATATTTAATAATATATATTAGAGTAAAGCCTGATGAGGATCTAATTACAAGCAATATTGTTCGTTTATATCAATGTTGTTCTAAATTACGATATGAGAATTTATCAAATTTTATAAAAAAACTGTTCAAATAACATTGTTTTAGAATTAGAAGAAAACGCGTGTTCTGGATCTCTCTAATAGGCACACATTTATCTGTTCTAATCATAGTTTATATAATATCTAACTTTTAAATACAAATAGAAATATTACGAAACGATTAACGAATGATAACAAATAAAAGATAGCGTAAAGTACATTAAGACATTAACAGAATCATACTAAAAACAAATGTGCTTGTTAAATGTGAACATTCTCTAGATGATATGAGATCCTTTAATTGTTGTTGTACAGTGATATTATGCTACATGTATAAAATAAGTAGAGAAAGTTCTTCTTCAGTAATAAGAGATTAATATTAGTTCATAATAATATTTCATAGTCTCAACTGTTAACTCATTTCAGCATTATTCTTCAGTAGACATTTTACTATACTGTTAACATGGTCAACTTTAATTATATATATGCGTAACGTGCTGAAACCCTAAATTCATGGTCCAGGGTTTTCTCTTGTATGATTAAGTAAACAATGTTGAATGTCACGAATATGGAGTTAATAGCTGTTTGACACTTATCGTTATTTCATAGGTCTTCTTCTCGCTGAATTTCGTGATAACGTACACATTCACATTTATTTCATCTCAGTCAAACCAAGAATTAATTGTGTTTACTAGTGGCCATATTTGAGTTAAGAAATTGTTTGATGAAGTCCATACATCTAAAGAATGAAACAAGTATCCCGAAAATCACCGTATAAATAACTGAAATTGAGAATATGAGGTAGCAGATCTCAAAATGTCGCCAGTGATTTCAACCCTATGTAGGGTATGGGTGGATATGAATGAATAGTTTTAAAACAGGTTTTCAATGGTATCCAAATTTATATCAGTCTATAAACAAAGCTGTCTATACTTTCAGCAATTCGCATCACGGACTAAATTTGAGTAAACAACCTATGAAAAATAGGAAATAGTATACAGCCATTTTATTCTAGAATGAGACTTCTCAGCAAAACACATCTACGAAATCGCCAAGAATCGAACTCAGGACTTTCAGGTCTTGTGGAGATTACCTAACTGTCAAACTACCGAGCTAACAAACAATGGTTTGAGATCGTAACTTCGACCAGTTTATCATATTGCTCAATCATCATCTAATGTCATTGATAAAAAACTGTCTTACGCCAGAAATGAATAAACTCAACTGGTCAAGTCTTCTCACCAAACCTCCTTCACTTACTTCTCAAAAGTAAACACTAGTGGACAGATCAACTTTAGCTACGTATTGATATATCTCTTCTTTATCAAAGTGTTTCACCGTAAAATGTGATAAAACAATGATAGTGAAGATAAACATTAATTTAAAAGGACGAAACGACCGTCCTGTGCTTCCAGGTTTTCCGTGGTAGTCCGTGGTGACTCATAATTTCAACTATTGAAATTTTTAAAATCTCCAAAAAGACCCTTCTGATGATAAACATCTGCTCACTAGCGACTGTCTCCAGGAGGTATTTCCTGGAGTTCTAGTGAGAAGCCGTGATCAGTGGAGTTCAACCAGGTCCGTTATGAGATATCAGCTCACTGAAGACAATGGTGTACGGTGGCGAAATTTCGTGAATTAGTTGGATGCCAACCAACTCAGTGATCTGATGGTTAAGCGCTCACGTGCGATACTGATAAGTCCTAGGTTCGAATCTCTCGGGGGGTGGGGTCGTGGATGTGAACTGTTGAGGAATCCCATAATAGGACGAAATGGCCATCCAGTGCTTCCAGGTTTTTCATAGTGGGCTAACTTCATTTGACTCATGATTTCAACTATTAAAATTACTAAAATCTCTACAAAACCCCTTCTGAAAAGAAAAAAAATTATTTCGTATAATTTCACGGCTTTAAATTTTGCAATTAACCAGTCAGTTTTCAAAAATGGAAATATAATCAATAAATGTCGATTCATTTCAGTTATATAAAATTGGCAAACATGATTTCAACAGTATGATTAATTATTCATATTGATTTTATAACATAATAACAATCATTCTCTTTATACATACGTCAATAAATGTTGTACATTTATCTTTCCGTTTTAATAATTCATATTTAGACTCTTTTCAATGTACAGTGAAGACTTTATTAATGATAAGAAGACAGAATCTGAATATCTTCTATCATTTTCTGTTTAGATTGTAAATGGTTTTGTACTATAAGTATGTTTATATGAATGATTCGTGTTCACACGTTTATGAAGTCTTTTATAGATCCATTCAAACCTTTTTCTCTGCAACGATATGATAGTATTCTTGAATTCTTTTAATAAGAATGGTTATCAAATAAACAATGATACTATAATCATTTTGTAATCATTTGTTAATTAAGATTTTGTTTATTCTTCAGAATACTGAACAAAAGATTTATGCCAATTAATCTTAAAAGTACAGATTTCCACAAATTTCATCTCATTTTCGAAGGACTTCAAATATTATAAAACCATCATTAAATATATTCTGGTTAGAGCTTTTTATTAGCGAAATTGTTGATCCCATGACCAACCCTCTTCATTTACCCGAGTGATCTATGCTCCTCCACGAGGGGTAATAGACATAAGTAAGCAAGTGATTAAGTATGTAATCATTAAGAGAGATTTTGTCTATATATATATATATATATATATATATATATATATATATATACTGATCTGTTAGAGATAATGCAATTTCGCATAAAATAAATGTGTCTCAATGGTAGTATCACGGCAGCAGCACACAATACATATTTGCTGAAAAAGACGGATCAATTGAAATTCATATTATCAACGGTAAAATTCAAACAACCAATAAGATTAAATTGACGTTTACCCCGCTAAACACATTCGTGGCTATGTAAACTCTGAAGTTCAATTTATAGCATGTCGGGAGTTTGAAGTGAAAGGTACTGGGGTCAAGTTTCGACGTAAACACTATTAGTGAGTTGCGATTGCATCCAGCTGATTATTCCCAAGTAGGACTAAAAGAGCGTTCTAGATTCCACTGCTAGACACTTCAACTTTCCTCTTAATTCATAAGCAGTGTTTAAATGCAGCGTCGTTATCACATTATATTTTAGATTTAGTTAGAAATGTTTTAAAATGAGGACGTGTACTCTATTTTATTCATATAAAAAGAATATTTTATAAAATCATCTTCATGTTCACTTGAGTAACCAGTATTTGTGTTCCAATGCTATTCAATGTCAATTAAACTACCGTTAATTCAGTTCCTAAATGTCACTATTATGAATTGTCTCTTTCATTTGTTTTGTTTGTTTAGTAGTTTTAGAATGGTTTCTACTAGATTGAGTTGATTGTGTTTCACATTAAAATTTATTGTTTATGAACTATAGTGTAAATGAAACTTATGAAGTACTGGACTAGTATTTCGTCGTTTACTAAGATTTTTAAGTTATATATAGCCATACATATGATTATGATAAATAACTTCGAGTCTCCCATTACGAGTTATACTAATGCATTACTGGACTGGTATCTAATTGTTTAAAATACTAAAGAGTTTCGTGTATTAATTCCATGAAATATAGAAAATTAATAAATAATTAATTATATGAGTAAAATTTATATATTGATACTGGTGATAATAACAGCTTGAATAATTGCTTCACCGTAGGAAATCAATAGAAATTTGGGGAATGAAACTAAATGAACTAATTTTATAAAGTAGGGATAGATAGTGGCTAGTGGCGGAATCCAGGATGCACATTTCGTTCTACCTGATACTCATCACATTGATACACTTGCATCCCAGAGTTGATATTTACTCCGGGACTAGAAGCCAGTACAGTAGAGTTCGTTTCAAACGCCATCGCATTATCTAATTAGTTAAGGAATACAGATAGTCACTGGCTTGCGCAACCGGGTGAATTTTAATTTGTCTACATTGGTTTTTTGAGTTTTCTCTGAGTAAAAATCAACTATGGGATACAAGTATTAAAGATCGAGAAAGACGCATTCTGAATTCCACTGCTAGACACTACCCATCTATACTTGAAAATACTTATTACTTAATGGAAATGTCGACGCTATCCTCATATGCCAAATGGGATTGATCGATCACAACCTTGAACATCAATGGGACGATTTTAATAATCACTATAGATGAATTTATCTAACTGATAATTACTACATGTTGATTAGTAGTATAAGAATAATCAGTTCAGATATATAGTTTGTGCAGAATAGACCTGAAAAGGGTGAAATGAAATAAACGATGAATAGACAGAATCATCAAGACATTGTTACAAATTTGTTTCGAATATAAACATCAGGGATGTTGTCTCAAATCCTTATGGCTATAATTGTATATGGGAAATGAAATACACATGAAGTTCCTGTACACTGTTTAAGCAAAATAACCACAATTAGTGCCGTTCATTGCTAAAACTAAATCTGTTTATAGAAATGATTTTACAGAAAGATATTAAATGGTAAAACAGTTGTCTATTTAATGATTTAAAAATCGATTGTGACGGTGACTTTATAAATTTTTTCGATATATTACCATAGATGTCGTACACTTATTACTTTAATCAAACATTATTCACTAGTTCAAAGCATCAAAGAAGATAATCTTTCACGTTTTCTGTTTTGAATAATAGAAATAATAGAAAATAATAATCAATAAACAACTACTTTGTATTATTTTAAGCCTCCTCATCAATACACATCGAAATTAACTCTTGATTCACTATAGGACAATGTACAATTAGATTTAAACTCACAAATCTAAACATTATACGTTCACCAAGTTGCGTGTAGATGTTAGACTCAGTTGCCGAAAAGATAATCTATGTATACTTCAAAGAAGTCTTGAATCAAGATAAACACAATTATCCAGTACTTTGTTTTTTTTCCAATAACTTTGTAGTTTATATCAATTCATGATGAACATTGTCATCTTTTTTTTCCATTGATTGATATTTAATTATAATTGAACTTTCAATATCTAGGGCGAGACTATAATTTATAGACAAACTAAACAAATATAAGATAGTTAGTCTTAAATTTTGGCATGAAATTCATTCATATATTTAGCTAAATATAGTTTTAGAATTATAACTGATATCAGTTCATGATAAAAATCTTAACCTTAATCATCATCTGCAAAATTATAATTCATATTCCCCCATATTAATTTATAACCTTCATTATGTCTTAATTTGTAGGTGGACATTCTCAAAATCACTTAAATATCATCCATAAATTATACTCTCCCTATACATATATATATATATATATATATATATATAAAATAATATTAATTATCAATCCTAAATATACATGTTATCTAAATTAATTATCATTATTAAATTATATATTATTAGAGAATTCATTCTACTGTACACTTTTATGTTTAATACGCCTACGTAAACGTTAATTATTTAATTAACCAATCAGAAATGAATAACATTATTCTACAAATATGATTGGTTAATTTATCTTCAATAGAAAAAAATGCAAAAAAAATGCAAAAAACATATTAGTTATCTAATCATCATTTTAATGATTTCATTTAATTATTTTCTAAAATGTTTCTAACATTATTTTCAAAAATACATATACATATATCTATACAGAATAATATTTATGGATAATTAAGAATACCAAAGAAACTTCAAAGGATTACTATTACTATTATTATTATTATTATGGTCATTATGAATAATACGTTAACTATAACATATATTGAATATAATGATCTATTTAATATTACACAATTTATACAATCACCATTGAAAATGATTACATTGAGTTTATTATTATTTATTAATTTATTTATATTTGCATCTAATTTATTTATGATTATTATATTATTAATTACAAAAAATAAACGTTTTGATGCAACACGTAAATTTTTAATTAATTTATCTATTATTGATATAAATTTTGCTTTATATATAATGCCTATATCAATTATATATATTATATTAAAAATGAATTGGTTACCATATTATTTAATATGTTATATATGGATTATAATAGATATATATTTTTGTACAACTAATATGTTTAATTTAGTTATTATAGCATTTGATAGAATGTTAGCTATTAATTATGCTGTAAAATATAATCAAATTATGTCACCAACACGTGTACGTTTATTAATATTATTAATATGGTTATTAGCATTATTAATTATATTACCACTTATATTCTATATAATTTGGTATCAATTGAATCTATCATCTATAAAACAAAATTTATTAAATACAAATATGGATATAACAAATTCATTAATTCATAATCATAATGATCAAAATGATTCTATACAATATAAATGTAGTTTAATACATGTAAGTATATATATACGTTTATTTATATCAATTTGTTCAATGTATATACCAACTTGTCTGATGTGTTATTTTTATTTTCATGTATTTTCTAAAGTTATTATGAATAAACGTGGTATATCTATTGGTTTATTAATTAATAATCATAATGATTATTATAGACAATCAAAGAAAAAATTTACATCATCTAATGATAATATAAATAAAAAAGATTTCAATAAAATTGATCATGATAATGATCATATCAATACTATTGATAATAATAATAATAATAATAATAATAATAATAAACGGAATAAGTGTAAAATGGATAAAACCTTTAAAGATAAAAATACAATTAATCATTCAAAATATGGTTTATTGAGAGTACATGTTGGTGGAAAACAATTCTTATGTGGTAATAATACATTTATAAATCATAAATGTAACAGTACTACAAATATTAACAATATTAATAATAATAATAACAATGATAATAATAATAATAGTAATATGTCACAACATGTAAAGTTAAATAATAATGATAAAAATGACACTAATAATTCAACTATAATGATTAATACATTATCAGATAATTCAACGATACAAAATCAAAATGATTCATATGATCAATTACAATCAACAACTACAACAACAATATCATCAACGAAAAATCCTCAACAACAACATTCATTATTGACAACAGAATTAATAACATCAAATAAATTAATGAAATCTGATTGTACTTTATCCAATGATGATTCCAATTCAATGAATTTAATTAAACCTATGGATAAATTAGAAAATAGTAATAATAATATTATAATGAAGAAACACTCGAATTCATTATCTGAAGTATTCTTGAAAGTAAATAGGAATAAATTGAATGATAATGATAATAATAGTAATAATAATCAATCTATTAGTCGACAACCTCATTCATTATTATCATCATCAACATCACAACAACAACAGCAACAACAACAAAATTTTAAAGAAAAACTAACAAATATATTACGTAAACATTCATTTCATACATTATCACCATATACATATATAAAACCATTAGAAATGAATCAATCAAGACGTTCAACTGGTAGAACTGATAAACATGATAAATTTAATGATATAATTCCATTAAGACGTTGTGCATTAATGCCATTTAATTATAATACATTATATTCATCAATAAGTAATGAATATATTATAAATTCTAATAGAAATTCAGAAAATTTATCAAATATATCAACAACAATAATAACACCAAGAAATAGTAATCAATTAGATAAATCAATAATTATACATGATCAATTATTATTAACATCATCATCATCTACAACAACAACAACTAATTATAATTATAATATTAAAATGAAATATATAATTGAATTAAAAGCAATTTTTATGTTTTTAATGAATATTAGTTTAATTTTATTATGTTGGTTACCATATTATACATTAATTTTATTTAATGATATATTACCTAATTTATATATAACAATTAATTTATATCATTTTTTTTATTGGTTAAGATTTATATGTATAGCATTAAATCCAATTATATATGGTTCTGCATCAGAAGATTTACGTAAAGCATTTAAACGTTTTATTATACATTGTGGTAAAATAAAACATGAAAAAAAAGCATTAAAACGTTTAGTATTAGCTGGTTTAGGTGCAGCTGGTATACCATATGGTCATAGAATAATAATACCACAACAAATGAAATCAACTGATTATAATCAACAATATAATAAATCAATGATATATAATAAACCATTAATGGTTATAGCTGATATTGAAGAAAAAATTTAAATATATATATCTAACTGTTTATATGTATGTATAGTTTTAAAAAATATTTCACCTGTGATTTTAATGTGAATAAATACATGTTTATCATTTCAATCTTATTTTAAAATGTTTCATGTTGTATAAATAAAGATAGATTTAATATATAAAATATAAATAGTAATTACTTTCTATTTTTCTTTATTGTTTTCTTTCTCTTTTTTTTTCTTTTACTTGTTGTTATTGTTGCTGTTGTTGTTGTTGTTGTTTAAATTCATTCTTTTAAATATTCAAATAATTTGAATGAATAAATGAATAAAAGGTATGGATATATGTTTAATTATTTTGTTTATTTTTATTAATTATAAAATGAAAATATTATTTTATGTATGTTACAAATTAACATATTTTTGTGGATTAGTTAAAGTTAGAAATTAACACTGTTGGATAAAAGTTGGCTCATTGGTCTAGAGGTTAGGCGTCTGTGCGTGAAACTGAAAGGTATTGAGTTCGAATCTTTCGAAGCGGGATCGTGAATGAGCACTGTTGAAAAGTCCCATAATAGAATGAAATAGTCGTTCAATGTCTTCAGGTTTTCTATGGTTGTCTAACATAAATCTGTTCATGATCTCAATCAAAAACGTAATAATCTCCACAACCCCTATACTGATGTTCTAAACTGTATTGAAAATTAGAAAGGTAATGAGAAGAACGAAAATTAAAATAGATATCTAACTATTTATTAACTAGTGAATGGAAATTTAATAGTTGAGTTCATGAGTCAATTGAAGCTAGACCACCATAGAGAACTTGGAAGCATTGGATGGCCGTTTCATCTTAGTATGGAACTCCCGGTGCTTCCAGGTTGGTGGTCTAGCTTCAATTGACACATGATCTAAACCACTAAAATTACTATAATGCCTACAAATACTCCTTCCCATATTAATCAACATATGCTAACTAGTGACTGGTTTCAAGAGGTATTTTCTGGAATTCTAGTAAAATGCAGTGACCAGTGTAGCTCAACCGGCTCTGTCGTGAGATAGTACCTCACTGAAGACAATGATGGACGGTGGAGTACTTTCGTCGATTGGCTGAAAGTAGACATTAACACTGTTGGATTCCGTCCATCTCAGTGATCTAAAGATTAAGCGTCCGCTCACGATGACCAATAGGTCCTGGGTTCGAATATCCACAAAAACGTTTCAGAAATTTTAATCTGAAAATAATTATGACGTAATCATATTGAAAAAGGTATATTATTGTCTGAAATTTCATTATTCTTATGTAAGAAGTATTAACTGTCGTAATAATGATTAAATAATGTAATTCATGTAATTATTTTTCTGAAGTTAATTCTAGTTTAATCCATGGATTACATTCAATCTCTAGTGGAAATCTATTTTCATATTTGAAAAAACAGTATATGATTAAATAAAATGAAGTATATAAAGAAAGAGTCGTTTATAATTTTACAATTTAAAATAATGTTTTATCTATAAGAGTTAAGATATATAAGGAAGGATTTATAGTGGCTAGCAGTGGAATCCCTATCGTGCGTTTTGTTCTATTTTGAACTCATTAGTTGGATGTACCAGCATCTCAGAATTGATGTTCACTCTGGTACTCGAACACAGTATCTTTCTCTTCAAATGCCATCGTGTTATCAGCTTAGCTATTAAGTCCTGATAGACATCTGCTTGTGCGTTGGGGTGTAGTTTAAAGTCACTTGATATTGTTTGCTTTTATCTTTTCATTCTTGTGAACATCAACTATGAAATGCAGGTACATCCAGCTGAAGAGTCACAAATAGAATGAAAAATGCTTTCTAGATTCCACTGCTAGTCACTATCTATCTTTGCTTATAAAGCTTGTGACTTAAGGCAATACCGAGGCAATCCGCACACCATGCACATATACCAATAAGAGACTGATCAATTACAGTCCTAAAGGACAATGGGAAGTTTCAAGCAGACAATATTAGGTGAATTCAAACAGTTAAGCCAGTTATGTTTTAATGCTGTAATTAATGATATTTATTATTAATTGTACAATAAAAGTTTGTATTGTCTTTCTAACAGAAGTTTACTTAAATCATACTGTTATTAACTACATAAAAAATAAACTTCAGGAATACTGTAGTGAATATGAAAACATCAATGGAGTTGATCGAATGTAGTTTAATACGAAATAACATAATCGCTTAGTAGAATCTGAGAACCATACCGTAAATACTACGTTTACAAAATATCAATAAACTATCTTAAGCTTGATTATTCCTTCGTTTTCATACCAATCACTCCTTGTTCTCGCTCTCATCACTTTGATCTTCTTAATCTTCTACCAATAGGTATATCACTTACAATTTATGATACTTATTACTTATATTCATCAACATCAGTAGCATACACTACAAATTCCTTTTAAAACAGTTGCTAAGTTTTGAAGCATAGCATACTAAAAGACACAACAGATCAAAAGCGTATAAGATTCTCTCAAATGGGAAATACAACATAAAGGTGAAAAGAGTGCTTTTAGCGCAAAAACAAAGAAATTCAAATTTCCTAAAAAAACTTACATAATTAGATCCTTTTCCAGGTGACATTCTGAGGATCTAACGTTCCCATCAACAATAAAATATACGATCAAAACTAAACAAAAAACGATCAGTTCTCAGTTTCAATAAAATACTATTGTTTTAATGAAAAGAAAACGGTAATATGTCATTAAAATAATCCTTTATATAGCAAAGATAGATAGTGGCTAGCAGTGGAATCCAGGACGCGCGTTTCGTCCCGCTTGGGACTCGTCAGCTGGATGTACCTGCGTCTCAGAGTTGATGTTCACTCAGAGACTCGAACCCAGCATTATTCACTTGAAACGTCATCGCGTTATTCATTCAGCTACTGAGTCTTGATAGCCACTTGCTTTTGCAATGGGCTGAAGTTTAATTCACTTGATATTGTTTTATTTGAATCTTCCCATTGATAATTAGGACTGAAATTGATCAGTCTCTTATTGACATATGTGCATACTGTGCGTATGCCTTGATATTGTCTTAATTTACAAGCATTATAAGCAAAGATGGATGGTGGATAGCACTGGAATCCGGAACGCGCGTTTCAACCTATTTGGGACTCGTTAGCTGGATGTACCTGCATCTCAGAGTTGATGTTCACTCCGGGACTCGAACAATTTCAGTCCTAAACATCAATGGGAAGATTCAAATAAAACAAAACCAAGTTAAGTAATCCTTTATATATTTTTGTATTATTACTAAACATTAGGAAAGTAGATTTAAATCGGTTATAGTATTAATAATAATAATAATAATAATAAGGGAACATTACATGTTTATTTATGATTTCATATATACTTTACATCAAAAAAATAAAAAAATAAAGTGTAATAATATATATGAAACTCAACTAAAACAAAAACAATGTAACATTGAATGTTTAAATTAAAATCAATATCATGATCCCATTATAATGAAGTGACGTCATTCAAGTTAAAGGTGTAAAATAAAATCAATATTGTAAATTTAAAATACCTAGTTACATAAAACTGTTTGGCTAAAAGAGTGATTATTTTTAATCTTAATATATTGTTTGTGATAGTAACTAATAGATAAGCTATTCTATTATGTTTTGAATATTAATTTACATTTTTTTTTATATTAATAGTGTAGATGGCGAGATTGTAATTTATGGACAAACTAATCAAGTAAAAGATAACAGGTCTTGGATATTAGCGTGAAATTCATTCATTCACTTGGTTAAATAGAGTTTTAGCATTATAGCTAATGTCAATTTGTGATGAAAAGTTTCAATTTAATTCTTAACCTTAACTATTAATTGTAAATCATAATTCTAATTCCTTACATTGGTTTATAAACCTTATTTCATCCTAGTTATTATGTGAACATTCTCAAGGTTAGTCTAGTGTCGTTCAAAGATTATCCATAAATTATAGTTTCATCGTCTAGATCTATTATGTCATTGAAACTGAAAGAAAAAAACTGTAAGTTTATCATTTATAATATAGTTTGAATTCAAAAGTTAGAATGAACTGGATAATTGTTCTCTTAAATATGTGACGCTTCAGATATGTTTTCGACGACAGAGTCACGGATAGAATCCATCTCCTTCAGGCTAGAAAATTTTTGCAATTTTAGAATATCAAGAGCGAATTAGTTGTACACTATTAGGGTTAGATAATAGCATAACAGCTCACTTGCAATTGAGTTTGGTCATATTTAATTTCATTAAGCCTATTTGTAAACGTATTTAACGACTAGAGTCATTCATACAATATTAATTTATCTGTATCATTGAACCTTTATTATTGTTACAATTGTATGAATATGTATGCTTGAACATGACTTACTGCCTACGCATATATTCACTCTACTAGCTTTACTATTAGTCGCTTAATTGATTCGATGATTCATATATATATATATAAATCATGTTCATTATCTCGATGACTCGTGGACTCGCTCGGACCCTCACTCGTTTACTTGTTTGCTTTTCGGCATAACTCTTTCATGTTTGTTTCGCGTACTTGTAAATTTGAATATCTATGCGTGGTGCAATAATAAACATAATCAACACTTCGTATTCGACTTCTGTTTAATACATCATTGAGGCGTTATTTAGTGACAGTTATCAAGGTGACTTGTATACATATTTTAAGGATTCTATTAAATACTAACCACTACAATAGTCTTAAAATATTGTTAACTAACTAGATTTCAAGGCACAAACTATTCAAATCTCATTCTATGATCTAATGGTTAATCAGGTGTCTTAAACTTTGAAAGTTATGGTTTCTATCACT
This sequence comes from Schistosoma spindalis, assembly GCA_946903255.1. Classification (NCBI taxonomy): domain Eukaryota; kingdom Metazoa; phylum Platyhelminthes; class Trematoda; order Strigeidida; family Schistosomatidae; genus Schistosoma; species Schistosoma spindalis. The sequence continues at coordinate 40,326,281 of OX336418.1, forward strand.
AATGCTTGTAGATATACACATACACAAAATCCTACTCTGGAAATAATATATATTAGTGTTTCTTGATTTTCAATGATTCTCTGATCTAAGACAATTCAGAATTTAAGCTACTAAACACAAATCCTCTATACTAAATTATAGAAAATCATTAAATAATTAATAATATTTAGCAATTATCAATTACTACTGATTATATTAGCAAATTTAAACTGACAATCTTATTATACCAATAATATAGATGAAATCTTTCATTATAAAAAAAATAAACATTATGTTTAATTAAATTACGATCTAAAATGAAAATGTTCAAAAGAAATTAGGAATTATATTTTGAATTGAAAATTGAACTATTTCAATCAAATAGATCGGTTAAATTAATTTCATTTATAGTAGTAATTAAGAATTATTAAATGAGTTTTGGTTTCTGAGTTGGATGATTTGTTTATGAAGGTTTCATTATTCTTCTGAATGATATCATCAATACAAACTTCAGGTAGAAGTAAAGTGTTCGAATTTCTTCACATGTGATTCATAGCTTGTCCTGTAAACATCGATGTTGATTAGTTCAAACTAATAGGAGATACAATCGAAACAAAGAAGTAAATAATGACAGGTTTAGGGTTAACAAGAATCAATCATTATCGAGGCCTACATGACAACCTGTGAACCACATGAGAAAAAATTTGAACATTTCACTTCTACCTGAAGTTTGTGCTGATGATGTCGTTCAAAAGAATGATGAAAAATGCACGACCATAACATTCAGCTCAGAGAACAAAACTCCGTCAAAAAAGTAAGGCAGGTTTATTATAATTTCACTAGAGTTTATCAACAGTTATATAGATTTGTCACCTAGTTGAAAGATTTTAATGGAGTTTTGTTTTTTGAGCTGGATGGTTTGTTTATGTACTTTAGTATTGCATCATCAGTATCAATTCAAAGTATAAAACTGTTATATTTGTTGTGACCCGCCAATTGTTATATGTTAGGATGCGTGCGCGGATTAGAGGGATAGCGAGTTATCGATAGGACCAAAGACGCATAAACACGTAGAACAGCCTAGAGTTCTGATTGGCCCTCCTTCCCTGTCTAGCCCAGCCAGTTTAGTCCAGAACACAAGTCTCAGCCTCTGCGATATGAATCATTATATTTCAAACATACTCTGTTTATATACCAATCAAACAGACTGCATCATACCATAAAATAGAAAATAACATTTGTACAAGATTTGACCTCCAGGAAATGACACAAATAAATATTGACCAACGGGAAAATGACACGTTGGAAGAATATTGACCAATGGTGAAATGACACCATTTCTCATTCAGGAATAGCATTAGATAATTTCTGGGGTATTTTCTGAATACCCTAACAAAATCTGTTCAACATGTAGTTACCATGTGAATAGTTATAATTATCTAAACAACCATGAAAGAATATAACTCAATAAAAATTAATAATATACATATCCTCTGCATAGAAAAAAACAGTAACAACATAAAATGGCTTATTTTATACCCCTGATTAACAAGTTAGCTAATGGGTTTAACCTAAATTTAAAAAAAACACATTCAAAATGTCATTAACATTTCATCTGTTAAAATCTAATATTTTCTAACCCATACAACTCATATAAATAAAAAAGTTATTATTTTTCAGATTTTTCCAGTTATATATATTGAATACTGTAAACGTTTTCTAAACCATGTACTCACTAGTGACTAGCTTTGTGAAGGGAATACTTGGAGTTTTAGTGAGATGCCGTGACCAGTGGAGCTAATACGTGTCGGGTAGAGATAGGTATCTACCTCAGTACAATGGAAGATGGTCGCACAATTTTGTGGATTGGTTGAGGTTAGACATTAACGTCATTGTATGCCCGTCTAGTGGTTAAGCATTTGCGCGTGAGACAAAAGGTACTAGGTTCGAATATCGCGAGCGGGATCGTGAATGAGCACTGTTGGAGAGTCCGATAATAGAATGAAATAGTCGTTCAGTGTCTCCAGGTTTTCTATGGTTGTCTAACATAAATCTGTTCATGATCTCAATCAAAAACGTAATAATCTCCACAACCCCTATACTGATGTTCTAAACTGTATTGAAAATTATAAAGGTAATGAGAAGAACGAAAATTAAAATAGATTTCTAGCTATTTATTAACTAGTGAATGGAAATTTAATAGTTCAGTTCATGAGTCAATTGAAGCTAGACCACCACTGAGAACTTGGAAGCATTAGATGGCCGTTTCATCCTATTATGGAACTCCTCAAGATGAAACGATGGTCCAGTTCTTCCAGGTCGGTGGTCTAGCTTCAACTGGTAACTTATGTTTAAGATTTATAACATGATATAATTCATAAACATAGTAACTTTGAAATAGAATTTACATGACAAGATTGAGAAGACACACTACTTGAAAAACTTTTGAACAAGAATGAGTTTTATTAAACGTACATTGATTTGAAGTTGAATTCATTATACTTATGATACTGTTATTAGTAATAGGTCTCAACATACAGGAAGGGAAAAGCGAGATTCTCCTATACAACACAACACACAACAATCAAATCACACTCGATGGAGAAGATTTCGAAGATGTAAAAACATTCACATATCTGGACAGTATCATTGATGAACATGGTGGATATGATGAAGATATTAAGGTGCTGATCGGGAAAACAAAACCAGCATATCTACAATTGAAGAACATCTGAAACTCAGAACAACTCTCTGCCAACAAACATCCAAGTCAGAATTTTCAATGCCGACCAGCATTCTCCAATACACACTGTCCCCAGCCTTACTTTCTACTTCTAGACAATTGTTCCTCATTCTTCAAATAGCTGTCTCCGTTTCTCAGCGTAACGTGTTCTTCGCTCTTCCTCTTCTCCTTCGGCCTTGAGAATTACAAGTAAGGGTATGCCTCGTGATTCAGTTGGCTGTTTTCCTCAATGAGTGTCCCATCCACTTCCAGCATTTCTTCCTAATTTCTTCCTCCATTGAAATCTGGTTAATTCTCTCCCACAGAAGTTTGTTGTTGTTGATAGTGTCTGGTCAACAGATCTGAAGTATTTTGTGTAGACAACTGTTAATAAACACTTGTATCTTCTGGATGATGACTATCGTAGTTGTTCAAGTTTCCACCACATACCGTAGAACTGTGTTGACATTTGTATTGAAAATTCTGACTTTGGTGTTTGTTGACAGAGAGTTGTTTTGACTTTCAGATGTTCTTCAATTGTAGATATACTGGTTTTGTTTTGCCGATCAGCACCTTCACATCTTCATCATATCCACCATGTTCATCAATGATACTGTCCAGATAAGTGAATGTTTTTACATCTTCGAAATCTTCTCCATCGAGTGTGATTTGATTGTTATGTGTTGCGTTGTATAGGAGAATCTCGCTTTTCCCTTTCTGTATGTTGAGACCTATTACTGTTGACGCTGCTGCTACATCAGTCGTCTTCTCCTTCTTTTGTTGTTGCGTGTACGATAGAACAGTCAGATCATTTGCGAAGTTTAGATCATCTAGCTGCATCCTAGCTGTCCACTTTATCCCATGTTTCACACCAGATTTTGACGTGTTCATGATCCAATCGATCGTCGAGAGAAAAATAAAGCATGAGTGTAAACAATCTAGCCTGACACTAGTCTTCACTTCGAACAAGTCTCTCAGCTGTCCTGTATGCTATACAAATATGTGATCATTACCAACTTTCAACTAAACTCTTTCATATAAGTAATTTGAATCTACAATTGAAGAAAACTAAATGAATGGAAATGAATTGATGTTATCTTGCTCAAATTTCGTTCTTTCTTATCATTATAATGATAAATGGAACTATTTGTATAAAAAATCTCATTATTTAATGTTCAACTAAGCTTAAAATTGAAAAAAACCTATGAGGAATGATCGTTATATGGTTAGCTAGATACTTTCACTAAAAGTCTTTAATACTTCTTAATGTATTGATTTAATGGTAGATATTTACTACTGTTAGTAACTCATTGAATTTATCTTAAAAGTAGTAAATGATTAACTAAATACGACCAGTACTGTAGTGAATAGGAATACGAGTGGGGGTGGAGGCAATCAAATGTATTTGAATACATACATACATACATACATTTGCAAAATATCAATCCATTGTCTCAAACTTGATTATTCCTTTTTGTAAATATCAGTCCATCGTTTCAAATTTCATTGTTCGTGTATTTTCATACCAATTACTTTTTGTTCCCCGTTGTTTCTTTCTCGATCTTCTACTGAAATACATTCTATATGCCTGACTATGATTATATACTACTTATATAGATATAAGTAACTCATATCACAGTCCATTTGTTCAATTTAATTAAAAACAATAGAAATGAGATTCATATAATTAAAATATAATTCTTTTTAAATCTTATCAACTGTGAAATTACATATAGTAATGTGATTGTTAACAAAGTATTGATATACTTTAATAAGTAAAGTTAAAATTAAACAGAAAATGATTAGAACATTAAATAGATATAACAATTACATTGTAGTTGAAATGAATAGGTATTTATATTGTTATGTATGTGATATATGAATTATATATGTTTAAGTATTAATTATGAGACATAATGAAGAAAAGATAAACTGTATTGATTATTTAATCAAGTTACATAATTAGAATAGAATTAATCAAATTGAGTAAATGTTAATAGACCATTAAAAAGGTACAATTGAATGAATGAAATTACATTCCTATTAATAGTTTACTATGACAAAGAGATATCACTACACTATATTTTTTACCATATACATTATATCATTTGCTCCTAAAGATTTTTACATTAGTTGACTGTATAAAGCTGATCCAGAATTGATATTCATTGTATTTTAATTAAACATTATTAAATCTATATTTAATGTCTACTATTCCTAAATCATTCAGTAATATGTGTTGTTCTGACTTGATTCAGAATTATTTCAGTTATGGATAAGTAAATTATGATAGTAACTATTGTGATATAGTAATATGTGTTAGAAAATCATTTAAAAATAAAAATCAGTCTTATTTTCATTCAAATTATCAGTTGGTCTACATGATCTATTTTGAGAGTGAAACTACAGTTTTTTCATCTCATATTGACAGAGTCACTCCTTAGACTTTTAAATCGATTTGATTTTAATTTTGATATAAACCGCGTTGACATAACATGATTCTTATCAATTGCTATTAGTGCTAATGAGGTACGTCAACTTGGACTGATATATATATATGTACCTGGTTCTATGTTGTAGCTGACTGATTGACTGCTATTAGTGGGTAAAATGACCAATTATGTTTCTTAACTAAAATGCCTAAATTATATATGGAAACCAGTCAGTGGTGTGTACTTTATTTATAGTGACTGGCATTGGCATTCAGGATGCACGTTTTTTTCCTATTTGGGACTCGTCAGTTGAATGTACATACCTGAGGAAATATCGAGACGATCAACATAAGATGATAAATTTCCGTCCTAAACGTCAATCTAAAGATTCAAACAACCAATACAAGGTGAATTTAACTCAGTTTATGTTGTAAGTCTTGATATTAGAAGTATATATCACAACCAGATAAAAATCATTCATATTATAAACATTTATTCACCTAAATCTCTGATTTCCATTTTCCAGTAAACTTCTGAAAGTTTCTCAATAGATATGTTAACTATATAAATTCATTTAATATATATTGGCTTTTTAAGCACTGTCAGGTGTTACTTACTTACTTACGACTGCTACACCTCATGAGCAACAATAGGCCAACCACCAGCATTCTCCATCCAACTCTGTCTTGGATAATCCTTTCCAGGTGCCATTCATCCCCTTCATGTTTGCTTGAATTTCCTGGCGCAGTAAGTTCCTCGGCCTTCCGCTTTCTCGTTTTTCCTCAGGATTCCAAGTTGGGGCTTACCACATAGTGCAGTTTGATGATTTCCTCAATGTGTATCCTATTCACTTTCAAAATGTTTTCCGAATTTCCTCTTCAGATAAAAGCTGGTTTGTTCTCTGACACAGCAGGCTGTTTTCGATGGTATCCGACCAATGAATATTGAGTATCTTGTGTGGGCAATTGTTTATAAATATTTGTATCTCCTTGATGATGATTGCGGTAGTTGTCCACGTTTCATCTCTGTACAGTAGGACTGTCTTGATTTTCGTATTGAAGATTGTGACTTTGATATTGGTTGACAGACAATTATTTTGAGTTTCATATGTTCTTCAATTGTAGGAATACTGTCCTTACTTTGTAAATCCTCGCCTTTACGTTTCTATCAGATCCTCCATGTTCCTTGATGATGCTATCCAGATACATGAATGTTTACACCTCTTCCACAGTTACGCCATCAAGTATGATTGGGTTGGTGTTCTCCGTGTTGTATTTGATGATGTTGCTTTCTTCCCTGTGTATGTTGAGGCCTATTGCTGTAGTGAACGAAAGTCCTGGGCTCAAATCCCCTCTGCCAACAAACTGTCAGGTGTACTAGAACATAAATGAACTAACGAAATAACCAAATGATGTCTAGTAAATATTGTTTTAAAATTATCATGACGAAGATAAAACTATTTAGTTCAGTAGTGAATATTAGTAACAACACTAATACTATTTATTCATACAGGTCAGTTTAATAAACCAATGGAATAAGCACAAATAAGTGAAATCATAAAGTAATTAACTACATCGAACATGTGCAGTTTTCTGTAATTAATGCGAACAAAAATAATTTAAAAAATATCGAAAATAACTAGAAACCATAACAATCCAGTAATCATAAACACTATATAACGGGAGGGGGTTGTTAAATGCATTAGATTCTCATTGATAACAATACTGACTAATCATAGACAGGCATTGACATAGAGTCTCATACCAATGTCAATGTTTCTAGCTTTCTATAGCCATCTAACTAAGATCAATACATAATATAATCTATTAAAATAATAATACGTAAAGAATTCATGAAAAAAGATAACTCAGTAGGTTTGATTATTTTCATTGATATAGAGTAAAACGTGTTATTGAATAATGTCAATATAATTAGACAAATGATAATAATAACTTTCAGTTAGAAATTACAAAGAAAACTTGACTAAACTGAATAATCAAGTAATTATTATGATTTAATAGTTGAATTTATGAGTCAATTAAAGCTAGATCACCACAGAAAAACTGGAAATACTGGATGGCTATTTTATTCTAGTATGAGACTCCTAAGCAGTGCACATCTATGATTCCACCTAACGAGATTCGAACCCAGAGCCTATCGGTCTCGAGCGAGAACGCTTAACCTCTATACCACAGAGCTGGCGTTCAACAGTGTTAATGTCTAACTTCAACAAATCATGTTTTTCAATATGTTCTTTTTATATCAGGTCAATGAAAACAATATTCCGTTAAATAATATTTTTAATAATAAATATAAAGAATAATAAATTTGAAATTTCAGTAGTTGAGATCATGAGTTAATTGAAGCTAGATCACTATGAAAAACCTGGAAGTACTGGATGTGACTCCTCAGAAGTGCACATCTATAATTTCATCTCACGAGATTCGAACCCAGGACATTATAAAAGGTGATAGAAAAGATAAAGAATAATATAAGTTTCATAAACACGACAGAAATATTAAATTTCTTAAACAAATTTTAAGAACAATAGTAGGATAAAGAGTTGTAATGAATCATTCACTTAGATTACTAGAAATATGTATAAGGATTAATTTTGAGTGATATATATTTTCATAATATATCTAATTTGAGTATATCTTAAACATTTTACAGACACTATCAGCAACTTCGCTTGGAGTCCCTTTCGGGGGGCTACTGCCGGTCCCAAGCCCGGATAAAGGAGAAGGGTTGGACATAGGGTTAGCGACCCCATCCCGTAGAAAACTAACTTGCTAAAAATACGCTAACCAGAAAAGATTATTCAAACCATTTAAACTCTGTCCCGGGAGTCAGGAGGTCATCATTTAGAAGAATTATGACGCCTCATGATGAAAGCCGAGTTCCTTCGGAAGTCACGAGGCCGATGCCCCTTCTGACAACCAGAGCAACCATTTATTTAGGTACATGGAATGCTCGCACAATGTGGGAAACTGGGAGAGTTTTCCAAATTGCTGCAGAAATGAGGAGATACAATTTAGAGGTGCTTGGGATCAGTGAAACACATTGGACGCAAGTCGGACAACAACGACTAGCTTCAGAGGATCTGCTGTTATACTCGGACATGAAGAAGAAAATGCCCCACATACACAAGGAGTTGCATTGATGCTGTTCAAACAAGCACAAAATGCACTTATAGGATGGGAATCTCATGGACCAAGGATCATCAAAGCCTCCTTCAAAACAAAGAAAGAGGTCATTACAATGAACGTCATCCAATGCTACGCGCCTACCAACGACTACAATGAAGATGCTTAAGATCAATTCTACGATAGGCTCAACAAAGGACCTGACCATTCTGATGGGAGATTTAAATGCTATAGTTGGAATTGACAACACCGGATATGAAGAGATCATGGGACTACACGGACTAGGAGAAAGGAACGAAAATGGTGAGAGATTTGCAAATCTACGTGCCTTCAATAAACTGGTCATAGACGGCACTATATTCCCACATAAACGCATACACAAAACCACATGGACTTCACCGGATCACACCACACAGAACCAAATCGACCATATCTGCATCAACAAAAAGTTCAGGAGGACGATGGAGGACGTGAGAACAAAGAGAGGAGCTGATTTAGCATCAGATCATCACTTGCTGGTCGTCAAGATGAAATTGAAACTCAAGAGGCACTGGACAACGGGGCGGACAATATCACAAAAGTTTAATACAGCTCTCCTTCGGGATAATGACAAACTAAGTAAATTCAAGATAACCCTCAGCAATAAGTTCCAAGCTTTTCATGATCTACTCAATGAAGAAGAAACTACTATGGAGAGCAACTGGAAAGAGATAAAAGAGGCAATCACTTCAACATGTCATGAGGTTGTGGGCCAAAAGAAGAACCATCACAAGGATTGGATCACGGTCGATACACTGGATAAGATTCAAGAAAGGAGGAACAAGAAGACAGCAATCAATACCAGCCAAACAAGAGCAGAAAAAGCCAAGGCACAAGCTGAATACACAGAAGTAAACGTGCAAGTGAAGAGGAGCATCATAACTGACAAACGTAAATATGTGGAAGATTTAGCAGTGACGACGGAAAAGGCTGCGAGAGAAGGAAACATGAGACAACTGTATGACACAACAAAGAAACTCTCTGAAAATCACCGTAAACCAGAACGACCAGTGAAAAGCAAGGAAGGCAAGATAATCACAAACATTGAAGAACAACGAAACAGGTGGGTAGAACACTTCAAAGAATTCTTGAATCGACCAGCCCCACTAAACCCACCCAATATCGAAGCAGCACTCTTGGACCTCCCAATCGATGCTGGCCCTCCGACAATTGGAGAAATCAGCATGGCCTCCAGGCAAATCAAGAGTGGCAAAGCAGCAGAACCAGACAACATTCCAGCAGAGGCACTGAAAGCAGACGTGGCGGTAACTGCAAGGATACTCCACATTCTCTTCAGAGAGATTTGGGGCGAGGAACAGGTACCAACAGACTGAAAAGAAGGACTTCTAGTCAAAATACCAAAGAAAGGCGATTTCAGCGAGTGTGAGGACTACAGGGGCATCACTCTTCTCTCAACACCAATAAAACGCTTCAACAGGTTATTGTTAAACAGGATGAAGGACTCCGTAGACGCCCAACTTCGAGACCAACAGGCTGGATTCCGTAAGGATAGATCGTGCACAGACCAAATCGCAACTCTACGGATCATTGTGGAACAATCAATTGAATGGAATTCATCACTCTATATCAACTTCATTGACTACGAAAAAGCATTTGATAGCGTGGACAGAACAACCCTATGGAAGCTTCTTCGACACTAAGGCGTGCCTGAGAAGATAGTCAATATCATACGGAATTCGTATGACGGATTAAACTGCGAAATCGTGCATGGAGGACAGTTGACAAACTCCTTCGAGGTAAAGACCGGTGTCAGGCAAGGTTGCTTACTCTCACCCTTTCTCTTTCTCCTGGTGATCGACTGGATCATGAAGACATCAACATCTGAAGGGAAGCACGGGATACAGTGGACATCTAGGATACAATTGGATGATCTAGACTTCGCAGATGATCTGGCTCTTCTATCGCATACGCAACAACAAATGCAGGAGAAGACAACCAGTGTAGCAGCAGCCTCATCAGCAATAGGTCTCAATATACACAAAGGGAAAAGCAAGATTCTCCGATACAACGCAGCATGCACCAATTCAATCACAATTAACGGAGAAGCTTTGAAAGATGTAAAAACCTTTACATATTTGGGCAGTATCATCGATGAACATGGTGGATCTGATGCAGATGTGAAGGCACGGATTGGCAAAGCAAGAGCAGCATATTTACAACTGAAGAACATCTAGAACTCAAAATAATTGACAACCAACACCAAGGTTAGAATTTTCAATACAAATGTCAAGACTGTTCTACTGTATGGGGCGGAAACTGGAAAACTACGAAAGCCATCATCCAAAAGATACAGGTGTTTATTAATAACAGTTGTCTACGCAAAATACTTCGGATCCGTTGGCCGGACACTATTAGCAACAACCTACTGTGGGAGAGAACATATCAGATCCCAGTAGAGGAAGAAATTAGGAAGAAGTGCTGGAAGTGGATAGGACACACATTGAGGAAAACAGCCAACTGCGTCACAAGACAAGCCCTCATATGGAATCCTGAAGGCCGAAGGAGGAGATAAAGACCAAAGAACACATTACGCCGAGAAATGGAGATAGACATGAGAAGAATCAATAGGAATTGGATGTAACTAGAAAAGAAGGCCCAGGAGAGAGTGGGTTAGGGAATGCTGGTCGGCGGCCTATGCTCCACTGAGAGTAACAAGCGTAAGTAAGTAATTCGAATCGGTTGTCAATTGTTTTGAAATTCATTTAGATATCTTATATTTCTACTATCCATATCATTTTATTAAATAGATATGATGTAATCAGTAATCTTATTCATTCTTTACTTTTGTAATATCTATTAATTACTACGTGAATATATTAAATTAAATATTAACACACCTTATATTATGTAAAATTATGAAATATCATTTTAATAATTTTATATGTTCAAAGTTTGATATTGAGATAATGGAGAAGATTTGTAGTTTACGTAGATGATTTTGATAGAGTTCAGTGAACAAAATCTCATCAGAAAGTTTGATATGTATTTTAGGAAATAGAACTGATATTCAAAATGAAACAATGGGGTTTGATGTTTTTCATGTATCTATATGAATATAACCGAGTGAATGCTTGGTGTAGATCATACTGAAAACACTGGTCATAATTACTTACTCATTTACTTAATTACATACACCTGTTACACCCACCACCCCACCCCAATGGAGCATAGCCGCCGATCAGCATTATCCAACACATTCTGTCGTTGGCCTTCCGTTCTACTTCTATCCAATTGTTGTTCATTCTTATCGTGTTTGTCTCCATTTCTCGGTGTAATGTGTTTTTAGCTCCTCCTCTACTCCTTCGGCCTTGAGGATTACAAGTGAGGGTGTGCCTTTTGACATAGTTAGGTGCATTCCTCAACGTATGTCCTATCAATTTCCACAACTTCTTACTGATCTCGTCCTCCACTGAAATCTGGTTATTTCTCTCCCATAGTAGGTTGTTGTTGATAGTGTCTGGTCAACGGATCCGATGTATTTTGCGTAGACAACTGTTAATAAACTCTCGTTTCTTCTGGATGATGGCTTTCGTAGTTCTCCAAGATTCCACCTGGAGCCTTCCTGAGGCTATTGCCGGTCTCAAACCCGGTGACCCCATTCCATAGAAAACTAACTCGCTAAAAAACACAAACGACGAAACAAACGAAAACATAAATCACTTATATTGTTTTATGAACATCTTCAATAAAAGTGTGTAAACAATGTTAATTTCACTCTTAAGTAGTGATATAAGTAATTAGGTTGGTAATAATAACTTTATATCTACAATATCTATAAACCACTTACATTGATAACAAGAAAATAGATGTAGAAATAAAACTGAATGAAAACAATATAGATGATTGTAGGTGTATTTCCTAAGGTTTGACTTGATAATTTTAAATAAATTGTGTATTATTTAGGTTGTTATTAATAAAAATAATATAAATACAATATCGTGATATATAGAGAAATCAGATTTTCTGACGTTTTGTGACTCAATGTAAGCCACTTCTTCAGTAAATAAACAAACGAATAATGCATAACTACTTAGTATGATCAATCAAATTAACAGGTCTGACCAATTCAGTGCCATATCGTTCTGGTTAAATGAGATCGGCAATTGCACTGCATGTCATTTTAAATAACCATCAAACTATCAAAATAATACAAAAAGATTTTTCCAACTACAACGAAAATCTAATAGCTGAAGATTTCCTCATATTGCTAAATGCTGAAAGAAAGTCTTACTATCTATCCAACTTGGAGCATCTGTTCGAGCTATCAAGTTTAATTTTATTCATATCTCATACTAATATCATACATACAAATTCAACTCTATCCTTTCACATTTTTCATCCATTAACATACACATGAATATACAAATATGTCCTATATAAATCACCTTGACCTGAAGGACACGACTGACATGAGTGACATTAGCTTTGTCAGACCTGATTTTTTTTAATGATCGTACTAAACAGTTTCATACTATTTAAACTTTGGTTAATTTAATTTTGAGTCTATCTACGTTAGACTATCAATGAAAACCTGGAAGTAATGGACGACTGTTGTTTATTTTTTGATTGAAAAAGCGGCTAACAATGAGTCACGAAACATTCAAAAATTTAATGTATTATTTTATTACTGTAGATGATTGTGTAAATCATTAAATAAAAATAATTACAAATAAATAATAGGATTCATCTCCATTGAACAATAGCTATTTAGATTTAGTCAGCTCAGTAGATAACGCTCCAAGTCCTTAAAAAGAAAACATTTGAACCCTAGTCCTGGTGAGAGCACTAACATTTAGACGATAGTAAATACAGCTGAAGGAAACTCGACGAGACTATAATTTACGAACGACCTTTGAAAAAAAAGTGACCTCTAGAAACATTAGCCAATCAACAAACAGTCAGTATGGAACAAATATATACTAGAAAAAAACCAAAGAATTAAAGTGAATACACTTCTTTTACATGGTTCAAAAACTTGCCAAGGTTAGAAACAGGTTCGGAGGTTCTGAAATCGTAATGCATGCAGCAGATGAAATCATCCATATGGCTAATGAATCGTCGACATCTGAAGCCATGATAAGGTCACAAAAACTCTTTCAGCTTCGATCAAATAGTTTCAATATTGTTTGTGTGCACTCCGGTTGTTGAATACACAAAATGCCACTTGTGGATAACGACACGATACATATAACCAACACTATGTAGAAGTCTGTACGCTCTCCAACCATCCGTATATATTGTAGTACCTGGCTACAACCAGTGTTACTGGTACTTTTATTATCCGGTTCGCAATAATTGTCATAATTTGCCTTAGTTAGGAATTATATATAGTGTTTTCATCGCGAACTGACATCAGTTACAATGCCAAAACTCTATTTAACCAAATGGATGAAATAACTTCGCACCAAAATCCATGATCTGTTATCATATACCTGATCAGTTCATCTACAAGTGATAGTCTCACCATTTTATTTGTTATAGCCACTCAATAATCACGTTTTGTACAAAATTCCTTGTGAACCGATCGTACGTTAGCATTAAGCACTGAACTTGGCGCTGTGACCTTGAAATCTCTCAAACACTTCTGATTGGCTCATTCATAAATTTATAGTCTCACCGGAAATTCATGTCACTTATTCTACAGTTAACCAATATCTATTTTTACTTAAATATTAGAACAGATGAAATAAATTTTTTTCTTTCTTTCTCTCTCTCTCTCCCTCTCTCTTTAGTTTTTATTCATAAAGCAACAAAATATAAAGTTGATTATTATTATTATTATTATTATTATTATTATTATTATTATTTGTACATTATGATATTGCTTGCTTTAACTAATCACAAATGCATTTTATGTCAATGGAACCTTTTTTATTATCTAAATGGTTGAATGAATGTTTGACATAAATTATATTGTATTATTTCATTAATATAACTTGAATTATTTAACATTATTCTATTATATATAAATCAAATATTATGTAAACTAAATTGATCATGGTTAAATATGGTTTAATTCATTTTGTGAAATTATGAAAATTGATTAATAAACTCAAACTATTTAAATGTTAATATATAGTTTGAATTATTATTTTTTTTTCGGGTTAGTAACAGCTTTACGCTTAGTAGGTCTCAACATACAGGAAGGGAAAAGCAAGATTCTCCGATACAACACAACACATAACAATCAAATCACACTCGATGGAGAAGATTTCGAAGATGTAAAAACATTCACTTATCTGGACAGTATCATTGATGAACATGGTGGATATGATGAAGATATTAAGGTGCTGATCGGCAAAACAAAACCAGCATATCTACAATTGAAGAACATCTGAAAGTCAAAACAACTCTCTGTCAACAAACATCCAAGTCAGAATTTTCAATACAAATGTCAACACAGTTCTACTGTATGTGGTGGAAACTTGAACAACTACGATAGTCATCATCCAGAAGATACAAGTGTTTATTAACAGTTGTCTACACAAAATACTTCAGATCTGTTGACCAGACACTATCAACAACAACAGCAACCTTCTGTGGGAGAGAATTAACCAGATTTCAATGGAGGAAGAAATTAAGAAGAAATGCTGGAAGTGGATGGGACACTCATTGAGGTAAACAGCCAACTGAATCACGAGGCATACCCTCACTTGTAATTCTCAAGGCCGAAGGAGAAGAGGAAGAGCGAAGAACACGTTACGCTGAGAAACGGAGACAGCTATTTGAAGAATGAGGAACAATTGGCTAGAAGTAGAAAGTAAGGCTGGGGACAGAGTGTGTTGGAGAATGCTGATTGGCGGCCTATGCTGCATTTTGGTGGTGTTGGTGGGCTAACAGGCGAAAGTAAGTAATGTATAGTTGCTTTTTTAATAAAATAAATGGATCCTGTTCTTATTCATGCTTTTTTTCCTTTTTTTGTTTGTTTTGAATTTACATTGGATCACATGACGATTTTGTATAGGAGAATTCCTTAACCATTATAAAACATCAAACAATTGTCATTATTCAGTATATATTTCTATCAATTTATGCATAACTAAAATCTTACCTGAGACTGAAGTCAGAAACTTCATATCTTATTTTGAACAGAATAGTTTTAGTTTATTGAACAAAAATTTATTTGCCAACATTTCGAAACTTTAGTCTATTTGTAATGGTAAATCAGAGAAAAGTACTTAACCCCGTTAATAAAACGATCCTGTTTCTGATATAAAATAGATTCGATCCTGAAGCTCTTTCAATTATATTGCATAGAGTAAAAATATTTAGTAAACTATGTATAAGGTGTGGTCGAAGATGAGAAGTTTAACTAAATAATAGGCTACAGAAATATTCCATGTTACAGATAATTCAATCCTTTTAATCATGTCAATATTTATTATGAACATAATTACTACATACAACTGATAGTTCATTGAGTTATGACTAATATCACGTATATCAAGTCTTTAGTGCTGATTGAATTCTATCGATCAAGTAGCAACGTGATTACGAGTTTAAGTGACTAAATATTATATGCACTGATTTCACTATAAGGTGACAGAAGGTAGCCAACAGGAAACTAGAAATTATAATTTCCTTCAAGATTACAGATGAACATTGTTGATGAGTGGTAAATAGAATAAAACCAAGATCGAAGGCCCTATATAGACTACCTCCAAACACCTTACACCAAACACCTTACTATTAATAATCACTTGTATCTATAACTTCTGTCTATAATTATTTATTAGATTAATTTCAAAATTATATAAAAAACAATCATAATGCTAACATTTACATGAACTTAATTTAACTTACTCCAGTTACCCCTCATTCAGGAGCATAGTCTGCCTACCAACACTCTCCATCCAACTCTGTGCTGGGTAATCCTTCTCAGCTCTTTACATTAGCTATTTATCCTTTTCATATCTGCTCTGTTCATCATTCTAAGTTAATGCTTACCTCTTGATTTCTACAATGTATGTACTGTTCATTTCCAACCTCATTTTCTAATTTCATCTCCAGATAGAAGCTGATATGTCGTCCCCCACACTAAGCTGTTAATAATGATATCCAGTCAATGGACATTGAAAATCTCACATAGACAACTGTTTATAAATACTTATACTCTTTTGATGATAGTTATAATGGTTCTTTAAGTGTCAGCTCTTTTACATGAAGTAAGCGCTAATAATTATCTTAAACAATGAAAGAAATTTTTTGATAATTCAATTGTTCAACTTAAAGAAAACAACATCGATTATAAAACTTTCTAGATTTTGAAAAACTAACCTTATATTACAGAATAACAAAAACTGTTCTAAACATGTTTATCATTCATTGAATGAATTAAATCATTCGTTGAAATTATTCAATTCATTATAAATCAACATTGAAAATCATCCAACTGACCTATAAATCTTTTCCATCATCTTAATAAATGTGGTTTATATTGAAAGTAAAATGAATGTAACATTCTTCTATGAATAGAATGTTTGAATAATAAAAACTTATATCAAATTGATTAAGAAAAATAAAACAATTTGTAGTATGATAATGTATGTATTTGAAAATGAATAGTGATTTTGATTAGATTTGTATATTACTACTTTATATACTAAGATGACTAGGATGTATCATGTTTAATCATAAGTTTAGTTGTATTTCTTTGTGGGAGAAACACAATTGACAATCAACAATTCTTAGTTTTATGTGAATGTAATGTATTAATTACTTGATTGTGTTCTCAAAGATTGATATCATCAACTTGGAAATTATCACACATTAAGAAACAATGGTCGTTTTTGTTTTTGGTACCATTATGCAACTGTTTAATCGTCTCTATTCATATCAAATTCAAGGATCAAAAATCAAGATATTCCGATTTTTCTGTATACTATTTATAGTTGACACTCGTCAGTTATTTGCGTTGGTTAATATGCTATTGAAAACCAAGGAGGAGATAACAAATATTTCGATTTCGTTTAGAACTTCTCTGATGGCCAGGTACTAACTGCAAGACTTAAACTTCATTGTATTGACAGTTACCGAGTTAATGGATAGATACTGATGAAAAGTCCTAAACATTACTTTCTAGTTTTTATTGCTACTCCAACTGAGTTCAGATGATGAAATAATCTATAAAAACAACTGTTATTTAAGACATAAGATGTTTAGTAATAAGAGTGACCCAAAAAATGATTTTATATAAATTTTACGGTAAGTAATACTTTCTTCTACATGATAAAAAGGAATCAATTTCTTAATTTGTAAACGTTTACGTAGAACAATTTTTTTCACTATACGAATAGATTCCGTGCAGACATTTACTTTGAATGGATATCACACTGTAACGAATGTTCCATTCTAGTTTGAGTCTACTCAGCATCTCAGATTTGATGTTCACCCCAGGACTCGAACCCGATACCGTTCGCTTTAAACGCCATCGCGCGTCCTGGATTTCACTGCTAGCCACTATCTGTCTTTGCTTATAATACTTGTGAATTAAGGCAATATTGAGGCAATACGCACAGTATACATATACGCCAATAAGAGACTGATCAATTTCAGTCCTAAACATCAATGGGAAGGTACAAATAAAGAACATTATGTGAATTTGGCTGTAGATTTATTACAGTGGTTCTAAGTGTATCCTGGGACATTCAACTAACTAAACATTATGAAATAGTTGTGAATAAAAAGTGAACTGTAAAGATGTCTATTTGATATATTATTTATCATATTAGTAAGGATACTAGTTGATCACTGATTTATTATGAATGATCGCTGTCAAATAATAACTAAGCAAATGCTTATTTTAAATATTTTTAAATATCTTACAAAATAAAGTTCATTTCAACATGTAACCAAATTGATCACTATAATCATTAAGCTGGATTTCACAACCATAAAATCTATGTTTCATAGAAATTTTCATCATATGGATAATTATCATAATGTTAGTATGTGGAGATTGTAGTATTGTAACAGCTGAATTCATTAGTCGATCTAAGCTAGATAACCATTAAAAACCTGAAACCACTGGACGGCCGATTCGTCCTAGTACAGGATTCCTCGAGAGTACTCATCCACAACCCTACATGCAGGACTCAAAAGCAGGACCTCCGATCTCTCGCGCGCGAACGCCTAACCTCTAGACCACTGAGTCGGCATCCAATGTTGTTAGTGTCTAACTTCAATCAAACTATGATCTTGAGCAACCTTTCATCCATTGTCTAGAGGTTAAGTGTTCCTGTGTGAGACCGAAGATCCTGGGTTCCAGTCCCGCCTGCGGGATTGTGGATGCGCAATGCTGAGTCCCATAATGAAACGAAATGGTCGTTTAGTGCTTCCAAGATTTTAATAGATAATTGTTATCAATGATCTGTTTATTTTACTTCAATCAACACGGATCTACATAGTATATCGTTGTTCAGACAGATTATTTACCTGGAAATATGGATCCATATATATCTTGTTTAGGAAGTGATTTCATTAATAAACCATAGATAGAGTTTAAATGGTATAATATTTATTCACTCCGTCTAACCGATGTACATATACTTCGTTTGATTAATTCTATAGTGATCATGTATGTGATGCTCTTAGCTTTATGGACGTATTTCTCAGTTTTTACGATTAACTCTACTAGATTATTAAATGTGTCCTATTCCACTTAGGATATTATTTTGATAAATTCTAAATCACAATCGAACATTTTATATTCAGAATATAAAGTTGAGCATTATTTCAAATTAAACATTGACTATGATAGCTATAATGCATAACTTACAAGAAATTTCAATCAAAGGAGACTCATGAGGTCATTTGCCTCACATATATGTTTTACTGAAAATACATCAACAAGGTAATTCTGTTAGACCTATTCTATCAATGGTCAATTCACCATACCACAAAATTAATTTTCACAATAACTTTTAATAATAATAATAATAAATGCAGCTTTATGACACTGGTCACAAATTGATTTTTATGCATAACTATATAACAGTTCACAAAAATATTATTCGAGAAGATAGTAACATATCTCAATGATAAACAACATTGTTCTAGTGTTGCAATAGTCAGTCTCTTACTCTTTTAAACGGGAATTTCTTGAATTCTATTATTTTCCAGCTACGGAATATTTAAAATTACGTTGATCAATACAATAAATGTAATTAAACCAAAGAAAACATAATGACAAGTAGTAATAGGGCTCCAAGTCAAATCACTTGCTTATATTTGTTAAAGATTTATTCATATTTTGTAAGAGAATATGTTTTAGTTAAGTCAATCTATATCATAGATTGTATATTTAAAGATTCATGTTTCAAATGATTGTGTAGTGGTTGATCTTATGTCAAGACCATATATCTTATTCTAGCTTCCAGAAAAGCCAGTTTATCTATTTTAATCAAGCTACATTTTGACCATGTTAATTATTCACTTAACAACAATGACTGTTTCTATATGAGCGTATGTGTGTGCACTTCTTATCTCATTCATCACATATCTGTAACTTATTTTTGTATGACTATTAATATTGATTAACTCTTGATGAAATGGATTTGGCTCATACACCTTCTTGACTACGCATCATTTCGTTTCGTCTTTCTAATTCCCTCCCTAGATCAATGAATGTACAAAATATATATATATATTTGTATATTCGAAATCCATTCTTGTATTTACCTTATTTTATTACAACGACTGACGACATATACATATATATCTCAACAACGATCAATCATACCATTCAATTGGAATCAGTTCTTGGGCTACTAAAACTGCTATGATTTAGATTTCTTTCCTCACTTATAAGTATACTATTATGTTTCATAGTCGATTTCTTACAATAACCTTTTTGTAGGTATGTCTTGAAAATCGAACATCATTAAAGTCATTCAATTCATGATTAAATCTACTAAAATTTTTATCATTTTTGTTTTCTTGATCATTTAAATTATCTACTAATTTCACTCGTTAGAATAATGAACTAATCAAAACAAACATGATTTATGGAATATACATTGACTATCAAATGAACAATTATACATGTGAATTATTAAATCCTATCTCCCCTAGACACTACTTTGTTTTTCAAAACCTGTGATTACATCATATTCTATTTGTTATCAAATATAAAACATTCTATTTATATTAAGCAAAAATGGATAGTGGCTAACAGTGGAATCCAGGACGCGCGTTTCGTCCCATTTAAGACTCGTCAGCTGGATGTCCCTTTATCCCAGAGTTGATGTTCACTGATGTTCCATTGCTCTAGCCACTATCTATCTTTGCTTAAAATGCTTGTCATTTATCAAGGTACGTCTCACAGGATGCATATATAACAATATGAGACTGATCAATTGAAGTCGTAAATAACAATTGGAAGATACAAGTAAAAGAAAATCAGGTGAACATGACTCAGGAAAGAGGTTTTTTGTGTGTGGATAATAAAATAATTTTAATAGTTGAGATTATTAGTTCATTGAAGCTAGATCACCATGGAAAATCTGGAAGCACTGGACAACTATTTCGTCCTATTGTGAAACTATACACGATCTGGAGTGCACAGAATGTGCACTGCTTAGGGGTCTCTGACAGGTTTTTCATGGTGGTCTAGCTTTAATTAATTCATGATCTCAACTATTAAAATTAAACAAATTACTTGAATTGAATTATTGTGAAGTGTTGTTCATGTTTTATAGTTATTTACTATTCATAAATTAGTTATGTAACTATATAAATGATCATTTGATTGTTCATATTCCAGTTTGTTGAACTTTGATTATTACTTGATTGTGTTCATTAGATCTCGGACAACAAGA
Source organism: Schistosoma spindalis (assembly GCA_946903255.1). Lineage (NCBI taxonomy): Eukaryota > Metazoa > Platyhelminthes > Trematoda > Strigeidida > Schistosomatidae > Schistosoma > Schistosoma spindalis. The sequence continues at coordinate 40,347,438 of OX336418.1, forward strand.
TCTTGAGTTTGAGTCCTAGATGTGGGATTGTGAATGCGCAATGTTGCGAAAGCTTATACTAGGATGAAATGATCGTCCAGTGCTTATAGGTTTTCAATGTTTGTCTAGTTTAGATTTACTCGTGAATTCAACTTTGAAAAAAACCCAACATTTAATATATGTTTAACTTTCATATACTTGACAGCTAAATACAATAGTAGCTGACTATTATCATAAATTTGTACCGATTCAATCATAATCTGTAATTTCTAATATGTGAAAAGTAGAAAGAAATTTAGAATAAAATTTTAGTATTCTGCCATAACTTTTAACAACAATTTAGTTTAAAACGTGCACAGAAAGATATGATTTGGATATTTTTCTCTTACTGTTGTATTGCTTATATTAAAAAAACTTAACTATTTTAAGGATATTATTCTCATCACCATTACCTACTAACCCCTGTCACTCCTGATGGAGAATAGGCCACCGACCAGCATTCTCCAACTCACTCTGTCCTCGGCCTTCCTTTCTAGTTCCATCCAGTTGTTGTTCATTCTTCCCATATATGTCTCTATTCATCGGCGTAATATGTTCTTTTGTTTTCCTCTTCTCCTTTGACCTTGAGGATTGCTTACTCCGCCTGGAGCCCCTCTGAGGCTACTGCCGGTTCTAAGCCCGGATAAAGGAGGAGGGTTTGGCATGAGGTTAGCGACCCCATTCCGTAGAAATCTAACTCGCTAAAACAACGCTAACTAGAAAAAAATAATCCAGATATTTTAAGACTTACTTACTTACTTACGCCTGTTACTCCCAATGGAGCATAGGCCGCCGACCAGCATTCTCCAACCCACTCTGTCCTGCACCTTCTTTTCAAGTTCCATCCAATTCTTGTTCATTTTTTTCATATCTATCTCCATTTCTCGGCGTAATGTATTCTTTGGTCTTCCTCTCTTCCTTCGACCTTGAGGGTTCCATATGAGGGCTTGTCTTGTGACGCAGTTCGGTGCTTTCCTCAATGTGTGTCCTATCCACTTCCAGCACTTCTTCCTGATTTCTTCCTCCACTGGGATCTGATTTGTTCTCTCCCACAGTAGGTTGTTGCTAATAGTGTCCGGCCAACGGATCTGAAGTATTTTGCGTAGACAACTGTTAATAAACACCTGTATCTTTTGGACGATGGATTTCGTAGTTCTCCAGGTTTCCGCGCCATACAGTAGAACTGTCTTGACATTTGTATTGAAAATTCTGACTTTGGTGTTGGTTGCTAATTGTTTTGAGTTCCAGATATTCTTCAGTTGTAGATATGCTGCTCTTGCTTTGCCAATCCGTGCCTTCACATCTGCATCAGATCCACCGTGTTCATCGATGATACTGCCCAAATATGTAAAAGTTTTTACATCTTCCAAAGCTTCTCCGTCAATTGTGATTGGATTGGTACATGTTGTGTTGTATCGAAGAATCTTGCTTTTCCCTTTGTGCATATTGAGACCTATTGCTGATGAGGCTGCTGCTACACTGGTTGTCTTCTCCTGCATTTGTTGTTGCGTATGCGATAGAAGAGCCAGATCATCTGCGAAGTCTAGATCATCCAACTGCATCCTAGCTATCCACTGTATCCCGTGCTTCCCTTCAGATGTTGATGTCTTCATGATCCAGTCGATCACCAGGAGAAAGAGAAAGGGTGAGAGTAAGCAACCTTGCCTGACACCGGTCTTTACTTCGAACGACTTTGTCAACTGTCCTCCATGACTATCTTCTCAGGCACGCCTTAGTGCCGAAGAAGCTTCCATAGGGTTGTTCTGTCCACGCTATCAAATGCTTTTTCGTAGTCGATGAAGTTGATATAGAGTGATGAATTCCATTCAATTGATTGTTCCACAATGATCCGTAGAGTTGCGATTTGGTTTGTGCACGATCTATCCTTACGGAATCCTGCCTGTTGGTCTCGAAGTTGGGCGTCTACGGAGTCCTTCATCCTGTTTAACAATACCCTGTTGAAGACTTTTCCTTGTATTGAAAGAAGAGTGATTCCCCTGTAGTTGTCACAGTTGCTGAGATCGCCTTTCTTTGGTATTTTGACTAGAAGTCCTTCTTTCCAGTCTTTTGGTACCTGTTCCTCATCCCAGATCTTTCTGAAGAGAGTTTGGAGTATCCTTGCAGTTGCCGCTAAGTCTGTTTTCAGTGCCTCTGCTGGAATGCTGTCTAGTCCTGCTGCTTTGCCACTCTTGATTTGTCTGATAGACATGCTGATCTCTTCAATTGTTGGTGGGCCAACATCGATTGGGAGGTCCGTGAGTGCTGCTTCGATGTTGGGTGGGTTCAGTGGGGCTGGTCGATTCAAGAGTTCTTTGAAGTGTTCTACCCACCTGTTTCGTTGTTCTTCAATGTTGGTGATTATCTTGCCTTCCTTGCTTTTCACTGGTCGTTCTGGTTTACGGTGATTTCCAGAGAGTTTCTTTGTTGTTTCATACAGTTGTCTCATGTTTCCTTCTCTGGCAGCCTTTTCCGCCGTCATTGCCAAATCTTCCACATATTTACGTTTGTCAGTTCTGATGCTCCTTTTCACTTGCTTGTTTACTTCTGTGTATTCAGCTTGTGCCTTGACATTTTCTGCTCTTGTTCGACTGGTATTGATTGCTACTTTCTTGTTCCTCCTTTCTTGAATCTTATCCAGTGTATCGATCGTGATCCAATCCTTGTGATGGTGCTTCTTTTGGCCCAGAACCTCATGACATGTTGAAGTGATTGCCTCTTTTATCTCTTTCCAGTTGCTCTCCATAGTAGTTCCTTCTCCATTGAGTAGATCATGAAAGGCTTGGAACTTATTGCTGAGGGTTATCTTGAATTTATTGAGTTTGTCATTATCCCGAAGAAGAGCCGTATTAAATTTTTGTGATATTGTCCGCCCCGTTGTCCAGTGCTTCTTGAGTTTCAATTTCATCTTGGCGACCAGCAAGTGATGATCTGATGCTATATCAGCTCCTCTCTTTGTTCTCACGTCCTCCATCGTCCTCTTGAACCTTTTGTTAATGCAGATATGGTCGATTTGGTTCTGTGTAGTGTGATCCGGTTAAGTCCATGTGGTTTTGTGTATGCGTTTATGTGGGAATATAGTCCCGCCTATGACCAGTTTATTGAAGGCACATAGATTTGCAAATCTCTCACCATTTTCGTTCCTTTCTCCCAGTCCGTGTCGTCCCATGATCTCTTCATATCCGGTGTTGTCAATTCCAACCTTGGCATTTAGGTCTCCCATCAGAATAGTCAGGTCTTTTGTTGGGCACTTCTCGACGATTGACTGCAGCCTATCGTAGAATTGATCTTTAGCGTCTTCATTGTAGTCATTGGTAGGCGCGTAGCATTGGATGACGTTCATTGTAATGACCTCTTTCTTTGTTTTGAAGGAGGCTTTGATGATCCTTGGTCCATGAGATTCCCATCCTATAAGTGCATTTTGTGCTTGTTTGAACAGCATCAATGCAACTCCTTGTGTATGTGGGGCATTTTCTTGTTCATGTCCGGAGATATTTTAAGACATTCATCATATATTCGTAAATATGTAAGTGAAAGCCACAGGTGCCTCGAAACATTTTCAAAGAATTTCAAAACAATTTGTATACACTATACGTACTAGTAACTTTGTCATTGATAACGTGATGTGGAAACAGTCTATCTAGTTAATGTTCTATTTAAATATAGTTCGGGATTCAAAGTGAGTGATTAATCGAATTAAGCACATCAACTTATCAACATCGAAATCCTTGGATAAAAAAAAGAGATTTTTTAAATAAACAGGACTTAGTAGCTAAGTGGATAACGCGATGACATTTAAGGCGAACGGTTTTCGGTTCGAGTCCTAGAATCAACATCAACTCTGAGATCCAGGTACATCCGTCTGACGAGTCCCAGATAGGACGAGACGTGTGTCTTGAATTCCTCTGCTATCCACCATCTATCTTTGCTAATAAGGAAAAAAATGTTTATATTCTAATTACGGTTAAAAATTAAAAAAGGATATGTCATGTAAAAGTAAGTTTCTATTCAAAATGATATAATAAATAATCATGATAAATCAGGCAGTAACATATGTATGGTGTTTAAATGTTTTTGGAATTTTGGAATTATGATTGCTAATATATTTTAATGTAACAAATATTGCAAACGTAAAACCAAGTGGCAGTTATTTCGTCTTAGTATGGAACTGCTCAGCAGTACGAATACACAGGATTTTTAAATCTTGCAATCTGAGCTTAACCACTGGGATGTCATATCATGGTTTATAATTCTAACTTTGATCTGTTCGGTGTATTGTATGACTATCTTCGAAAGTTACCAATAGTTAACTGCTTCATACTTCAGGACTAATCTCTTCACTAATGACTTGTATCGACTAGGTAGTTCCAAAGATTTTAGCGTGAAGCCGTGAATAGTGGATTTCAACAATATCAGGTGTGAAACAGTTAATCATGTATGTGACTGAAAGATAGTTACACAATATCTCAAACTGAATGAAGTTGAATATGTAAATCTCTAGATGTCGAGTCAATCGTCTAGAGGTTATAAGTTCTCAGCAATATCTGAAGGTCATGGGTTCGATCCCCTAGTGAGATTATATATGTGCATTTACAAAGAGTCCCACTGATTGCTTAATGACAATCAGTTAGTGATGTAAACTATATATAGGCTTTCATTTAAATTCCAAACACACTCTTCGGATTGAAATACAATCTTTGTAGACTGATAAGTACATGAAACAGATGGTGGTAATTTTACAATGAATGATTCAAACTATGCTGAATATACATTTTAAACTTACTGACGTTCAGTCTAAAAAAAGGTAACACCAAGTTCAAGCATTGTTTATTTTATCTATTTCAGTAAACATTTATGTAACCATCCTTAGTTACGTGAACTTATTACAAGTTGGCTATCAATTATCATATTACTAACTATATAATAACTAAATTTTTGTGAATGTTTCCGGTTCAATAGTTTTACCGCCATATTTATTTTAGGAAATATAAATCATTAGTTTTTATTTAAATAAATTGAATATAAAAATTGACATGGTACATAGTTGGTAATACACTAGATATTTAAGAAGAATATGATGAATTCATTTTATCACATTTGGTTCGTACTACCTGTGTTGTTTAAATGTTATAATTACATGTAAATATTTATGTAATTACCTCTTGATCACTGAGCTGGAATCCTACAGTGTGAATGTTTAAATTCAAACAATCCACGAAATTGCGCTACCATCCATTATTGTCTTCAGTGAGTCACTGACTCACAACAAACACGATTGAATTCAACTAGTCATAGTTTCTTACTAGAACTTCAGGAAATACCTCTTGAAGTCAGTCACTAGTGAGCATATGATGATCTAAAATTTGATTAACTATGCATAAAATAACTAAATTAGTAATTTTATTAAGTAAAAAAGCAGTTCTAGTAATTAATCATAAATAAATTTCATCTGGAGTTTCTTTAAGATTGCTACAGTTCCCAAGCCTGGGTAAAGAAGGAACGTTGATTATGCAGTTAATAATTCCATCTTTTAAAAAAGAACCTCTATTCAAAAATGATAATCAGAAAAAGTCGTTTAAACCATTCAAACTTTACACTGAGAATTGAAAGATCCTAATGTATAAGAATAACGATGCATCACGATAAAAGGTGGTATTCTTTAGAAGCCCTACAGCCAATGATTTTTATAACAATCTTACTAACAATGTTCCGACAATGTGATAGACTAGGAAGACCATTAGAATAAACCATTTGAATGAAATAGGTAGTGTAATCACTCACTAACAAATACTTTCATATAAACTAATTTAACGGTTTGAGTGAATAAAAACAAATGTATACTGATGTAAAGTTAAACTAGGAGTTATTCTATATAACTGTGTAAAGCTTGTAAATTTTAAGTAGTATACTGTATCTTAGAATCGGAAATGTAATGCCTTATAATCTCAGGAGTTATTTTGTTTACAATAAATTTATGAACTACTCTCGATTGATAAGAGAATGTTTGTTTCATCATCAAGGAGTAGAAACAACATCAGGTAAATCCTAACTTACAAAAAATGTTTTCTCCTTCTTATGCTAATTGGGTTGATAACGTTAATCAATAATAATTGAACTATTGATTGATTGTTTGATAGTTAGTCTGAAAAATACGGTAACTTAACCAATAATTGAGAGATTTCATTAATATGAAATATGTATTGATGAAATGTTCATTATTTGTGAAGAAAATATGGATCCTCAATGAAATATTGGAGAAATTCAATGATTGTTTTTCGCTTAATTCAATTCGCATCGGAAACAGGTAAATGCGAGATTTCATTTCATTGATCACTTGTTAACACCTAACTTTATCCTGAATAATCATAGACAGTTGAAATAAAAATTGAAATTATGAATATCGAATTTAAACAAGATATGGCTGCCAAAGTCATGAATAAATTATTTCTTATTCAATGTTTAAATGAGAATAAGAATTTATTTTACTTGATGTTGTTTTATTTGAATCATCCCATTGTTATTTATGACTGTAAATGATCAGTCTCTCATTGGCATATGTGTATTTTGTGTGCATTGCCTCGACATTGCCTTAGACCACAAGCATTCTAAGCAAAAATGGATAGTGGTTAGTAGTGGAATCCAGGTATTATTTATTTATTTATTTATTTTAACACATAGGTATTGGTACAAAGAGGAACCAAATACATATGCGCCACACGAATCTCAATTGATTTGTGTGTGGGCTGTGATACTGCCCGGATGCCCAAACCGAAGTAGGTGGTTTTCTTAGGGGGCCACACCCCAAGTCTTCGACCTGAAGATCTGACCCACAAGGCAGTGAAGCATCGTAAAGAGATGCCGTCTCATGGTAGCCGGTGACCAACGATTGGTTCATACACCATTTGTTCTTTCAGGATACTGGAGCCCATGTGCACCATTGATTTGGGGTCCGGTTAAAGTGCCTGACGTTCGCTTTCTGTCCTCTCAATTTCGTAAACAACACCTCCGCCACGAGAAGGCAGTGAGTAGGACTTCCCTGGCAGAGGCTGTATACGCGTGGCCATGTGAGAGTATTTCGAGAGGAAGAGCGGACTCTCCCCACTCTCGACCGTACCAGGGCATTTGGAGGCAGTAGAATCCAGGAAGCGCATTTCGTCCTATTCCGAACTCATCAGCTAGATGTACCTGCATTCCGGAGTGAACATCAACTCTTGGATGCAGGCACATCTAGCTGATGAGTTCCAAATAAGACGAAATGCACGTCCTGGATCCCACTGCCTACCATTATCTATCAGTGTTTTAAAAGAATTAATTATATTTATTGATACATTTTTATTGTTAAACTTAATAATTATTGTAAATATTTCAATGTATAAATAAGTTTAAGAATAAAATCTCAAGAACTTTTTTGTTCCTCTTTGTTGAATATACTTTTTATTGTTTTCATAAAGTAATTGATTTAAACATATTTGTGTATTTTATGCACGAATGATTATACTGTTTCTATAAAAGGAAGAAGATACCAGATCATAGTTAATGGCACAAATTTAAAAACGAAATTAACCATAATGTAATCATTCGAAATGTCCTTAAATAATTTATTAAGGTTGAATTTTAATTCAAAAAACAAATAAATAAGTAAATAAAATGACATTATATTTTTGTATTTTTCATCCTGTTTACAAATATAATTTATTTAATAAATGAATTCATGAGTCAATTATAGATAGAACACCATGGAAAACCTAGAAGCACTAGACGGTTGTTTTGTCCTAGTATGGAACACCTCAGTAGGTCTCCTACACAATTGAGCTCCCAGGATTCAGACCCAGCACCTCCGGTCTCGTTCTAGAGCGCTTAAATTGTAAACTACTGAGCGGACCAACATCCAACGGTTGTATTCAACTAGTCATTACGTACACGCTAGTGACTGACTTCAAATGGTATTTCCTGGAGTTCTAGTGAGGAACTGTGACCAGTGAAGTTCAACCGGGTCCGCTATGAGCCAGTGACTCACTAAAGACAATGATGGATGGTAGCGCAATTTCGTGGATTGTTTGAAGTTATACATTTACACCGACTCAGTGGTCTGGAAGCTAAGCGCTCACACGTGAAATCTGAGGACCCGGTTCGAACCCATCGAGCGCGACCATGGGTGCACACTGCTGAGGAGTCACACGCTAGGGCAAAACAGCCGTCTAGTACTTCCAGGTTTTCCTTGATGGTTTGGCTCTAATCGACTCATGAGTTCAACTATTGAATTTCTACGGTCGCTACAAACCCTCTTTCTGATTACAATTTATTTGTATAGAATATGAGTCTTATTTTATATTACGCTTCATATTTAGATTATATTTAAATTAAGGGAATCATAAATTCATTTGGTATTGTTTGCTTACACTTTCTGATTGTTGTTTAGAACTGCAATTGATCGGTCTCCCATCACTTTGAAGAGTCTCAAAGAGGACGAAACGTGCGTCCTAGATTTCACTGCTAGCCGCCAACCATCTTTGCTTATTAGGAATATCATAGTTAGGAACCCTTTTGATGTTAAATAACATGTATCAGATATTTGGTAATTTCTTTCAAACATCAGACTAATATTAGTAAAATTGACTAGCTGCTTAATATTATTTGAAGCTTTCTCATAGAATTAATAGAAAGTTTGGGTGTTGATTTGACAGCGAAAGAAGTATTAATAGAAACTAATCATCAAAAAGTAGTTACTATGTTTGCCATCGGAATTACGAACCGATCAAAATTAGAAATTTAAATTTTTGTCGCACTGGACGGCCGCTTCGTCCTAATACAGGACTACTCTGTAGTGCGCATCCACGGCTCTGCATGTGGGGACCGAACTCAGCACCTTAATTTTTGCTCACGAATATAGCCTTCAGACTACTGAACCGGTATACAATACCGTACAAGTCCTAACTACGCACTGCAGAGGAAGCCATACTAGGACGAAACGGCCGTTCAGTGCTTCCCGATTCTCAATATTTCTTTAACTTTATTCGGTTCGTGGTTTAAATTAAATTTAACAATTTCCACAACCCTATACTAACTATTATATATATATATATATTGTTTGTTCATAAAACTGTGTTGACCGAGTGAAGTAATGTATGCACTACGGCTTTCCCAGATAGCCTACCCATATTCTATTTCTAGTAAAAATGGGATTTCTGAATGTTAAGTAACTGACATAAACTTCAATGTACTTTTAGGAGTACATGTAATCAGTACTAATGGATACGGAAAACATTAGTAGCTTCTCTTTATGCCATTTTTCAAAGAAAAATTATCTAAACATGTCATATTTATGAGTTCAGCCATCAAGTCACACACTATGATGAATAAACTTTGACAATAAATTGCCAATTGAACATAGCACTACATATTATTTTATGATCATCTAATAGAATATCTTTTCATTTAGTCAGTAATTATAAAATTCTTGAAATAACGGAGAATATTTATGGTTTAGTTGGATGTTTTCATATTTTCTTCTATTCATGTTGTCTGTCTTTTTGGGTTAACATTTGATCATTTGAATGTTTGACATTAGTTGATAAGTAGAATGTTTGTCATTGTTTCCGTTGCGTTTTTTCTTCCAAGAATATCATCAATCCAGAATCTTGAAGTCTTCTCAATCTAATTCACATATCATCTATTATGACTTACATTAAGAAGTTGCTTAACAAAATTGTCAGGGTACAAGCTAATAAAACAGTCATCTGGAACAAATGAGCAAATGAAACCCATTTAATCTACAAAAAAAGCTAAACAGACAATAGGACATCAAAAAGAACTGACTTAAAGCTCATGGAATAACTCAAAAGACTCAATCCTATACGAAGTATGGGATGTTGTTCAGAAAGACTATAAAAGCATCTTTATAAAACTGTACATTAAGAAACTTGGTAATTAAAAAATAAACTTATGGTTTATATCCAATTATGGATATAATGTAGCTTATATATATATATTAACCTAGATTGTTCGAATAGTTATTCTTCAAATATATATATATATATATATATATATATATATATATATATATGCAAGTTCTTCCATTTTTTTAAACTCCACTTTTAGCTTTTCTAAGGCTATTGCCAATCTCAAGCCCAACTAAAGAAGGAAGGTTGGGCGTGGGGTTGGCATCTCCATTTTCTAAACCTGTATTATTATTTTTTTTTATGATAACCCTTTTAACATTTACACACAGTTTTTCATATTATAATTACAGAAGTGAATTTTAAGATAAATTTTGTTCTTCATCTTTTTCTGTTTTTCATTTGGCTTCAGGGCGTATCCATGACCTAACTCTTTGGTTTTCCATTAAATAATAATAATGGGGGTAAATTTTTGACTGACAAATAATACTCGTATATATGAATGATTGTTTAATTATTTAAAAACTTATTCCATTATTGATACTGGGACATTAATAAGGAAATAATACATAAGTGAATGTTATATATATGTATATGCCAAAGCCAATATCCTTAACCCATATGAACAATTACGTATGATGATAGCAATAGGAAAATTTACTTATATTTTTAAAAAAATAAGAAAATTATGTTTATATTCAGTCATTTATACGTATCATTTACTGGTTTTAATGTAAATATGAATTATATTTAAAAAAGAATAATTAAAAGCATTTATATCAGAAAGGTTTTTGTGGATAGTTCCTGGGTTCGAATCTCATGAGGTGGGATCGTGAATGCACACTGCTAAGGAGTCCCACAATAAGATGAAACGGCTGTCAAGTGCTTTCAGATTTTTCATGGTCATCTAGCTTCAATTGAATCATGATTTCAATCATTTAAAAGCATTTGATCCGTCTATTATTCGTGTATATTTGTGTTTCAGTAATGAAATTCATCAGTCATTCCTTGTTTCTATGGTCATATAGTTGATCGATTGATGAGCACTATAGTTTTAAGCTTTATAACGTTTTTTTTTTAATTTTGATCAGCAGTGAAATCTGAAAAGTACATTTTGTTCAATATGCCTGAATATACAAGTAACTACAATCAATGGTTACCTAACATTTCACATTTAGGCTTCAAGACTGGTCGTATGTTTCCTTGATATAATTGGTATGTACAGAGGTATGTATAAATTTTTTAAATCATAAATAGAGCTTAGCAATATTGTCACTGACCTAATGTAAAGTTAATAATTATACAAGAAATCACTATTTCATCCCTTAAGATTGCTTATTCTACCACCTAACATGAAACAGTAGTATTATATCGAAAAAAAATGTATTGTTTTCTACTGTAGATATATGCAGATAGTTGACAATGTATCATATGAAGTGTAAGTTATATTTATTACAGTTCGATTTTACTCGAAATATCATTAAAAATGAAGTAACACTGAATGACCGCTTTCTTTTCTAATCTATTCGATCCTACGATCCCACTATTTATTATGCTTAATACAACGAAAATTAAACACCAAAAAGGTATCAACCAGCAGTCATTCTCTCGCACGTTTTGATTAATTTATCATCTAACTATCAACCCATATTGATTTGTTTAAGTAGAATACCACCGTTTCTCTTTCTAATTTACTTAATACATACTTTAGAGTAATTCCTTTTTGTTACATTTTATTTATCAAAAAGGGTTTTTTGTAGATATTATAGTAATTTAATGGTTGGATTCATGAGTCATTTGAAGCTAGACCACCATGAAAAACGTGGAAGCAATAGATGGCTGTTTCGTCCTATTGTAAAACTCCTCAGCATCCCATGATTCCGCCTCATGGGATTCGAACCCAGGACATATTGGTCACGTGCATGAACACTTAAACTCTAGACCACTGAGCCGGCATCTAGTTATTTTAAATGTTATTTAAATTCTAGTAATTCATTATTATATGTTTGATTGACTTTATTTATCTAATTATAATGTACTTCATTTGAAAGTTTATTATTATAATACTTAACAGAATCATAAATAGCTGGTTAATACTTGATAAATTGAATTCATTGTAAATTCCATTTATTTATTTAAATTAGATTATTCAAGCTGAGATGGTACAGAAGATTTATAGCTGTGGTGGACGATTTTAATGGGGGCTTACTCTCTGAGCTGGATAGTTTGATCGTGGAGCTTTCATCGTTCTTCTGAATGAGATCATCAACTCAAACCTCAGGTAGAAGTTTGATTTAATTGAAAGTTTATTGAAATGAAAATATTTTCTTAATATTTTACTAGCTACTTAATCATTAAATAAGAAATCAGTATGATGAAGATGTAATTTTATTGTTTGTCAAAATGTCTAGAGGTTAAGCATTGACATGTGAGAATGAATGTCTAGAGTTTGATCCTATGTAGTAGGATTATGAATGTGTATTAATGAACAGTACCATACTAGATTAACATTGATATCAAGTGCTTCCAGGCTTTTAATAATGTTCTGTCTAAGATCAGTTCTGTTATAACTTGTGGCCTGTTTGCCCTGCTAATGTATACGTAATGATACAGCCAATTAAAGAGCGATGACGCATAAAATCCGTATGAGGAGTCTAGAGTCCTTATTGGTCCTGCCTACCACCTAGCTCATCTAGTTAAGTCTAGAAAACCAATCTCAACCTCTGAGATATGAATCCTTTATTTCAAACATACTAGATTTATATACAAACCAAACAGACCACATCATACCATAAAATAGGTAATCACATTTGTACAAGATTTAGCTAAAAGTGTGTGTGAATGTGGGAGACTGGGATTGATAGACCAGATATAACTCAAGAATGGTAAATCGTATAATAATAGTCAACAATTCAAAATAAAGCTGATAATATAAGGAACATGAATATGAATAATTTAGTTCTTTAACAATTATACAATAAAAATAGATATATAGTATTAGTCCATAAATTGATCCCAAAAGTTACCATTCATTATGCTTATCGGGACATAAATAGTGCCTGATTTAACTTATGGAAATACACTTTATAAAATACAGTAAGATAATGAAATAGATATTGAATGTTTCTTTTTATGATATGAATACTTTATCAATTTATAAGGTACATCATATAAAACTGTGTTATAATTTTTTTAAAAAAAAAAAAAACAACTTTTGTAACTACTCTTAAAAACATGTTTCATTGGATTAGTTTTCAATTGTTGTTTTCATTATAAACTCCCATTCATTCCCCATAATGAATAGAGTTAATATAGATAAAAGCTAGATAAATGTAAAATACTTATTTTTAAATGATTGTGTACCAGATATCAGTTTGTAGTACATTAATAGTTGTTAGAATAAACAAATGCTATAAACAAACAATCTGGTTCAAGCTTTTTCAAGGAAAATATTCTTTTGCTGAGATTTTACAAATACATTTTTCCTCTTTAATGTTTCACATTGACTCGGCACCCAAATATTGTAAAACTATTCGTTCAAATTTAGACGAAATTTTTTTTATTTATTATAAATAATTAATGGTTTTTATTTTTATGAATGACAAGCTAATTAATGCATTGCTTAAAGTTTTAATAAAAGTTCAATTCGTTTTGGGTAAAGACAGGTATCTATCTCAGACAATAGATGAAGATTTGTGCAAGATAATGAATCGATTGAAGTTAGATATTATTACTGTTGGATGTTGATTCAGTTGTCTAGAGGTTAAGCTCTCGCCCGCGAAACTGAAGGTCCTTGGTTTGAATCCCATGTGCGTAGTCATGAGTGTGCACTTCTGAGAAGTCCTACACTAAGATGAACTGGAGATTTAGTGCTTCCAGATTTTCAATAGTGGTCTAAAATCAATCGATTCATAATTTCAATCAAAAAAATTTATTATTTCATCACTTTGTGCTGATGTGATGTGACAAACTGAACCGATGCACATATTTACCAGGTTTTGGTTTTATCATAACTGATTGATATGCATGAAAATTTGCAACTGTGTGGTTAAAAGGCCACTCCAACATCAGGAACACATTCATTTAAAATCCTGCTATTGTTTGACCAGTTTGAACAAAGATAAGACTTTTATTCAATCGCACTTCAGGAGACTAGGTAGTTGTGTAGAGCATTTTAGTTAAAATTTCAACTGACCTCTAGTTAATCTTCAGTTACTCATTATTTTCAAACAACCTGAATGGCAAATTGACATAAATCATTCGACTTTTACTTAGGTTGAAAGGGTTATTGTTAGTCTAAAGCGATGGTCCACATATATTAGTTCTGGATTCTTTTAAAAACGGTGGTACAGTTTTACCAGTTAGACGGACAGACATGTAAGCTATAATTCAGTAACTATACATAATCACACACAACTTGTCTCTGTCTCTGACCGTTCCGTTTGATAAAAGAGGGCAATGATTCCCCTGTTTGACTAATATAGTATTCAAAATAGCTTCAAAGACAATCCGGTGCATAACCAGAGTTCGGGAGAGCAAACTCGAAGAAACCGGGCAGCTTTCAGATCTGGATGCAGATGTTTAGACCTAAAACTCACTCTTCGTCAAATATAGCAACATAGGGATATTTACTGACCTCGGAATGTAGTTGCATTCTTTGGTCTTAAGGTAACGTTCCACTCAGTTTATTACAAGTTTTAGCGGCAGTGTCCGTTATTTAAATGCAAATCATGGTACATTTACTTTGTACAGGTTATTTACTTGAACATTATTGGTCCAGCCAAAGTTTACTGCGGACTGTCATCAGAATTTTGAATCTCAAGTAGCGTTCATCAGAGCTGTTCACACTTAATATCCTCATAGACATTCTTTTGGAGATTATCATTACTTTGTCTAACTTTTCTGAAATTGTTCTCTTACAAAAAACTTAACTGTTTACTTAGAATACTCAGAAATCATAACCCTAAATGATGAAGATGCGGAGATAATGTTGTCTTTTGGTATCCTTGAGCAATAATTCCAGCACGTTTGGGATACGATGCTCTCCCCATAAATGAAAAATTTTGCTCTACGACTGATCTGCACCAATCACTGAACTAAGGATAGGAAGTGAAGTAAGCTGATCATGAGCCACCTCACTTATTTTGTAAGTCTAACCACCCCTAGTTGGTTGGAATCTGAAAAATCCTCATCATGAATTCAGATATCCTGAGTGGCCCTTACGAACCTACATCACCTATAACATAGGCAAGATTACTGCCCGTCAACCAGAGGACAATTTTACAGAGTAGCAGTTCTCTGTGTTCTTATTTGTAGCCTTTATTAAAGCTATCTTTGTGGGTTACTATTATTCGATCGTAGGTCTCTTCGAAGCCTTCCTCGTATGTTTTTGGATTATCGAGTGAGCAATACTCAAGTAAAGCAAAGGGTATTGTGTAATGATTGTAGGTGAACTAGTGAATCTTTACTAACTAATGTAGTTGGAACGTATTTTACGTATGACTAATCATTACCTACCTCGACAACATATATTTACTGGTGTAGGAGTAACTATAAAAAAGCTCGGGACGACTAGTTCATTAAAACATTGACTATTGAACTAGGCCGAGTAGATCTGTTTACATTATCTGGTTGGGGTCGACGAGATTCTTGTAATCAGCGGTTAGAGACTTTGCGTGACATAACTCGAAATCGTTCACAAGAGTTTCATTCAAGCTTTGTCTTCTATCGGTCCCGAAATCGGAAAATCTCTTTGCATCTTCTTCTTTATGTATTTCTACACCTATTTTTTTCTACTGCTACGGATACTAATTTCGATGGTTGAGATCATGAGTCAATTGAAGCCAGACAACTATGGGAAACCTGGAAGCACTGGACGGCCGTTTCGTCTCATTGTGGGACTCCTCATCAGTGCGGATACAGTTACTGGAATTCTGGAATCTCACTGTACTAACGTGTCAGATTCTTATGACTATTTCTATCTTGGTACTATTTTCATGGCCGTAAAACCAAGTAAGTAAAAATATTTCTAGACAAACTAAAAAAATTCGCTGTAATATGAGTTTTAAAGGTTAACATTCTCTGAATTGCTTTTTATTTAACTCAATCGACTTCAATCAAGCAATAAATTTGAGTTGGCAATTAAATAAATCACATGCTTTGAACTATTAACAACTTCAATGTCTAGGTTACCTTTAAAGTATTATGTCTGGTTTCAAATGATTAATGATAAAGAAATAGCATTCCATTCACCATTTGAATATTTAACCTTTAAATGGTGTCTAGTCTATACAATGTCACACGATGTCAGATTCCTATTGATGTAACTTGAAGAATATATCATTTGTTCAAATAGAATGCAATTTCAAGAATCAGTGAAGATCATGGATCAGCGAGTATCCATAATTTAATAATTTGAGTTTCATCAGAATTTCTCATATACAACCCTAAAATCAATAATATCTATGACCATCCACGTCCACATTTCCAGCTTTAGGTAACATGAAATATACAAGGAAACTTATATCTGATATAGTTATTTCAAAACAAAGACATCAAAATTTACTAATCATGAGTTGTTACCAAATTATTCATTTATTTGAACACATAATTATTGATACGAAGGGGCATCGAATAGATATGCACCACACGAGTCACTTGATTTGTGTGAATTTTGATACTTCCCTAGCGTCTGGACGAAAGCAGGTGGTTTTCTTAGGGGTCCACTCTCCGAGCCTTCGACCTAAAGGTCTGATCCACAAGGCAGTAGAACATCGTAAGGAGATACAGTCCTATGATAGTCAGTGACCAACAATACGTTTATACGCCATTTGTTCCCTCAAGATTCTGGAGCCCATGTGCATCATCGGTTTGAACTCAGGAATTTTCAACTCTCCTAGGTAGATCCTCCATATCCACCAACCTGGTTAAAGCTCCAGACATTTGCTTTTTCTCCTCTCGATTTCGTAAACAACAGCAATGCCGCAAAAAGGCAGTGAGTGGACTTCCCTGGCATTGATTGAATGCACGTGGCCATGTAAGAGTGTTTCCAGAGGGAAAGCTGATTCTACCCACCCTTGGCCGTACTAGGGCATTTGGAGGACAGAAATGTGAGTGTACCTAATAGTCAACCGTCAGATAACAATCGACAAAAGTTTACTTGATTGGTCATTAAGCTACTCCATTTATCTACTGAAAATAGATATATGATAGCTGGATTAAATGGTTTTCATATCCTCCATAACCCATCAATAAATTTCAGATCCAATTCTGTTATGGATAAATAATTTAGAAATATTTAGAACACTTTAGGTGAAAAGTCTGTTC
Organism: Schistosoma spindalis; assembly: GCA_946903255.1. Lineage (NCBI taxonomy): Eukaryota > Metazoa > Platyhelminthes > Trematoda > Strigeidida > Schistosomatidae > Schistosoma > Schistosoma spindalis. The sequence continues at coordinate 40,364,675 of OX336418.1, forward strand.
GCGGTTATTTTTATAATTATAATAAATTTTCAATAAGCTACTCTACATTCCCGATTTAAAATTGCATGTTTTATAGATGTGCAATTTTAAATTTATAATATTCACTTCATATTCATGATTAGATCTGTACAACTTGACTTCATGAGTTTAGTAAAATATATACAATTAGCAAACCAATCTGAATTAAGAGCGATTTAATCTGTCATTCAAACATATTGTTAATTTAAACTGTCCACCATTAGACACCATCCATCTTTGCTTATAAACTTTGTGACTTAAGGCTATATCGAAGCGATCTGCACAAGATGCATATATGCTAACAAGAGACTGTTCAATTACAATCCTTAACATCAATGGGAAGATACAAATAAAACAACATCAAATGAAATTAATTCTTATTCTCATTTAAATATTGAATAAGAAATAATTTAAAAATATCTATCCTATAGACTAAGTAATTAGATTGTATAATATATAAAGGTTTATTATAAAAATGAAAAGAATATCTACACAACACAGAAGTAATATTGTGGTGTATGCTACTTATGTTAATCGATATAAGTAGTATGTAACATCAACCAAAAGTTGAATGCCTGACAGTAGAAGGCTAAGAAGATTGAATTGAATAAAATGGAAATGGAAATAGAAAAGAATTTTGAATTGGAAAAATCAGACAGAATGTGAAGGACAATTGATGGAAGATTTGCAAATGAAGTAATTAATGTATGGTTCTCATATTTTACCAAGATATTCTGCAATCGGTTGTCTTTACCTGATTTCTAATATATTACGATATCACCTTTAAAGTCGGGATTATATATATATATATATATATATATATATTCATGTGTATGTGTATAGAGATTGTTAGCTTTAATTACAATAATGTCAAATAGAAAATTAAATCAAGTGGTACATCCTGGAGTTCTAGTGAGAAGCAGTGACCAGTGGAGTTTAACCGGGTCAGTTGTGAGATAATAACTTACTGATGACAGTGGATGTGGATGTGAATGTGTCACTCAATTTCGTGAAGTCAGACATTAACACGGTTGGATGCCGGCCAGCTCAGTGGTCTAGCGGTTAGGCGCTCGCGTGCGAGACTGATAGGTCCTAGGTTGGATCGTGGAGGCGAACTAATGAGGAATTCTGCAATAGGACGATTTTGCCGTCCAGTGATTCCAGGTTTTTCATGGTGGCCTAACTTCAATTGACCCACGATCTCAACTACTGAAATACAAAAGAATTGAATAAATTCCAGTTCATAACACTTTATGGATGAGACTTGTAGTGTCGGTTATTATTTTAAGCCTATATACCTTATTCTAGCTCTCAGATAGCCCAATCTATTCATTCTACTTGAGTCACATTTTGACCTTGTTAATTATTCGCTTATCAATCTTCACTGTTTTTATATGAGCGCATAAGTGTGTGTACACTTCTTATCCCATTACTCATCACATGTCTGTAACCTATTTTTGTGTGACTATAAATATTGATTAATGCTGGGTTAAACTGGTGTTGCCTCACCCGCCATCTCCACTGCTCGTTGTTTCGCTTCTTTCTATTCCATTCACTTTATATACAAAATATATGTATTCAAAAGTCCATTCTCGATCATTATATACGAGGATAGGCGACATATATATTTCAACGGCGACCATCTATACGACTGAATTGGAGTCAGATCTCGGGCCACTAAAGTGGAGAGCCCGTCGACAAACATAATCTGATCTAGATGACGACAAAATAAAGGGCCACACGGACTATAATTTATGGATGATCTTCGAGCGACGCTAGACTGACCGTGAGTGTATCCACCTAATAAATAGGACCAAATGAAATTTATAAACCAGTATATGGAATTAGAATTATGATTTAGAGTTGATGGTTAAAGTTAGGAATTAGATTTAGTATTTTCATCACGAACTTACATCAGGTTTAATGCCAAAACAGTATTTTTCCAAATGAATGAATGAATTTCGCACTAAAATCCACGCCTGTTATCTAATATCTGATTGTTTCGTCTATTAATTATTGTCTAGCCGTAATCTAACACTTTGTCTAAAAACTATAGGTAACTCAATCTATAGGAAAGTCTATGGACAATTTGTAGGAGTCCTTTAATCCACCAAAATCTTCAAATATCTCAAATGTTCATAGTTTTCTCACTGTTAATAAGTATCAGAAATTTTTTTTAATTCATCAAACGTAAAGTTGTCATTTGCTAAGTTGAAAAACTTTCGTATGAACAATTTTCGTCAAGAGCCATTCATCAGCTTGTATGTTCTAAGTAATATTTAAATAATATGACTGTTCACAGAACTAGTGTTCATCATACATGAATAGTCAGTCAAAAATGCAATGAAAATCTAAATTAAATTGGTGTTGTTTCCTTGTATCTTCCCATTGATATTTAAGACTGCCATTGATCAGTCTCTTGGCATATGTACATCCTGTGTGGATTGCATCGATATTGTCTTATTTCACAAGCATTGTAAACAAAGATGGATAGTGGCTAGCAGTGAAATCCAAGACGCGTGTTTCATCCTGTTTGGGACTCATTAGCTGGATGTACCTGCATCTCATTGTTGATTTTCACTCAAGACTTAGTAGCTACGAGGAAAACGCGATGGTATTTGGAGTGAACGGTAGTGGGTTCGAGTCCTAAAGCAAACATAAACTGTGAGATACAGGTACATCCAGCTGACTAGTCCTAAGTAGGACGAAATACGCGTCCTGGATAACACTGATAGCCACTATCCATATTTGCTTACAATGAAAATCTGTTTATAAATAGGTTTTATACTTATTATGTTTCATGGAAATGTATGACAATCACTGGGGTGTTATGTATCACATTAGAATAAAAATTTCATTCAATTATAATGCGTGAACAATATTTCCAGACTTCTTTTAACTTTGTAACCGACAACGTACAAAAAGGGAACATAGCCAGATAATAACAAGAGTGATGATGTGAGAATATCCAATATCTACAACTGTAATTTGTACAACAATATTTTAGTCAGTGGTCCAGTGGATTAAGCGTTCGCGCGCAAGACTGAAGGCCCTGGGTTCGAATCCTACGAGCGGGATCGTGAATGCGCACTGCTAAGGAGATCCATAATAAGATGAAACGGTCGTCCAGTGCTTCAAGGTTTTCAATGGTTGTCTAACATCAATCGGTTCATGATCTCCGTAGAAAACTTGATAATCTCCAGAACCCCTATACTGGTACTAAGATTATTGTTTCATTCTCTTAATAATATGTCCCAACTTCAATAGAACTCAAGACATCTAGGTTTCTCATTTGACAGGATTCTTTTCTTGCTAATAATTTCAATTCCAAAAGATATCTATATTTTGACATTGGTCAGTACGAAACACGGTGCTGGTATTGTAGTGAACATAAACACGATTGGAGACAATCGAATGTATTTGAGCATAAAATTACAGAACATCTCACGAAAATTTGAGAACCATACAGTAAATAGTTAATTTGCAAAATATCAGTCAATTCTCTTAAACTTGACTATTCCTTTTGCAAATCTCAGTTCATCGTCTCAAATTTCACTCTCCATACATGCCCATACCAATTGCTTTTCGTTCCCGTTCTTTCCCTCTCGATCTTCCACTGAAATACATTCTCTTCCTGACCATCGTTATATACTACTTATATGGATATAAGTAGCTCACATCACAATATCATCACATTAGCATCAATGACTAATCCACCAAAACTATTTATATATCCACATATTATAACATCTTAATAAATCTTTATGAAATCCATTTCAAAACTAGTCACCAATGAGAATCTCATTTGAATTCATGGATACATATGGAAAAGAAAGAAATTCTTTTTTTTTTCAAATGAAATATCCCTATATTCATCTAAATTGCATGAATGAACAATATATACTATTATGCTTGAAAAATACTTCAATCGTAAAGATATCTTTTATCTTGATCAATCTCTATCCCATGAATGAATTATAATTTAGTGTATCAGTTAAAAACTTCAAATGACATTCTATACAACAAGTTCATTCAATATAAATTCACATTGAATTGTTATTCATTTCAATAAACCGTTAATATTCTGATAATTTCATCATGATCTTAATTAATCCATTATGAAAGCATGTAGAATTATGGTCTACTTCATTATTAGTATTATTATTATAATAATAGACCTAATCTGAAAATTGTAAATATGTCATAATATGATTGTCTAATCTATATGATCTTATTGTAAAAATCATATCATTGTTTATACTGACTCACTGTAGCGTAATAGTTAACAACATGATGTCCGAAGTTTCTAAAGAACAAATTTAGATTAAAAATAGAATGAAATATTTAATATGAGTTTAGAAAAGTTATACAGAATGACCATAACCGCAAGGCTGAGCTATGCTATCAGGTTGAATTGAATTGAAAGTTTCCCCCTATTTGATTATTAACCTTCTCTTCGTGTTCATGATTAAATATAAATCTATTTAGTAATTATATACTCGGTTTCAAAAATCACATGGTTACGGTTCAATACTACTACAAGTAATAATTTAGTAAATTCTGAAAATTTCTTATTTCCTGTTTAAAAATAATAAACCAATAATTGCAGTGTTATAATTATAGTTATAATCATTAAAAGTTATTTGTACTATATTAGATTCATATAACTTCTCTAATCCTTCTTTAAATTCAATAGAAAGAAAAAGATATCATATATAAAGTATAGAACAAAATATACTGGATTGTAACTATGACAAAAAATTGATCCTAAATTTCAATAAGACAATCTATGATATTCATGGAAAATGATAACTGTTTTTTTTTTTATTCCAGTATCATAGCTAATAAAATATTGGCGAGATTATAATTTATGGACAAACCAATCAGATATGAGAAAATAGATCTCAAATTTTTCCGTGAAATTCACTCATCCATTTGGAAAAAATATCATTTTAGCATTATAGCTAACCTTAACTATCAATTGTAAATCATAATTGTAATGCCTCACTCTGAATTATAATCGTTATTTGGTCATAGTTATTAGGTATATATACATATACATATATATATATATATATATATATATATATATATATATATATATATATATATATATATATATATATATATATATATATATATATATATATATATATATATATATATATATATATATATAGATACATCAAGATAATAAACGTCTGTTATAAATTAATCTTGGAATATTCAATGAAATATGGAGAGATACCATTATTCAATTCATATTGAGTTGAGAAAAAGTGGGTCTTTCATTTTTCTTAACCATTCTCTCAAATAAAAAAATAAAATTATTTGTTTTTATCACATCTATACTATCACTTATCAATGTAATTAGAATTGATGAGTTTCATTAAAGAGAATAGAATAATGTTAAAAAGAAGTGTTTCTAGAGAAAGGAATTTTCTTCTCTATTTCATTTAATCTACTCATAGTTAATTATCGATATATATATATGTATATATATAAGTAAGATTTATGTTTTAAAATTATTCATTTAGATCATAATTGTTATCATGGAAATGAATAAGAACATTTAAAATGAATGACTGATCTATTTAACGGACATTTTATATTCAGTTTACTCTGATTCTTTCTCTTTCTTCTAGTGATCAACTGGATCATGAAAACGTCAACATCTGGGAGGAAGTATGAGATACAGTGAACAGCTAGGATGCAGCTAGATAATCTAAACTTCACAAATGATCTGACTTTTCTATCGCACACACAACAACAAATGCAGGAGAAGATGATTAGTGTAGCAGCAGCTTCAGTAACAGTAGGTCTCAACATACACAATGAGAAAAAAAACATTGTCCGATACAACACAATACATAACAATCAAATCACACTCGATGGAAAAGATTTCGAAGATGTAAAAGCCATTACATATCTAGGTAGCATCATTGATGAACACGGTGGATATAATGCAGATGTGGGGGTGCAGATCAGTAAAACAAGATCAACATATCTACTATTTAAGAACATATGGAACTCAAAATAACTATCTGTAAATCAATATCAAAGTCACAATCTTCAATATCAACATCAGCACAGTCAGATCTACTGTACAGAGCTAAAACTACCACAACCATCATCAAGAAGGTACAAGTATTTATCAACAACTGTCTACACAAGCTACTCAACATCCGTTGGCCGGATACCATCAGCAACAGCCTTCTGTGGGAGAGAAAAAACCAACTTCCAGCTGAAGAGGAAATTAAGAAAAGATGATGGAAATGGATAGAACATACATTACGCAAATCACCAATCTGCACCATGAGACAAGCTCTAACTTGGAATCGTGAAGGGAAGTGGAAAAGAGGAAGGCCAAAGAACATATTATGTGGGAAAATAAAAGTAAATATGAAAAGGATGAGTAACAACCGGAAGGAACCGATATGGAGTACCCAGGACAGTTGGATGGAGAATGCTGGCGGTTGGCCTATGCTCTTCCACGAAGAGTAACCGGAGTAAATAAGTAAGCTAACAACCAGTAGTTTTGGTATTAAATAATTTCTGTTAAATAAATGAAAATTCATACATTTTAATATGCTTAAATTGTATTTTAATCGGTTAGAGAGCATAAGGCCACAAATACATATCAGTACTCCTATACAAATGTTACATATTTTTTAAAAGATTTCACCTATTTTAACTGTTATATGTTGAGAATGGAATTAAATGTTTCTGATACCGTTATTGTTAATGTCAATTTCTATTTATGTAAAACAAAAAAGAAGAATGCTGCATCTTTTGCTTAACAGTTAACCCCATTTAGCTAATGAATTCTGAATCATCTTTTTATTTAAAAGATAGAAATTATAAAACTCATAATTGATATCTATCTAATAATCAGAAAGAGGTTTTGTGGATATTGTAGTAATCTAATAGTTGAATTCATGAGTTAACTGAAGCTATACTACCAAGGAAAACCTGGAAGAACTGAATGACCGTTTCGTTCTATTGTGGGCCTCCTCAGCAGTGCGCGTCCACGATCCCGCCTCGCGAGATTTGAACCCAGGACGAAACGGCCGTCCAGTGCTTTCAGGTTTTCCATGGTGGTCTAGCTTCAAATGAATCATGAATTCAACTATTAAAATATCTATCCAATAGACCAATTTCAATAACTTTCATCTATCGTTGTTACACTGAAAATATTTGCCGATTGTTTATGCTATTTTGTGATTCATAAAAGTTTCTTTAGGTGGAGATACACAGAAAGAAAATGTTTTCTAAAATAGTCAGACGAAAACATCATTTAGTAATAATGTTAATTAAATAATAAAAGACAATGGTGGACGGGTGGTGCAATTTCGTGGATTGATTGAAGTTAGACATTAACACCATTGGATGCAGGCTCAGTGGTCTATAGGTTAAGCGTTTTCGCGCATGACCGATTAGTCTTGTGTTTTAATCCCATACGGCGGGATCTTGGCTGTCCACTGCTGAGGAGGCACATATTATGACGAAACGGTCATCCAGTGCTTTCAGGTTTTCCATGGTGGTGCAACTTTGATCGACTCATGAATTCAACTATTAGAGATTTTATATTATATGAATGGTTTAAGGAAACATTTCTCGTGCCGGTTTCTAGCAATTATTGATCACTCAAATTTGTCTTACCAGTTTTCTCATCTAAATAACCCGCAATTATTATGACAACTGAAATTGCTATATAGTGAACGAAGACTTGATGAAGAGAACAAATTTATTGTTTAGTGCAAAATGACAGAGTACTTTGATAAAATGTGAATACTACACATTAAATACTTCATTTGCAAATCCTCGATTAATTATCCTTCACATTCTGTCTGATTCTTCCAATTCAAAATTCCTTTCTATTTGCATTTCCATTTTCTTCAATTAGATCTTCGTAGCCTTCTGCTGCCAAACATTCCAGTTCTGGTTGATGTTACGTACCACTTATGTCGACTGACTTAAGTAGCATACATCATTTTAAGCTTTCACTCTTGCCGTCGATCTGCTCACCGTACCACTTTCTTCATAGTCGCAGTCTATGCCATGCTCCCCGTCGGAATGTGAAATCTACCGGCTCATTGACCTTCATAGCCATATTGACCTGCTGAGCCATCTAAATTCAATGTCCGCCCATCAGCTATACATTCGATCTCTCCTCTCTATTGATATATTTACGGTGTTTTACATTTGTTTCATGCTGTACACAATAATCAATAAGATATTCGTTATCAATCAAGTATTGTTCTAACATAGTTTTTTTTTTCTTTTTCGAGACATTAAAACATTATGATTATTGTTGCTAACTTAAATGTATAGTGATATATGTCACTATGACTACATAATAGGGATATAAGAAAAAAAGGATTTTTTTTATTGGTGTCATGTTAATATTATCGACTTTTTGAAACTGTTACATTGATTGTACTCTTATTAAATTCTCATAAACTATATATATTCGTTTGTATTTCTATTTGAATATTAAAGAATAAATAAACAAAGATCTTATCAGATTAATGTGAATTCATTTATTGTTGTAGATTAAAATTATTATCATTATAGTAACATTTCTATGATGTATTTTGATTATAGTTAACTTTTGTCATGTATTTCTTTGTATTATAATGATTATTATCATATTTGTATAAACATGGATGCTTGATCACATGTGACAGACTATGCATATATAGTACTTTGGCTTAAATGTTAATTGCTTAAAATATCACTTGATGAATCATTCTCTTTGAGATGGTGAAGTTTATGATGATGATGTTATTCAGAAGGATAATGAAAGCTCCACGACCAAACCATTCAGCTCAGAGAATCAAACTCGATCAAAATCATTCCCTTTCCTATGTATACATGTACTCCAGTCCTATTAATAGCCTTTGCTTTGCTTCGCTGCACCTTGATTGGATTTCACCATAAATTCGCGTATATATATATATATATATATAGTCTCTCAAACACACATTATCCTCTGTGTATCAATTCGCTCGATATGCTTATAACTTTGTTATCTATGCTATCCGCGAATAAACTATAATCGCCGCTTCTTATTACCTTCTATATTCAAACACTGTTGAGATTTAGATAATAACGGTTATCAATGTGATTAGTTAACAAAGCTAAGCCACTACATTATAAACGTTTTGAATAAAATTGAGTCCAACATAAGAATATAAAATAATAAGAGACAATAATTGTGGAACATTTTTTAAAAAATGTTCATAAGTTTCAATAATTAAGATCATGAGTCAATTGGAGCTAGACCATCATGGAAAACGTGGAAGCACTGAAAGGCCGTTTCGTCCTATTATGGGACTCCTCAGCAGTGAGAATACCACGACCCCGCCTTGCAGGATTCCAACCCAGGACCTGTCAGTCTCGCGCCAGGTGCTTAATCAACTAAATCACTGAGCCGGTATCCTGGGTTCGAATCCGGCGTGGCGGGGTCGTGGATGCGCATTGCAGAGGAGTCCCACAATAGGATGAAACGGCCGTCCAGTGCTCCCAGGTTTTTCATGGTGGTCTAGCTCCAACTGACTCATGATCTCAATTGTTGAAATTACTACAATCTCCACAAAATATTTCCTGGTTCATATGTTTACTAGTAAGTAAACTGAGTAGAGCATGGAAATGGAATTCTTTTCCATTACCTTAATAAGAACTTTTAATATTGTATTTCATACTTCAGAGATTTACTCAGCTAGTTCATGTTTTTAAAAAAAATATTAAATAATCTATGACATATTATCAATGTTGAGAACATCTTCTATTTACATATTCTTCTCAGTTGTTTCTTCCAGAATATTTATTTATTTGATTTGTAAATTAGTAAACTCACTTAGTATTTGTTACTTGAATATTCCCATTGATATTTAGGACTGTAATTGATCAATCTCTTCTTGGCTTATGTACATTCTATGCAAATTGCCCCGATATTACCTTAAGTCACAATTATTATAACCAAAGATGGATAGTGGCTAGCAGTCGAATCCAAGACGCACGTTTCGTCCTATTTGAGATTCGTCAGCTGGATGTGCCTGCATCTCAGAATTGATGTTCACTCTGGGACTCAAACCTATTACCGCTCACTTCAAATGCTATCGCTTTCAGTCATAAAAGACTGATCAATTGCAGTCATAAACATCAATGGGAAGATTCGAAAAAAACAATACAAAATAAATTTAAACTCCCCCTCCACTCGCACAAGCAAGTGGCTAGCTGCAAACGGTATCTAAGTGGATAATATGATGACGTTTGAAGTAGACGGTACAAAGTTCAAGTCCTACAATGAATATCAACTCTGAGATGCAATTACATCCAACTGGTCAGTCTTAAATAGAAGGAAACACGCATCCTAGATTTCACTGCTATTCACTACTATTCATCTTTGAAAATAAATAAACGTTTAAACACTCTAATTTCATCATAACTATTGTCATATATTATTCTATATATACATATTGAACTCAATTTTACTCATGATGTTTATGGTATAAATGATCCATAGTTTTTTTTTCTTTTTGTTTTAATGATTAATAGTATAGATTTTAAGTTGTAAGCAGTTACAATGTATCCATGATATAAATGAAGTTATATTATTCTCAAATGACTTTTTTCTGTTTTTTCTTCCTTTACTGAAATTTATTAATGGGAAAATTTTACAAATTTTTTCCTTCAAAAAAAACATGTGTTTAGGTCAGTTTTACATTCTTATCTTTCGTATAGAATACATCTAATAATATATATATATATTATTTATGATTATATAATCTAGCCTTCAAGTAGTTCATGGAAAAATTGTTTTACAAGGATTTCTCACACTTCAGAGATCTATTCATAATTATTCATTATGTAACCTGACGAGAGAACGGTTACTGATTGAATTCATTAAATGAATGATGAAATGAAGATAAACTTAAATCGGAATTCAAGAACTACTAATCTGTAAAAAAAAACATTGTTTCCAAGGTACCTTCTCTACTTCACAGTGTATAGATAAATCAATATTAATACAACGGAAAAGAAGATATAACCATTCATCCAACTTGTATTACTTTACAAACGACCATATTTAACTTTATTCATTTTTCACAAACTCTACACACACACACACACACACATACAAGAATTCAATTCTACTCCTTCACGTTTTTTAAACCCACCATTATATATACAAACAAAAACATTGATTTTTGATATAGAATCATCGTCCACCATTGTCTTTATGATGGATGTAAAGGATACTTGATGAAAGATTAGAAAATGATATATTTAATGTATGATTTTCAGATTTTACCAAAGTACTCTGTAGTTTTTCAATAAACAATAAATTGATTGTTACCATCCAAGTGTTCGTTCATTACAATTCCACAATATAATATATTTCTTTATGATTATTATTCTTCGTTTCCTAAATTATTGATTTCACTGGATCATTGAAAACATTAGTTATTCTAATTCACAATTGATTGATCACTCACTGGATGGTGATCAATTTCATGTGTGTCAGATCCTCCTTAGTATAGATCGAATGCAATCGACCAAATTGCAATGTAGCCATTAGTTTAGATAATTCAACATTGCATGAACTATGTTGAAAAAAGATGGTGGTTGAAGATAGTTGACTACCTTAGTTATTTTAAATCTGTATATGAATTTCCGTTACTGAATTCTCAAGAAAATGTCATAATGTTATTTTTTTAATATCTAATCTCTAAATGAGCGATTAGTATTAAATTTAATACTTCAGTTTATATTAAATTGATGTTGTTTATTTGTATCTTCTCATTGTTATTTAGGACTCCAATTAATCAGTCTCTTGTTGGCTTATGTGCATTCTGTGCAGACTGCCTCGATATTGACTTAATTCACAAGCTTTATTATCAAAGATGGATACAAGTAAACAATACTAAATGAATATAACATCACCCCATTGCAAAAGCAGGTGGCTATCAGGACTCAGTAGCTAAGTGGATTACGTAATGGTATTTAAAACAAACGATACTGGTTTTGAATCTCAAAGTGAACATTAACTCTGAGATGCAGGTATATCCAGCTGATGAATTCCAAATAGGACAAAACACATTATCTGGATTCCATTGTTAGCCACTATAAATCTTTTGCTTCAGTTTATAATTGATTGTTTTCCGTGTTTGATTAAATGTATCAAATGTAGTTGTTTATAAGATTTTATATTTTCATTTGTAAATCATATGAGTTTTTTTTTTATTTATTGTTGATTGAACTAGTTAAAATTTAATCAAGTGTCAATCATAACTGGTGGTTATGCAATGATCTCATCAGTTATGACTGACATTAACATACAAACAAATTTTCTTTTTATTAATAATGATCATAATGATTGTCAGAAAGAAAATGATAAAAAAATAATAATAATAAAGATGAATTTTGTGATTTGAATTCATGAAGAGAATTTGTAGTTAAGTAGAAATAAAAACTAGTTTCCTGTTACTATTATGATTTATCGGTCTGTTTGAACCAGATCATTGTTTGTTTAAGTTTCTGTATGTTAATTTACATCTTTTATTGTCTTATTTTACAAGTCTTTTTAATTGTTAAGAATTTACTTTATTGAAAAATTTATAGTTTCAGCAAATGCATAAGTAGAATGATGGATGGATGGACGGACGGAAGGATGGATTGATGATAGTTTGCATTAGTTCTTTACTCATATTCAAGATATGATTATGATCAGCCTTGTTAGCTTTATCCATAATGGCTGACTAGTTGCTATCTAAAGTGATAAGTACTGATTTGGAATCTAAGTATGAAAATCAATATTGGGATTGAAGTGTAGTCAGTTGACAAGCTCAGATATGATGAAATTTGAAAAATTGAATTTAGCTGTTACTCAAAATATTCTGATGATGTAATATTTGACTTTTCTGATCAATTCAGTTGATAATCATTTATGAATTATAAAATTAAAAAAAACAAATAAAACCAGATTACACTGCCGAAAGTACCACGTTCTCTTTTGTGACTTCAGGGATATTTCTTCAGAATGTACAAATTAATGCTGTATTACAACTAATTGATGTGTAGTTTTATGGAAGAAAGATTTATAGAGTACTTGAAAAACTCCAGATTCTTAAATGTTGTACTATTGAGCCAATATAGCTCAATTTTTATTTGTTTGTTCACGAGAAACTGTTCTAATGCCAAATCGTCCAATGTGGATGCTAATATCTAAAGCTTCTAATGTTGAGATTCCAACCTGTTAATCGTTTGAGAAAACAAGGAATAAATAGGAACTTTTATAAGTATATACAAATCAAATGCATATAGAGATGAATATAGATATATATCAACTGGATAATTCAGTAGAATTTCGAACAGTCATTTAGTGTGGCCTAGTATTTACCCTTAAGCATGTTATGTTTATTAATCTGGACTTCCATAAACAGTCAGACAAATCATGGTATTAGGAATGCAATGGATAATAGTATACTTTTCTTGGTGTACACAAATTCATGAATCGATTCACATAAAATCTCTCATACTAACTTGACTTGATTGATAACTATCAACACAATCAATGTGGAAGCTTTGTAATGTCGTTTTAAGAAGTTGCCAATATATGGTTCCATTTTTCTAATGAATATCTACTCATTATTAAATTAGAAATGATATCTTTGGAGAACTGTTTATAGATCAATACAATCAATATATTTTTATTGTATAATCGTTAAGTAACTTAACTATGCATATTCGTGTTACTCTTATTATAAGCTTTATTTTGACGTATAGATTATTATAAATTACAGTCTCCCACATTCACACCCACATTTGGATAGATCGTCTACAAATGTCATTTTCTATTTTATGGTACGATGTGGTCTGTTTGGTTTGTATATAAACACAGGATGTTTGAAATATATACGATTTATATCATCGAGGCTGAGATTGGTGTTTTGGTCTCAACAGGCAGAGCTAGTCGGGAAGACGCATTGATAAAGACTCTAGACTACTCGTATAGGTTTCTTTTTCATTGATTTCGAATAATCTTAGCTTAAAGTATTTTAGCTCTTACCTTTAGCCTACCCGGTTGATATTGATTTATTATCCAGAGTAGTTTTCACATTGTTTATCATATTGCTTACTCTATAATCTATGTTTCCTCTTACCTTATAATTTGTCTAGATAACTTTTTTATTTTATCTTAGCAAGTTTGTGTGTGATCAGATTGTTTGAAATATATTACGCAAATATATCACAAAATTCTGTTATCCTTCGTCTTTGCATCAAAATTTGTCAAAGAGATTGGTTGTTTTCAAGTCCTTTAATTAGACACTATATACTATATGCTACTTACGTTATCTACTTGATGAAAATGATAAATGCTCGAAATCGACTACAAATAAAGCGGACCACTAGGAATAAACCTTGGAAATAAACGAATGTAGTGATCGGTATTCGAAAGAATTCTTAAACTTCATAAACAGTTCGTCCTGATAACCGTTAGTAGATAATATCCCCAATGGTGTATAAATCAGAAAACAAGTACGAAGTGTTGATCGCGTTTATTATTGTACCATGTACAGATTATCAATACCACAGACACGCAAAACAAGAATGATAGGCTAATGCCAAAAAGCAAGCGACAGAGCGGGCGCACGAGTTCGCGAGTTGAATGAGCAAATCAGTGAACAGGATACAAATGTACATAAATATACATGGGAAAATGAGTGAATAATCGAATCAATTAAGTGACTAATCGTAAAGCTAGTAGAATAGATATGTGCGTAGGTGATAAACAATGCTCAAGCATATATATTCATACAAGCGTAACTATAATAAAGGTACAACGGTACAGATACGTTGTTATTGTACGAATAACCGAATACGTAAAATGTAGATGCATTGAAGAGTTTTTTATATCTACTTCAAAGTAAATTAATGTTACGGACCAAAAATCACATTTGAGACAAAGTCATAAAATGTCTTCTTAGAAATTCTACCAAGAAACTATTCAAATTCACTTCAGAATTTGTAGTCTGTCAGCGCAATTAAATCCATATTACAAAAAATAACCCAGTGGTGATACATACTGATGGTTTCTTTGCTAAATGAACTGACTAATTGTAAACGTGAATACTCTGAAGTTATTATTCAGTTAGTTAAAAGTTAACAAAGTTTTTTTTTCTTGAAACTTCCTACGCTTTTATTTCTCTTTTGAATAGCTCTCAATAGCGATAATTCTCCTTCCCCCCCAAAAAAAATTATGAATGTAAAAGAAACTGTTATTGGTTGTGTACTTGTGTACGATTATTCTTTAACTGATTCCAATTTTTAGATAATCTTACCTTCAAATCATATCATTTGAGTTTACTTATTATAGATATTTCATGGTAGTCCAATAATCTATATTATTATTTGATAGATTTGAATCATTGTATTCGGTACTGAAATGATCTGACTTGCTTATAAATAATTATATCTTGATTAGTTGCTAACTGAATGATTAAGAATACATTCTGTTCATTTAAGATTTATGGATCCTTTTGATTAAACTAACAACAAAACTCAAAGATATGGCTTATCTCATGGAATGACAAACCATCACTCAACAAATAACTTACAAAGTGAATATTCAATAATTTAAATCTGATTCATTCAACTAAGTAATTTTATGTAACAGTTAATCAAATTACATGACATTTAAAAATGTTATTCTCAACATTCCAAGCTACTGACAATTTATTTTGTTTATTCTATTTTTAGGGAAGTATACCGGAACTCATATGACGGACTACAGTGAAAAGTTGTGCATAGAGGATAGCTGACAGATGCATTCATCTTTTTTATTCTTGTTGTCACTATATTATCAAGTAACAATGAATCATTTTTTTCTGCTTAACGTTTTTTAGCGAGTTAGGTTTCTACGGGACGGGGTAGCTAACGCCATGCTCAACCCTCGTCCTTTATCCAGGCTTGGGACCGGCAGTAGCCCCAGAGGGGCTCCAGGCGGAGTTATACTATCATGTACTTAATTAAATCTTCTTGAATATTTAATTTGTGATCACACTGTTTATAATTCGTTTCATTAATATATCAAATCATTTGATGTAAACTATTAGTTTCGGTAGTGTTGAATTTATATCTGTCGTCTTTTTTTTATTGTAAACATTAAACAAATTTCTTTGGAACAACTCTAGATGAGATCTAATTCCTGGTTTTAGTACAATTTATCGAGTAATGTCTAATTTTTCTCATTGAATATGATAAGTCTTGCTAATTGAACGCTATATTCGGTTACTAGGCTCTTCTAGTAACCCTCAAGCTAGAACTACACAGCGACCTGAACAAAGTAGAGAAAATGCGCAAAGTATGAGAGAAGTACTTTACTCCAATGGTTCGTTTCAGAACATAAAATATAGGGTTTTTATAGTATTTTAGGTGTCCTTGGGTTTTCCCTAAAATTCTAGAATGCTACTAAACATAGTAGCAGTGTAGTAATCATCCAATCAGAAACTCGAAATGTGATTTTCCAACTTCTAGATGTTTCTGGCAAAATTTATGGTGAACGCTGATTGCATAAAATGCTTATCAGTGTTTTCAGAGCCTTTCTTGGCTTTTATCGAAAGGTTTTCTGGATTTCCTTAACAGAGAAGTCCGTCAATGACCATATTATTTTGTTCACCGAAAATCTGTACAGTTGGCAAATGTTGTTTCTGTTTGCTTCATCTCATTCATGAAATAGGAGTGAGGTACTTGTGTTGATAATTCCATCTTATGAACAGTTACCAGTTGATCACATTTTATTATTTGCTTTTCAGGATTGAACTTACCATTTAAATAAAAACCCGAACTATCTCATTATTGTCACCACAGTCCATTGGAAACATTCTCTATAACAACGATGATTTGATCAATAAATTCACTAACCAGTGATATATTCAAAATAATTCATACAGACTTGAGAACAATTCAAAAGAAAAGAGATACACTTTAATAATTAATTAAGAAATGTTACTAATTGGCAAGAATTAGTTGATACAAATATCTGATGAGTGTTATTGTTTTCCTTACAGACAATACAATAAAATCCATATCAGAATATCTCCACTAGCAACACCGTATACACGAAACACAATAAACAAATTATGCTTATATATATTATTTGTTTATTTATTTGAACACATAAATATTGGTACAAAGAGGCATCGAATTGATATGCGCTACACAAGTCACTTGATTTTTGTGTGGATTGTGATACTTCCCTGGTGTCCAGACCGAAGGTGGTTTTTTATGGGACCACGCTCAGAGCCTTCGACCTAACGGTCTGATTCACAAGGCAATGGAGCAACGTCAGGAGATGCAGCCCCATGGTAATCAGTGACCAACAATAGGTTTATACGACTTTTGTTCCCTCAGGATATTGGAGCTCATGTGCACGATTGGTTTGGAATCAGAGATTTTCAACTCCCCTAGGTGGATTCTCTATACCCACCAACCCGGTTAAAGCACCGAACATTTACTTTTCATTCTCTCATTTTCATAAACAACACCCCCGCCACGAGGAGTCGGTGAGTAAAACCTCCCTAGCAGTGGTTGTATACACGTGGTTACTTAAGAGCATTTCAAGAGGGAGAGCTTACTTTCCTTACTCCTTGGCCGTATCAGGACATTTGGAGGCTAAGCTGTATATCCTTCTTCATGGAATTTTAAACAAATCTAATTTTAATAATAAATCAGGTTACAAACAAGTCAATGTCCGCTAATTCGAAAATGGTTTCGTTATATTTCAGATTTTAGTCAATTTTAAAATTATCAAGGGAATTCTATTTGAAAATATTGAAAATTCTGACAGATCACAAGGTGGAATTTTTTTTCCATTTAGTTATCAAGTAATTTAATTTCATTCACTAGAGAAACGACTGTGAATAATTTCAATCGTTGATATCATGAGTCATTTGAAGCTAGACCACCATGGAAGATCTGAGGAGTTCCACAAATTGGACGAAACGATCATTCAGTGCTTCTAAATTTTCCATGATGGTCCAGCTTCAATTGACTCATGATCTCAACTATTTAAAATACTATAATATCCACACACACAAAAAAACCCTTCTGAAATTGTAAATAAGTCAGGTTTGATATAAAGTAAAATAATTAATATTAATCACATATCCATTAAAGTGTTTCGTTTGTGTGAAGTTTAGTTAAAATTAAAGATCACTTGTTTTGCTGATTGACGTTAACTTTAAAAAAAATACTGAAAATTGGATAGTGCTGAATAAATTTTTCGTTCTAGTACATGATTACTTAGCAGTCTACAAGGACTTTCGCAGGACTTAATGATCGAATCAAGTAATTCCCAGCCATAAATCTAGGTAGTTATCAATAGATTACTTACTATATATCACTAATATATTGTTTACTAGCCTTATACTGGAATCAAACAACAGCTAAATTCTCCAGTGGTTTTATAATTGATGTTAATTCATGATGTATAACATCCTGATGTTTTGAAATGTAGTCAATTTTTGGTTTTTATGTTTCTAGGTAAGCTTGCAAATTCTTTAATCCATAAACTGAGCATAGAAAAATGTGTTGAATAATAATGTGATCATTGTGTGGATAACCAGATTAAAAGAATACAGATAAGCATATTACATGTTCAAAAGGATTATAAAAACATTAGAATAAGAAATATAGAGTAAACGGGACTGAGATCGTATGTACTGGAAACAAGAATCTCAAAATATCATCTCGAAGTAACTCCTATAGTCCCCATATTCACACAGTTCTACGTAAAAATAAAAAAATAATAACCATATCTAGATAATTCTGAAACACTCAAAATAAATAAACTGCTCATTATGGATTGTAATTTATACATTTTAACATTTATGTACAAACAAGTACAAATAATCCGTATCAGGTTTGATTACCAAACGAAACAACTACTGATTATGTAGTCAAGTTGTCCAGTGGTTAGCTTCAGTGGTGCTATGCTGCACTTATTTTTTTATTTTTATTTTAACACATAGATATCGGTACAAGAAGGCACCAAATACATATGCGTCACACAGATCTCATTAGATATGTGTGAGGGCTGTGATGCTGACCGGGTGCCCAAACCGAAGTAGGTGGTTTTCTTAGGGGGCCACACCCCGAGCCTTTGACCTAAAGGTCTGACCCACAAGGCAGTGAAGCATCGTAAGGAGATGTAGTCCCATGGTAGCTGGTTACCGATGATTGGTTCATACGCCATTTGTTCCTTCAGGATACTGGAGCCCATGTGCACCATTGATTTGGGATCCGGTTAAAGCACCGGACGTCCGCTTTTCGTCCTCTCATTTTCGTAAACAACACCTCCGCCACGAGAAGGCAGTGAGTAGGGCTTCCCTGGCAGAGGCTGTATACGCGTGGCCATGTGAGAGCATTTGGAGAGGAAGAGCTGACTCTCCCCACTCTCGGCCGTACCAGGACATTTGGGGGCAATGTCTTTTTATGCTGCACTACTGTGTTCCTTGTCTATAGAGTCATCAGAAACAGTTAAAACACTCATTTGTTTTTCGTATTGATTACATCAGTAAACTCAAATATTCATCAAATATCAGTACAAAATTTTTATAGAAACAGAAGGGATTTTGTGGATATTATAGTAATTTTTATAATTGTGATCATGAGCCAATCAATCTCAGACTGATAAGTCCTGAGTTGAAAACTCGTTAGGTGGGATCGTGGATGTGCACTGCTGAAGAGTCCCATTGTAGAACGAAACAGCCATCCAATGCTTCTAGGTTTTCCATGGCGTTCTAGCTCCAATTGACTAATGATCTCATCTACTAAAATTTCACAGAAACGATTATACTACTAATAGTAGACAAAACTTAAACTTCCAAAAAATCATTTACATACTCGCTACATCCATAACGAGATTTTTTATCCTCTATGTAGAATGAAATGCCTAAAGAAAAAGAACGTGGAAAAAACCTCTTTGCTCATAGAGCTTGTGACTTAAGTCTATATCAAGGCAATCCGCACAGGACGCACATATGCTGATAAGAGACTGATCAATTGCAGTCCTAATCAACAATGGGTAGATACAAGTAAAATAACACCAAGTGAATTTGTTGTATTTGTTTAAAATAAACTCTTAAGATCTTATTAACAACCAAAATTATTTTGTGTATGATAAACAATTAACAAAGTTCAATTATCTGGTTCATTGGTCAATTTTGTTTCATTTGGATCATTCAGTATTTACGAATTGACTTCATATCATAACCCAATAGACCGAATAGTATTGGGTTCAAATCGGTTAATGTCTAGTAGAAAGGTGACCAGTTATTAGTGTCAAATACATTCTTAAAATTAATTGATTTGTCCATAATAATTTGTTTGTCTCTGCTAAATCCATGGCATAGAAACAATATTGTCATTGTGTTACTTTGAATTGTATATCACTTTGTATCTGACCAAGTAAAGTACAAATACACAGGAGCCATACAAAGTATTCTGATTCCCTTTCATTTTTTTTAATATGTTAATTATTAGATAATTGTTATCGGTCAACAAGGAAGCCTTGATTATTTTCACGGAATTACCCAAACTAGACAAGAACATTTAGGTAAATGTTTTGTTGTAGTATGGGTCTCTTCCGCAGTGAACATTCATGATCACGCCATTAAGGATTGAACTTAGTTGGTGGAGTGAAATCTATAAAAAGGTCTGTTATGATTTTATGTCCGGCTTTCGATCAGGTGACTTGTCCATCAATCAGAATACGACTTATACAAATCTTCGCACTATGATAAAACCAATGACGTCCAACCAGTTTGGGCAGTCTAGCGTCCTTATTGAGTCCTATGTCCTTCTAGCCCGTTCACTTGAGTCCAGAACACAATACCAGCTTCTGTAATAAGAATCGAATCGGATCGAATCGATATACTCGGTTTATATATCAATCATACAGACTCCAACGTACCATAAAATAGAAAATAACATGTGTACACAAATAAGCCAAAAAGTGGCTGTGAACGTGGGATACAGCAATTAATAAACTGAGTATAACATAGGAACGCCAAATCGTACAATAATAATCTATGAATCAAAATAAGCTTATAACAAGGGTAATATAGATATATATAATCTAGTTACTGAATGATTATACCATGTGAATATATAGGTAATATTAGTCCGTTAATAGGTTTCAGAAGGTACTCGTAACGTAATCTTCGCCAGGCAATAACAAGCTCTGTATGTGCTGCTAGTTTCTTAGTTGTAATATATTTCCTTTTCTTCCAGAATTTTTCACCGTCGTTGCTGGATGTTCCACGTACTTCCGCTTGTCGGCTCTAATGCTCTTCTTCACCTCCTTGTTTGATTCAGAGTATTCAGCCCGTTCCTTAAGTTTTGGGACCTATTGTTAAGAGTTATCTAGAACTGGTTGAATTTGACAGTATGTCGAAGGAAGGTTGTATTGAACTTTCATAATGCTGTTCCCTCAGTTGTCATTTGTTTCTTTAGCTTCAGTTTTATCTTAGCGACCACCAATCGGCGATATGAAGTTATGTCAGCTCTTCTCCTGGTTCTCATCTTTTCCATTGACCTTGAGAATTTCTTACCGATGCAAATATGGCCCATCTTATTCTCCGTGGTGTGGTCCGGTTATACACATGTAGATTTGTGTATGCGTTTGTGTGGGAATATTGTGCCACCTATAATCATTTTGTTGGATACACACAAAGTTGCAAATCTCTCCTCATTTTCGTTCCTTTATCCTAGTCCATATCGTCTTATGATATTTTCATATGCACTGTTGCCCATCCTAACTTCGGCGTTTAAACCTCTCATCAGGATCGTCAGGTCCTTTCTTGGGCACTTCTCTATGATCGATTGGAGCCTTCCGTAAAACTGGTCTTTGTCGTCATCATTGCTAGGAGTAGTGGGTGCGCAACATTAGATAATATTCATTGCAATTCTCTACTCCTATGAATGATTCATTAGTTATCCTGAGCCCATGAGATTCCCATCTTATAAGTGCTTTACGTGCATCTTTGGACAGCATCAAAGCAACTCCTCGAGTGAGCGGAGAATTTTGTTCTATATTATCGGAGTACAGCAGCATCTCTCCCAAATCTAATCTTTTCTGTCCAGCTTGTGTCCAATAAATTTCGCTTATTCGAGCACCACCAAGTTGTATCTCCTCAATTCCGTTGCTATTTGATAGACCCTCCAGGTCTCTCACAGTTTCCGAACATTCCATGCACCTATATTGATTATTGGTCTGGTCGTTAGTAGATGCATCGGCCTCATAACTTTCGAAGAATGTTGGCTTTCTTTATGAGGCGTCATAATTTTTCTGAAAGATCGTTAAACTCGGAGGGCAGTGTTTAAGTGATCAACTCGTTTATTCTGGTTATCACTGTTACGCTTTTGAGGTTCCTGCCAGCCCCATGTCCTGATAAATGAGAAAGGTTATAGATTGGGTCAGTAACCCTATCTCGTAGATAACAACCTTGTTATAAACATCATCTACAGGAATATGGTCCCCCCCATATATATCTGTTATATACATATACTACTTAAAATAATTCAGTACGCAAACATTTATTTATTCACTACGCTTATGCAAAATATTTTGGGTAATCATTAGAACCAGTAGACAATTTGGTAAAACCATTCTATAAATATGAAATCATTAATAAACTTATGAAAGTTTTTATATGTTGTTGGATGAAACACTTTATTTTTATCCCTTCAAGTATGAATTCAATGTTGTACATCTATTCTTAAGATATTTGAAGGATATTCATATTTATAAGTTAGTAATTCAATTATTTCGGAAATATTACTTTAATTATTTGTTCATAACTATTAAGTAGTTGGTATTATGAAGTGAATTCACTAAATATTCTTTCCAATGAAAGAATCATCTGCCTAGATAAGTGGTTAAATATGTTACAATGTATTCATTTATAGAGTGAGATCAGTAGGTAAAAGTTCTGAAAGAATAATTTAATATTTGAAAGTATAAAACAGTCGGAATATTTATATGGTAGCATATTACCACTGTAGCGAACAAAAACACCAATGGGGACAATCGAATGTATTTAAACACATAATTACAGAGCATCTCAATAAAATCTGAGATCCATATATTAAATCGTTAATTTGTAAAATATTAATCCATAATCTCAAATTTGACTGTTCCCATTGCAGATATCAATCCAATGTCTCAGATTTCATTGTTCATGCGTTTTCATACCAACTGCGTTTCGTTCCTGTTCTTTCCTCATCAACCTACTGAAATTCATTCTATGCCTGACCATCGTTATATACTACTTGTGTGGATTAAGTAACTGTTATAACGTTCTGTCGTCCATTGTTATAACGCTCGATATTACTTTGTCTGATATCGTAACGCTTAACGATTATCTACACTAGATCCCTCCCAGTGTCTATCCTACAGGACTTCAACACAACTCAGATCAAGAACACGTAATCAGCCTGACCAGAACGTAATATATTTCACACCCAAAAACCCGACACAATCCACAACAATGAACAATCAATAAGATGTATATAAGAGTGAGTCACAATAATAAGGGTAAGGGAATATATAACTTATCTGACACCTGTCAGACTGTCTACATGTCTGACTAAGCAGACAACCAGTCACGATCGTTCTCGCCCACACAACAGTAACCCACACCACACCACTATTCGACAATAATTCTGAGTAAAATAAAACCGTTATATCTTGTGGTCTTGTTCTCCTATCAATATATGACGTAATCATATCGCCAATTAGAGAACAGTGATTTATCGACAGGAATAATGACGCATAAAACCTACACGAGTAGTCTAGAGTCTTTATCAATCCTTCTTCCCGACTAGCTCTGCCCGTTGAGACCAAAACACCAATCTCAGCCTCGATGATATAAATCGTATATATTTCAAACATCCTGTGTTTATATACAAACCAAACAGACCACATCGTACCATAAAATAGAAAATGACATTTGTAGATGATCAAGCTAAAAGTGTGTGTGAATGTTGGAGACTGTAATTAATAGACTAGGCATAACTCAACAATGGTATACTGCATAATAATAGTCTTTGGGTCAGAATAAAGCTTATAATAAGAGTAACATGAATATACATAGTTGAGCTACTTAATGATTATACAATAAAAATATATTGATTGTATTGATCTATAAACAGTTCTCTAAATTTATCATTTATAATTCTCATCGGTATATAACAAAAACATATACTGATATGAATGTGTTTAACATCAAATCACAAAACTGGAAAGTTTGACTAAGCAATGTACAAAGGCTTACTGATTATCTAAAAGATGTTTCTAGTCTTTTGAATTATCAGTAGTTATGAAATATATACTTAAGTAGTAAACTTAATTTCTTAAAATATCCAGTAATTCATTGTTTTCCATGCAACTATTAGTAAATTATCTTTAAATAAATGATGTTTTGAATACCAGGAGGAAGTAACTTATATTCTAAGCATAATTATATGTTAATAGATTATGAATATCTACTAATAATACAAATATTTACTAATTTTGAGTTGATAATTACTCTGTAAATTTGTTTATCCTTTAAATAATCATTCTAATTTGGTTCTTCATATTTTCTACTAAAAGCACTTTACAGCAGTACTCAAACACGACCCCGCCTTGAAATATCTGAACCCAAGACCTATCAGTTTCCCGCGTCAACGCCTAACCTCTAGACCAATGAGCCGGCATCTAACAGTGTCAATGTCTAACTTTAACCAATCTACAAACTTGTGCCGCCGTCTACCATTGCCTTCAGTGAGGACGAAACGGCAATCCAATACTTTCAGGTTCTTCATGGTAGTCTAGATTTCATTGACTCATAAATTCAGCCATAAAAATACTAAGATCTCCACAAAATCCCCTTCTGATAAAAACACTTCATTTAAACCGTTATTCGAAAATCTAACAATCACATATCTATCCTACTATGACTAGTTTATTCGTTTGCATGTAATCGGTTACGAACTAAAATTTAACCGACTATAATTTTTTTTTATTTTAACATAACTGTAGTGAATGAGAACACAAGTGGGGACAATACAACATCACAGAATCGCTTAGTAAAATCTGAGAACCATACAGTAAATACTTCATTTTCAAAATGTCAATCAATCGTCTCAAACTTCATTGTTCTTTCATTTCCATGGCAATCATTCTCTGATCTCGTTCTGTTTGTTTCGGTCTTCTTAACTTTCTGCCTCCGGACATTTCAGTTTCGATTAACGAGACATACTACTTATATCTGTCGACATCAGTAGCACACACCATATAATTAGGTGAAAACAACTAAGAAATCATAGATTACTAAATGATTTAAAACTATAATTTGTAGACGATGCTAAAGTAACCTTGAGAATGTCCACCTACTAACTAGGACTAAATGAAGGTTAAATACCAGTGAGACGAATTGAAAATCTAATTTACAGTTGATGGTTAGAGTAAGAATTAGATCTACAATTTTCATTACGAACTGATATAATTTAAAATGCCAAAACCCTATTTAGCTAAATGGATGAATGAATTTCGCGTCAAAATCCAAGACCTGTCATCCCAAATCTGATTGGTTCGTCCACATATTATATTCTAGCCCTAAATGCTTGTATTTCTAAATAAACCTCCAATAGATTGTATCTTTTTGAACGACATTTTGTTGCACTTTCACTCGATCATACCAACAATTAATTAAATGTCATGAAATAATATTTTTTTAAAAATTCACACAACTGAACGTTAATTAGGATTATAAAGGGTATTTATTAAAAATGTACAGCATTGAAATCATCATTAGTTCAATACAAAAGTACTTTATGTTTGGATTGTTTGTTAACAGAAATGTTAAATAAAATAAATTTTGATCATACATGTATTCTTTCAGTTTCAGTTAGGAATGGACAGGGTGCTTGATGGCCTTTGTTAATCCTGGCAATGATGATCTCTCAGTTGATCCAACTTTCTTTTGAAAGAGTCGACAAATAAAGCATCAACCACGTGCTAAGGTAATGAATTTCACTTGTTGATGATTTGATAGGATAGTCGATATTCAGCTGACAAGTCATTTGTTCTAGGTTTGTAAACTTTTTTCGAGTGTTCTCGTAAATTCTCTGTTTTAGAAGACAAGAAAAATGAAGGTATATCAAATGCAAATTTATCACTAAGCAATTTGAAAATTGTAATTCTTCAATAGGAATCTAAAATTACTGCCATTGAACCGTTTGAAAACTTATTAACAATCAATGAAAAATAGACTAATTATTATAAGTTACTCTTCTTAGAAATTATACAACATAAATAGTGTAACAGTTTTATGAAACTTTTGAAATTAAATTTTCATCAAATGTAATGTTAAAGAGAGTAAGAATGAAGATTGATACAGAATAATAAATGGATTCATTTTATTTCGTTAGGTTCTCATCAGCTACTTACAACCTAAAATATTTGAAACTCAACGTTACTACTGATATTGACATACTTATACATAAGAGAGTGATGAAAGATGGATTATGATGTAGCGAAGATTACAATAGAGTTAATAAGGTCATAAGAATTTTGTTTTTTTTTTGGATAAATTAAGTTTGGGAGGGAAAATTCCAGAACGTCAAAATAGTAATTAGAACTCATGATGTTAACAAACATTAGATGATTATGTAATGAGGCAAGTGAAAACTGAAAGATCTGAATTGAAATTAGTCATTTATGAATTGAAGAAAACAATGACAATGATGTGATTTAAACTTCAGATAGAGTTGAAATAATGAATGATGTAATAAATAAAAAATGGGGTTTAATGTTATCAGGGTAAAGAAAAATTTATTACTGTCTCTTTTTGTATACATAGATCTGGTTTTAGACGTTTGATTGAGATCGCTTCGGAAAACTTCATAAAAGGAACTAATTGCATGAAATTTTAAAAGGTTGGAGTTTGGTTGTTTGTTTATCACCTTGAAGGATTTCAGTATATCGACTTCATATCTTGTGTCAAGGAAATGACATGCGATGGCACTGCTGAATGCTTCGAATTCATCCGATCTTAAACTTTTATGAATATGTTCTTTGAATCGAATGTAGATTATTTTTGTTCTACCACTGTAACCGCTTTGGCAGATATGTGTAAATTTATATTCACAGTTGGTGGTAACATGAAAGGGATACCTATCGATCTTTGATTATGTTAAATAACTTGTTTTGAACAGGACAATCAGTTTAGCTGCAGGATAGGTTCTTGTCAATGCAGTTTTTAGTCTCGTATTGATCGATCCTATGACATCATCACCTTTGAATTTAAGTTGTATAAAAATAGGTTTTTTATTTGCTGTAGTTTCTTTGGGTTGTGTTCATTAGAACAACACTTGGACCTTTATCTGACTGTAATATCATTATATCCTCATTTCGCTTTATATTTTGTAGTGATGTTAGGTAATCTCTGGATTACGAAACTCAATGTTGTTTAGATTCTTTAAACCAGATAAAAAGATATAATATTAAGGATATTCTAATAAAATATTACAAGTCATCTTCATTTTTGTTCCACAGGCTACTGATAAAGAATAGCATAATGATATGCATTGTTGTTGTTTTATTCAACTTTAACACTTACAATGTCTTTTGAAGTTTAGATGGATTGACATTGGTAAAACAACGGCTAAAAAACCCAAAAAAAAGCACTGAACAGCTGTTTCGTCCTAGTAGGAAACTACTCAGCAATGAACAATAAATACCCAACCAAAGATTGAACTCAGAACATTCAAGTTTTATTGGAAATTCTCAGCACTTATCCAATGATTGACAGAAGTATGACTTCAATCAATTGGTGATATCACTCAGCCAACTTCCAACTTAAAATCTTCATTGTTTTTAAGTATAATTTCTCAGTATTTACGTAATTATTTAACACTTACAAAACTTTTTTTCAATAATCCAGACAATAAATATGTTACTATATAAATAAACAATAAATGTATATGAGAAGGGGTATTTTGGAGATTTTAGTGATTTCAATAGTTGAGATCATGAGTTAATTGAAGCTAGACCACCATGGAAAACCTGGAAACACTGGACGATCTTGTCGTCCTATTGTGGGACTCCTCAGCAGTGCACATCCATGACCCCGCCTCGCGGAATTCGAACACTGGACCTATCGGTCTTGCGCGTGAGAACTTATGTATTAAACCACTGAGCAGGCCGGCATCTAACGGTGTTAATGTCTAACCTCAACGAATCCACGAAATTGAGCGACACATCTACCATTGTCATCAGTGAGTTACTATCTCACAACTGGCCCGGTTTAATTCCACTGACGTTTTAAGTGGTTAGGGTTAGTCAGTATGAAATTCTGGACCTAATTTTCTTGCTAGTTGATGTTTTTTACTTGGGTATACCTGTAACATTGAAGATATTGGTACTCTCTATGTGATTAGAACCGGTAACACCCATCTTCTCAACCTGAAATTTCATCACCTTTGGGATATTTAGCTTTATGCTTATGATAAACATACTACATAAAATATCCTTATTTTATTGTACGTGTGAAATTAAAATTACAATTTATTATCAATCAAAATAGTTAATGTAAATATTAAAAAAAGCCATAAAACATTGACAATTGAAAACATTAAACCGAATTTTATACCACACTCATTTAAATGATAAACAGTCGGTCTGAATGTGTTCGTTTTATTTTTTTGTTTTACTGAACATTCGACAAACTGTATGACCTCAATCCACATGATATTTTATTTGAATTTTAGTTACTAGGTCTATTTAGATAATAATAATAATAATAATAATAATAATAATAATAATAGTAAATGACCCTTAGATAATATAAAATACTTGGTGTAGCGCAATTTATTAAATTGCTAAATACTAATGAAATCCATTATATATATATAATGTTATACGTAACATATATTATAATACATCAGCCTTTTGAAGTGTGAAAATGAATCTTTCATCCATCAACTCTCCTTAATATGTAAGTTATACAAAATCATGAACTCTATTGTACAATATTGATTTGCAAACTTGAAATCTTAACTTTATATCTTATACGATAATGGATAAACAATCATTTAATAGAACATATAAATGTACATAAAAGTTTGTACATATTCATTAAAACAAGTGTGTTGACAAGAGGAAAAAAAATGAAAGTTCATAGCTAATTCGAATGGAACTCGGCTTTCACAATGAGGTTTCATAGTTCTACGATGAACAAGGAAAATCAGATGTAGACGTAAAGGCGAGGATTAGCATAGCAAAGATCGCATTCCGACAATTCAAGAACATATGCAACTCAAAACAACTGTCTGTAAATCAATATCAAAAATCACAATCTTCAATACGAATGTCAAGGCAGTTCTATTGTACGGAGCTAAAACTTCGAGAACTACTACAACCACCATCAAGAAGGTAAAAGTATTTATCAACAACTGTCTACACAAGATACTCAACATCCGTTGGCCGGATACCATCAGCAACAGACTTCTGTGGGAGAGAAAAAACCAACTTCCAGGTGAAGAAGAAATTAGGAAAAGATGATGGAAATGGATAAGATATACATTACGCAAATCATCAAACTGCATCATGAGTCAAGCACTAACTTGGAATCGTGAAGGGAAGTGGAAACGAGGAAAGCCAAAGAACATATTAGGTGGGGAAATCGAAGTAGATATGAAAATGATGAATAACAACTGGAAAGATCTGGAAATGATTGCCCAGGACACAGTTGGATGGAGAGTACTGGTGGTTGGCCTATGCCACATCAAGAGGAGTAACAGGCGTAAGTAAGTAAGTATTTCGAATGGAAATCTTTGGTATTGTGATGATTCAAATGTGAAAACAATCTTCAATGTGTATATTGATAAATCTTCTAAAGAAAAACTAACTGTCATACATGATCGTCACTGATTATCATGTCGGAATCACTCATCATTTTTTACTCAAAAACGACGTACTCTGGAGAACAAGAACATCAATGGGGCACAATCGATTGCAAGTGACAACAAATTACAGAACTGATTGATAAAATCTAAGAACCATATATTAAATGCTCAATTTGCAAAATGTTCATCAATTGTCTCAAAATGACTCAGACTTCCTTCGTTCTTGCATTTTCATACAAATTGCATTCTGTTTCCATTATTTACTGTTCGATCATCTTGTCTCTCTGCTGCCAGACATTATTGTTCCTTACTAACGTCATATACTTTTTATGTTGATATAAGTAGCACACACCACAATACCACTTCAATTCTCACAACGCGAAAGTAAGAACACAAAAACTGGTACAAATGAACATTTATTAACCCAAAAACACCATCACCACCACCACGACCCTAAAAGGAAATACACTCATTTATATGTTGATTATACACCCATTTTGATTAATAATAAGGATGAAATCACATATATGAAAAATTCTTAGTTATAACAAATCACATGTTGAATGTCATTCTGATCATAGTTCATGTCAATTTTTAATACAAGAATATTGTATGTTATACAGCATAAAATACTATACGGGAAAACAAACAAATACTACATTAAGTAATTAATTGAAAGAATTTAATTTCTGCATTCTGAGTATACCTATATTGTCACTCTTGACGACAGAATATGAAGACAATTGAAATTAATATTAATCTTTAAAATGTTTCTTTAACCAGTACTTTAAATTCGGGTATCTTATAAACAGATTATCTTCAAACAATTATTAATATATCTAAAATATATATTTATCTGATATGGTCCACTT
Organism: Schistosoma spindalis; assembly: GCA_946903255.1. NCBI lineage: Eukaryota > Metazoa > Platyhelminthes > Trematoda > Strigeidida > Schistosomatidae > Schistosoma > Schistosoma spindalis. The sequence continues at coordinate 40,395,529 of OX336418.1, forward strand.
ACTTGATTCATTAAGTGATTTATTAAGTCTCTTGATGAAACCTTTTTATCATATATTGTTTTTATAATCGCTTGTAAGAAACCACTTCTCACCTAAAAGAGATGGATCAACAACACTCATTTCCATACCCACATATTTCATTGCTAATTTATTGATACAAAAGTATGGAACAACCTAACGATCAGGTTGGTCAGACACAAAAGTATTGATGAAGGATTCAACTGGTTTCATCTTTCCCTATTAGATAATCCTAACAGTAGGTGATATGATAAATTCTCTAGTGCTAGACTGGATAATACACCGTTATACTAGACTCTATGGTATCCATACACATTATATATCATCTACAATAGACAGCCAGATTATAAATTATTTACTGAAAGTGCAAGAAGTCAAGTATAGTTTAGTGATGGTAGAAATATTGGGTAGTTCTCAAGAGAAATCGACGGTTCACAACATTCTTTAATGTCTCATACAATAAGCATGGCTGGATGCTTACCTATCCCCACTCACTAGTCGATAAAACGTCAATGATGGAGGTATAAGTGAAAATTCACTTAATTTCCAGGTGACTTTTATTACTGACAAGCATCAGTTAAGGCATATTTTCAAAAACACTTAGCATAAAATAACGTACAATCGACTGATCATGGAGTAGAAGTCATGTAACGATTGTTTAGTCCTTTTCTCCCTTCACCTTGAGGATTCCATGTGAGGATATGCCTTATGACGCAGTTCAGTGCTTTCCTCAATGTGTGTCCCATCCACTTCCAGCACTTCTTCCTAATCTCTTCCTTCACTGAAATCTGGTTTGTTTTCTCCAACAGCAGGTTGTTGCTGACAGTAACTGGCCAACGAATCCGAAGTATTTTGCTTAGACAACTATTAATAAACACCTGTATCTTCTGGATGATGACTTTCGTAGTTGTCCAAGTTCGTGCCCCATACTGTAGAACTGTTTTGGCATTTGTATTGACAATTCTGACTTTGATGTTCCTTGATAGACAGTTCTTTTGAGTTCCATATATTCTTCAATTGTAAATATTCTGCTCTTGCCTTTCCGATCCGCGCCTTCACACCTGCATCAGATTCACCGTGTTCATCAATGACACTGTCCAGATATGTAAGGGCTTTCACATCTTCCAAATCTTCTCCATCAAGTGTGGTTCGACTGTTGTGTGATGTGTTGTATTGGAGAATCTTGCTTTTCCCTTTGTGTATGTTGAGGTCTACTGCTGATGGTGCTGGTGCTACACTGTTCGTCTTCTCCTGCATTTGTTATTGCGTGTGCGATAGAAGAGTCAGATCATCTGCGAATTCTAGATCGTCCAGTTGCATTCTATCTGTCCACTGTATCTCATGTTTCCCACCAGATGTTGACGTTTTCATGATCCAGTCGATCAACTGGAGAAAGAGTAAGAAGGAGAATAATCGACCCTGCCTGACACCGGTTTTTACTTTGAACGAGTCTGTCACTTGTCCTGCATGCACAATTTCACAGTTTAATCCATCATGGCAATTCCGTATGATATTGACTATCTCCTGAGTCACGCCGTAGTGTCGAAGAAGCTTCCATTGTGTCCGCCTGGGGTCCCCCAGGGGGATAATGCCGGTCCCAAGCCCGGATAGATGAGGAGGGTTGGACATGGGGTTAGTGACCTCATGTCCATTGTAAACTAACTCGCTAAAAACATGCTAACCAGCACGGAACATAGTTTCAGAATATTCTGTTTAAAACGTCAAATCATCTAACAATACAGAACAACTGTTTTGTCCTAGTTTTCGATTGACATTAACCTGTAATGATAACAAATTATAAACAGGAATATAATTGACAACATACATTCTTTAAGAAAAACAACTTTACACTTCATTTACCGAAAGAAATCATTCAAACTGAAAATTAATGTGTTGTTATCCAAATATATTTTAACTAGAAAATTTCAAAAGATCCATTTCACTTATGACATTAATACACACACAAAAAAAACATACATCATATGACAGAATTTTCCTAAGAACATTGATCTTACATGGATGAAATAAAAGTGTCCTTTAAATGTTTACCAAAATGAGATATAAACATCTTACTGGTATAAGTGGTCTTATGCTTAAAAAAAACAAGTTTAAAAAAATCCGACTATACTGCTGAATGTATTGTAAATGTACTATTAAGATAATAATAAAAAACATTGATAATAAGATACAAACTTAGTTCATTGTAAATTTTTAGCTACATCCAACATATAATATTATTAAATGGTATAGTATTTGAGATAGTTGTAGTGTGGTGTGGGTTACTTATATCCACACAAGTAGTATATAACGGTGGTCAGGCATAGAATGAATTTCAGTAGAAGGTCAATGAGGAAAGAACGGGAACGGAACGTGATTGGTATGCAAATGCATGAACAATGAAATCTAAGACAATGGATTGATGTTTGCAGCGGGAACAGTCAAGTTTGAGATGATGTATTGATATTTTGTAAATTGACGATTCTCAGATTTTAGTGAAATGCTCTGTAATTTTATACTCAATTACATTTGATTATCCCCACTCGTGTTCTTGTTCACTACAATAGGAACATTGATATAATGACAGTTTTAAGATAAAATTATCTTTCTAATCAACATTATTTTTGCATATGATATTCATCACAGATCAATCTCAGTTGAAGTATCGCCTATAAAATGAATGAAAGTTATAAGAATATGCTTAGCCGTAACTTATACTGAAATTTATGCATGAAAGTATATTGTGAAGATATGGCTAGAAGAGTAGAATGATGTTTACCCTGTACCAGAATTCTATTGAGGTTGAGAATGTGTACTACTAAATGTCAATCACGTAGTCAAATAGTTAAGCATTGAAAACGAGACTTAGTTGTTGATTATTCCACAATCGGAGGGATTATAGGTGTGTTTTATTGTAATCTTTGATTTGGACGAAATGATTGTCCATTGAGTGCTCCTGATATCGAATCCACAGTGAATATTATTTATAAATTAACTGACTCTCCACAGAACGTTTTCATTATGTCTTTCCTAAAAGTAGGACACAAATGGCAAGTAATTACCTGTTGTTTTAGATAGAATAACCAAGTTAAATTTACGTAATTACAATCGGAAGATTCATTTTGCACAGTACTAATGTCAAAAAAGATAATAACTGTTTGAACTGGTAATTTTTTGACATATTGGCGGTTTCTCGAACGAAATTGATCTGAATTGAAAAAAAAAAAATTCCAGTCATCTAACTATATTCAAAGTTTAAAATGGGAAAAAGTGAGACAAATCATCCAATCCATAGCATTTCAAATAATAAATGAATAATGACTTCCGGACAATGTTGTAATGAAATTTGCTTGATAAAACGAATTCATAATTCCGTACAGCAGAACTATTCGTGTTTTAAATTCTTTTAAAAAAAAATACTCTTAAAGACTTTTCATTCCCGTTAGAAGTTTCACAAAGAGAAGTGGAAAAACCAAATTGTCATTTTTATGGTAAATAATTGTTTTACATAAACGACAGAGGTTCTACTTAGATAAGTGAAAGTGAATGAAAGGAAATCTATGAATCTGTAATAATAATAAACAGATTTATTTCATTATTCTGTATAAAGACCATATTCGAAAATGTATAAATAACATACAACTGCATTAGTAGATTTCCTTCACTGTTTCACATTACAACAAACACAAATAGTGATATCAACCAGTTTAAATCATTCATCATTTATTCACTCACATTATTACGTACTATCAGACAGATACAAATCATCTACAAATCTAATCGGAAGAAAGCTACAAGCAGACCCTATTGCTTTATTACACAAAATGATGATAATCATTGATTTAATATCAGAAGAGGTTTTTAGTGGATAATATAGTAAACTTAATAGTTGAGATCATGTGTCAATTTAAGCTAGACCACCATGGAAATCCTGGATGCACTAGATGGCTGTCTCATCCTATTGTGGGACTCCTCAATGATGTAAAGGTTAAGCGTTCAGAGTTCGAAATTCGCGAGACGAGAGTGTGGATGCACACTATTGAGGAGTCCCATAAAAGGATGAAACCGCCGTTCAGTGCATCCAGGTTTTTCATGGTGGCCTAGCTTCAATTGACACATGATCTCAACTATTAAAATCAATGATATATACAACAGTTAACAATGTGAATATAACTCATAATCATCACTATGTACACATGTCCTTAACATGAACTATATTTTCTACCCTCTAATTTAAAGGTGAATAATTCAAACTTGTTTGTTACAATGATAGAATAAACATGAATACTACAGTAACCTGGAGATTATCGATTATTTTCTCCGCATCCAACCAACTCTAGATCATGAGAGATTTCATCGGATTTATCTGGATGAATAGTCCACCTAATTAGTGTGGCTTAATTTCTAATATGTTTCTATTGACAAAATGTATTTAGAAGAGTTGAAATGATGAGCTGTCACTTCTAGTCAAATACCAGTTGTGTGTTTCGTCAAGCGAACCTGTGACAATCAACGAATAATCGAAAATTCATCTCTACCAGATCCCTCAATCATTATCAGTCCAAGTAACTAACTATAATCACTGAATATCAGAGTTGATCAGTTGCCTACTACCCACTCATTCAATACCAGTTCGAATGACTGATTGATTGCAATTCCAATCAGTCCATAATTCAGCGTAATTACACACAGTCACACTGTTGGCAGATCACATTGCGACTGAGCTCTCTAGTGATATCTCGTACTAAGTCAAGTCAACCTCGGAATCAAATACACTTTCCAGTATTCACACACTACATTTTCACAAACTACAAACATTCGTCTTCTTCATATTGTGGTTACAATAATGTCGTCAAATAGTACACTCACATTCAATGTTGCTCTCAAACCGAGTAATTCGAAGTGTGAACATTCAATCCGAGGTACTGAATTCAGAGAATTCGATGGTCAGTTTAGTGACTGGATTCATATCAATTGTATTTGTCAATGATGTGAATTGAGTAGATCGAATGTTGTTAATTCATTGAACAATAACGAGTCACATTAACTTCCATTTATCATTGTGTACAGATTTGTGAAACTTGGGAATAGATAAGTGATATATGATCAGTATATTGAAGAACATAGATTCATGTGCAATAATGTTTTGTATTATTGTATTAGTGATATTTGTATTAGCATTATTCATTGTAGTATGAGTAGTAATAGAAGTTGTGTTCGTACTAGTATAAGTAATAGTATATTAGACGAGGACGAGGGAGACCAGTTTAAGGAATTTCTTTGTAACATTCGAGAACCTTACATTGACAACTTCATTTGAATTATTCCATCATTTGCCCTTTACATTCTGTATGATTCTTCCAGGTCACAATTCCTTTCTATTTCCATCTCCGCTTTCGTCAACTCGACTGTCATAGCCTTCTGCTGCCATGAATTTCTCTTCCGATTGGTGCTACACACTACTTATGTTCGTCGACATAAGTAGTATCCACAGACATAGTAGTAATAAAGTAATTAGTAACTTGATTTTTTTATTAGTGACAGCAGATGTAATAACAGAAGCTACCTCAAATGCCATAAAAATCTTCTAAATTTTTCTGATAATCTGATCAAGTGAATACTGGTAGTTCGTGTTCCAATTTACTTTCATTCAAAATATATTCAATTTTTTGCATCTTCTTTATCATGTTTAATCTATTCAATAGAAATCAACTATAAATTGTTTTAATGCAATTCATTATTATTTCTAACAATTTCTACATGACATTTTCTGAATTCTTTAGCTTATATGATAGGGGTTTTACGTGACAATCATTTATGTGGTTATAGAACATTTTTGTGTTATAACTGATATCAATTCGTGATTGCAAAAATGTAACCTTAACCCTTAATTCTAATCCGAAATCTTTAACCTTCGCCAAAAACATACGGAATCTTAAGAATCTTTTTGAAATTTTATAAAGGTTCAAAAAGACAGATAAGTTATACTGTGGTGTGTGCTACTTATATCGATATAATGTCTGGCAGCAGAAAGACAAGATGATCGAACAGTAAAGAATGGAAACAGAATGCAATTTGTATGAAAATGTAAGAACAATGAAGTCTGAGTCATTTTGAGACAATTGATGAACATTTTGCAAATTAAGCATTTACTATATGGTTGCTAGATTTTGTTAACAAGTTCTGTAATTTCCTGTCAAATACATTCTATTGTCCCCCATTGGTGTTCATGTTCACTACAATACTAATATGGTCGAATTTATACCTTATGTTTTCAATTTACTGACAGAGTAACCTGTTGAAAACGTTAACAGATTCATTATGTATAAGTTGTTTACGCTTTGTAGTATTATTTCTTCGTTTCCCATAAACCATACGGTTATAAAACTGTGTGTTTTTTTTTCATTGATTAAAGTCTGACTGAAATTTTTTCATGGTTGTGATATAATAAAGAGGTTGCCTTGTCTATTTGTACCAAATAATGGATTTTAATTTAAGATATATGGTTGATTTGTTGATTATAGCATTTAGCTTTACTAAAGAATATGATTGACGTCTAATGTATCTATCAGTTAATTCAAAGTAGTATTTGATGTCTCAGTAGTGAAAACTAAATGGTCTAGAATTTCTTGATTCCCAGTAATTATCTCAGTAATTTTCAACGCATAATAAAAAATTATCATGTATTTTTTTCCAAATGATAATATCTTACCTTGCAAAAAATCGGTAAAGATAAAGTACAATGCAGATCTGATCAGGATTATCGAACTCAATATTAAGGTCATGGGAAATATTTCATTCTGGCTTAACATTTATCGAGCCGCATTAAACCGAGATGTTGATGGTGGAATGTATAATGGTCAACTTATTGAAGAGAATATTATTAGGTATTCACAGGACGACGGATTATTTACGAAAACACACATACAAATGAAAAATTGAAATAACTATGAATGAGTTGAAAGAAAATATGAGATGGATTGATATTTTACTTCAATAGTGTTAGGGTTAAGATTGATGTTAATATTAGGATTTAAGGTTACGTTAAGATTCATGTTAGAAACGGTATCAAAGATAGGAGTATTTTTAAATTTTGTGGTTAGCATTGGAATTTCATGTAGGGTTTAATGTTCGTATTGTGGATTAGTATACATATAAATTAATAACAAGTTCTAACTTTTAACCATGACTTACTTACTTACGCCTGTTACTTCCAGTGGAGTACAGGCCGCCGACCAGCATTCTCCAGCCCTTTCCTGTTCTATTCAATTCTTGTTCATTCTTCTTATGTCTCTCTCCATTTCTCAGAGTGATATGTTCTTTGATCCCCCTCTTTTCCTTCGGCATTGAGGATTCCACATGAGGACTTGCCTGGAGCCCCTCTAGGGCTATTGCCGGTCCCCAAGCCCAGATGAAGGGGGATGGTCGGGGCATGGGGTTAGCGACCCCATACCGTAGAAAATTAACTCCTTAAAACCGCTAACCAAAAAAAATTATTCAAACCACTTTAACCATGAACCTAGCCTTGAATTGAATCGCTAATAGCATAAAATTAATCTATTCTTTCATTTACAAATATAGACTAATCATTCTAAATTCCTATTTTCCCATCGGCTGAAACAGGTCGAAACCATATTGCTGTGTATATTATTACTAGGTTTTCATTGTTTTTTTTTAAAGTACTTGACTACTTGATCAACTAACTCTGGCTGGAGTCCCTTCGGGGAATACTGCCGGTCCCAAGCCGGACACTATTAGCAACAACCTACTATGAGAGAGAACAAACCATATTCCAGCGGAGAAAGAAATCAGGAAGAAGCGCTGGAAGTGGATAGGACACATATTGAAGAAAGCACCGAACTGCGTCACAATGCAAGCCCTCACATGGAGTCCTCAAGGTCAAAGTAAAAGAGGAAGATCAAAGAACACATTACGCCGAGAAATAGAAATAGATATGAGAAAAATGAACAAGAAATGGATGGAACTAATAAAGAAGGCCCAAGACAGAGTGGGTTGGAGAATACTGGTCGGCGGCCTATGCTCCATTAGGAGTAACAGGCGTAAGTAAGTAAGTAAGTAAGTAAGTAAGTAAGTAAGTAACTTGATCAACCGTATATGATTTGAATGGTATCGTCAAAACTTCTATTTAATATGTTTAGACAGTTTATATAAATCATCTTGTTAAATTAACATTATTTATTTACAAATTAATTGTTTATCTTTTTAATATTGTCATAAGTAAATAAATGATTGTTGTATATCTTACAATAGTTTCATGCTCTATAATCTAATCTAAGAATTAATGGCCTTTGAACAAATGAAGAATTTTACTTATCATTAAGTAAATATGCCAAAACCACTTACTGGAATGTTCCCAGTTGACATTTAGTGTTTGTTTTATGTTCTAAAAAAAGTAATAATAAATTTCTGAGTAGAAAATTTTAATAACCAATAACTTGTATCAAAAACAAAAGGTTAGTGTATTTCACAATAAAATATTAAATTTCTAAATGTCGATGGGTATGTTAAATGATAATTATACCCGATTAAACGTTTGTTACTAGTTGCTCAAATATCTAATCAGTAATTATGTATATAACTCCGTTTTGTAACACTTTTTCAAAGGTTACTACCGGTCTCAAGCCCAGGTAAAGGAGGAGAGTTAGGCATAGGGTTAGCAAATTCACCATATAGAAAACAACCTATTTAATAATATTTAAGAGGAAGAACATGTGTTATAGAAAGACTGAGAAGAAGGACGTCACATCAAGATATCAAAGAAAGGAAATCTGAACAAATGTGAGAACTATAGAAGAATCACACTAGTGTCAGTACTAGGAAACGTTTTCAACAAAGGGTTATTGAACTGGATGAAAGACTGAGTAGACGCCCAACTTTGAGATCAACAGGCTGGATTACGTAATGATCGATCGTGTACTGACCAAATTATAACACTACGGATCATTGTGGAACAATCAACTAAATGGAATTCATCACTCTACTTCAACTTCATTGACTACGAGAAAGCATTCGATAGAGTGAACAGGACAACACTATAGTGTGCCTGAGAAAATAGTCCATATCATATGGAATACCTATGATGGATTAAACTGTGAAATCGTGCATCGAGGACAGCTGACAGACTCCTTTGAATTAAAGATCGGGGTCAGACAAGGCTATCTACTCTCCCTCTTCCTCTTTCTTCTTGTGATCGACTTGATCATGAAGACGTCCACATTTAAAGGGAAGTACGGAATACAATGGACAGCTCAGAATCAATTAAAAGATTTTAAATTCACAGATGAACTGGAGCTCCTAGCCCATACGCACTAATAAATTCAAGTGAAGATACTTGATAGGGAAGCTCTGTAAGAGGTGGAAAGCTTTACGTACTTGAGCAGTAGTATCATCGGTGAACACGGAGGATCCGATGAAGACGTGAAGGCAAGGACTGGCAAAGTTAGGGTAGCAATTTTGCAATTGAAGAACATATATAAATCAAAACAACTGTCTGAAAGTCAACATACATTCAGAATCTTCAATACGAACGTCAACACAGTCCTACTACATGGAGCTGAACCTTGGACAAACACCACAACTGTTACAAAAAATTTACAAGTATTTATAAACGATTGTCTACGTAAGATATTGAATGTCCGTTGGTTGGATACCATCAGCAACAGTCTACCTTGGGAGAGAACAAACCAGAATCTAGTTGAAGAGAAACATAATAAAAGACGTTGGAGGTGTATAGGACACACATTGAAGAAATCATCAAACTGCATTACGAAGCAAGCTGTAACTTGGAATCCTGAAAGGAAATGGGAAAGAGAAAGACCGAAGAACACATTGTGCCGAAAATTGGAAACATACATGAAAAGGATGAATAGCAACTAGAAACAACAGAAAAGGATTTTCCAGGACACAGCTGGATGGAGAATACTGTGGGGTGTCCTTTGCTCCTCAACGAGGTGTAGCAGGCGTAAGTAAGTAAGTAATAAGTATAGATTAACAATCCTTCATACTTCATATCCAAACTTAATAATGAACTTCATTAATCGGCTAAATGAATGTCAAACATTAACGTTAGAATTAAATAACCATGTAAATACTTTATCAAGTCCATTGTCGTATAGTTCAACAGTTCAAATGTTTTATTCTAATTGATGAATAAGTAGTATTATTCACTTAGTCTGCTGTTTGATTCATCAACTGATAAAAATATATGTAAGAGTATGAAATGTGAATCTCTTACCTAAGCCGGAAAGTGAGCAAGTTTTCTTTATTTAGTAATTTTAGAATACATAATTATTTATTCATTGTACATCATTTTGTTTTCTAACTACACTCGTCTCAAACACATCAGACTGTCATTAACATAACCATTTCACAATTCGTAAATGATAAGTAACTTCAAAGAGTTTAGTCTAGTAGGTAATAAAAGAGATTGGATATGGTGGTAGAACCATATGCAAATATTATTTAATGTGTTGCCGTATAATCATGAAGCAATAACAATCCATCAACTTCGCACATATTTACCTACATATAACTAACGCAATCCCTCAAGTACTTAAGAACTTCCAAGCAGAAGTTCAATTCGTTGTTTGTATATCATGGAGATATTTACGGTGAACCAAGCTATGAACACAATATCGTACTTATTACATAGAACGTATAATTCAGGCAACAATAGTTCTGTTCAGAAAACCCTACATATTTCTTATTTTTCTGTGAAATTATGATTGTTTTCAGTATTAATGCACATAAAATTACGTGTATTATAAAGCGACAATTTAATTTCTCATGAAAAATTCATTCTCACTAATAATGTACCTTGAATAAATGTTGAGATTATCACTGTACATTAATCTAATTTTCAAATTGTTTACATTACGTCCCTAGACTAATTTTAATCGTTTATTACAAAGTAAATGTCTCAGTGGATTACAAGAGTTGATCATATACTATATATAAAGGGGATCTGTTTCATAAAACGAAGATTCGACAGTAATATCTTTTAAGATATTAGTGTCTTCATCTTTTATCCCAACATATTTCAAAGCTGTACCTTAAAAACACATAACCATAGAAGTGTTTATCAGTATGAGGTTGTGGAGATTGCTGAGTTTAGATTGATACCATGAGTGGATCAATGTAAGATCACCATTGGAAACCTGGAAGCACTGGACAGCCGTCTCATCCGAGTATGGGACTCCATGGTAGTGTGCACGATCCCGCACAGAGGACTCAAATCCAAGACCTTCGGTTTCTCACGCTTAAACTCTATATAACTGAGCCGGCATCCAACAGAGTTGATGTCTAACTTCTATCGATGCTCGATACTGCGCGACCGTCCACTATTTTCTTCAGTGAGTAACAGCCTCACAACAAACACGGTTGAACTCCACTGCTCACTGCTTCTCACTAGAACTCCAGAAAATGCAACTTGAAGCCAGTCACTAGTGAGCACATGATAATTGTAAGTATAAGGTTATGGAAAATGTTGGGTTTAGATTGATATCATGAATGGATCGATGTTAGACCACCATTGAAAACTGACAAGGAGTCGCACACAAGAACGAAACGGCCGTCCAGTGATTCCAGGTTTTCACTGGTGGTCTATCATTGATCCATTCATGATAAAAATGTTTGTTGTATATTACTGAAGTACTTCGCCAATTTATTCACTCTAATCTCATACAGTAAATAATTTAGGACAACGTATTCATTAGAAAAAAACACGAGAATACTAAACTAAAAGATGAAAATAAACTGAACATGGATATAGGCAAACATTCACAACGATTTGCATGGATTACAAATGTAGGTCATTAATAACACAGCTTACTGTCAATTACCCATTTAAACAATAAGACCATAAACTGATGAAGCAAATTGATCTAGTTATAGTTCAAACGTCTAGTCGCTTTTAAAATTATAATAGAAAACTGTGAAGACTAAGATGATCTGAAAAATGCAAGTATTTGCGTTCTAAGTCTCAAACAGTTCTAATATACTTGAAAAATAAAACGGAAAAACAGTAGATCAATAAACTCATTAGACAGCCATTCAATCAATCAGAAATATAGATAGACAGTGAGTGACTAAATCATTAATATAGTCACTAAGTCCGTCAGTTAAATTGCTTAACAGTTAGACAGTAAGTTAGTCAGTTATAACTCTATAAAATACAATTAATAATCAAGTATACACGTCGAATGGATTAATCAGATTCTCGTACATAACTGATGAAAAACTATACGTATTCAATCAGCATTTATAGCTTGGTTTCAAACATGATCACCAGATTCATCATATCTCCTTCTTACACACATCTCATCACGTGACGAGATCGACAATCATAACATCGACGTACACAATATTGATCATCTAACAAACTAATGACGCCCTAAACAGTACGAACAGTCGACAATCAACTCTCACTATTTATCAATTATTCATACATCGCCCTGCCCATTGAAACAGAACACAATCTCAGCTACCACTGTATGCATAATACATTTGAAACATATTTAGTTTATATACATGAGAACAAGAAGGCATCACACCATACAATAGATTATAACAATCACACACGATCAAGTTAAAAGTGGTTGTGAGTGTGAGGAACTGTAACGAGTAGATCGGAAATAGGTCAAGATTGGTGAATCATATCGCAATATCCAATAGGTCAAATGAAAGGAATACAAATACATATAATCTAGCTACTGAATACAGATATAGATGTATAGAATAATAGTCGTTAAAGAATTCCTAACAGTTATCATTCATTCATTTTTTCTAAGCATATTACACAACACAGATCCAATCAACAGAAATTTATGCTGAAAACTCAATTAAATAATCAGAAACTATCATTTTCATTTTAAGAATAAATAATAATCCACTGAAAAATAGGCCAACCAAATTCGTCACATGATTTATGAAAACACTTTTGAAAGGCAATTCAACTACAAGTATTTCACGTGATCTCTAACGTCATTCGATTGCCACACCCACCATAGACGACCTTAAAATTTCATTACAGATCGATTATTTCTATTTTTGTTTACGTTAGTTATAATCTAATATGTTCACAACAAAACGTATTCAATTTAATAGTGAAATAAATAAATAAATAAATAAATAAATATACAATTTCCAATAGGACAAATCATTTGTACGTGTCGAATGTACAACCAATGGGCAGAATAGTCAGACAGTTCATTATGTTCTCTCCAATCTCAATTACTAAGTTGCGTGTTCATAGTTAAACTATTTAGTAAACAGATGTAGAACGTGCGGTAATGGTAATGATGTAGATTCATGCGATCATAAATAAAAAAAGTTGTGTAGTTATTATAATATGTATATCATACGACACGTAGCAAATGAATGAATAAACATGTTAGTGATAAGTTACATAAATATCTGTTAATTATTGACATTTTGAAATATAAAGTTTAAAAAAAGTTGTTATAGAAAATACTTTTGTTTTGAAAACCGTTTCACTTACAATGCCCTAATTAGTAAACATGACAAAATTGTGTTGACATGATATATAATAATTTTAAGATATGGTTTGCTTGTCAACAAGGTAACCTTGATTAAAAAAATATTTGAATCCACGAGTTTTTGTAGTAGATTGGCGAGAACATAATGAACTGTCTGACTATTGTGCCCATTGGTTGTACATTCGACACGTACAAATGATTTGTCCTATTGGAAATTGTATATTTATTTATTTATTTATTTATTTATTTCACTATTAAATTGAATACGTTTTGTTGTGAACATATTAGATTATAACTAACGTAAACAAAAATAGAAATAATCGATCTGTAATGAAATTTTAAGGTCGTCTATGGTGGGTGTGGCAATCGAATGACGTTAGAGATCACGTGAAATACTTGTAGTTGAATTGCCTTTCAAAAGTGTTTTCATAAATCATGTGACGAATTTGGTTGGCCTATTTTTCAGTGGATTATTATTTATTCTTAAAATGAAAATGATAGTTTCTGATTATTTAATTGAGTTTTCAGCATAAATTTCTGTTGATTGGATCTGTGTTGTGTAATATGCTTAGAAAAAATGAATGAATGATAACTGTTAGGAATTCTTTAACGACTATTATTCTATACATCTATATCTGTATTCAGTAGCTAGATTATATGTATTTGTATTCCTTTCATTTGACCTATTGGATATTGCGATATGATTCACCAATCTTGACCTATTTCCGATCTACTCGTTACAGTTCCTCACACTCACAACCACTTTTAACTTGATCGTGTGTGATTGTTATAATCTATTGTATGGTGTGATGCCTTCTTGTTCTCATGTATATAAACTAAATATGTTTCAAATGTATTATGCATACAGTGGTAGCTGAGATTGTGTTCTGTTTCAATGGGCAGGGCGATGTATGAATAATTGATAAATAGTGAGAGTTGATTGTCGACTGTTCGTACTGTTTAGGGCGTCATTAGTTTGTTAGATGATCAATATTGTGTACGTCGATGTTATGATTGTCGATCTCGCCACATGATGAGATGTGTGTAAGAAGGAGATATGATGAATCTGATGATCATGTTTGAAACCAAGCTATAAATGCTGATTGAATACGTATAGTTTTTCATCAGTTATGTACGAGAATCGGCGTGTATAATTGATTATCAACTGTATGTTTCTGAGTAGTTGTTGACTAGGTAACTGTAAAACTAATATATTGCTAAGCAACTAACTCACTGACTAAATGAAGATTTATACGTCTTTTTATTTGCCGGGTTTTCATCTTTCTTTCGAGAGAATACTAGTTGTTATCTTCATTGAAGTAAATCACAATTTCTGTGTGACTTCTGTCTTTATTGACGGATTTCAGTATGATGTAAATGGTACTTTGTGAGTTGAATAGTAGATCAACATTTGTTCCAATGATTGTAAAGTCAATTTTATCAGTTCTAATTTGTACTAATGAACGTATTTCACGTGTCAAGGTGAATGTTTTTCGGCAGAATTTGTTGAAAAGTTTTTTTTGATTCTGTGAATATGGTGTAACATTGTTACCATTAAAGATCTTGTAATGATATCCCAATAACTACTTAGCAAATATTATTGGTCATAGTATTTTGTTTATGTATACCTGCTTGTTTTCCTAATTGTTGTCTGATTTCAGCATAATACATTTCTCTGTTCGATTTTATAAATAATTCCCAAGAATGTTTCTGGGCACATTGATGCAGTTGTTTCCTACTTTATCTGACTAATCCAAAAATTTTAAAGGTTTTCATGACTAACATTTTAAATAGGCTTTTTTTATTTACGTTATGTATTCTGATGGATGATGATTCGTTTTATTGTACAAACTGCTATACCATATCAAGTACTCATATGTCTGATCACAAGGAAAACAGTATAAGTAATAAATAAATACTTCAATTTACTAATATTGCCTGCATTTCATTTGATGACTTGACCAATAAATTGATTCAATTAAATTCTAGCAGCCCAAAAGATAATCAACAATATACCAAATGAACACAATTTACAATATTAGAAATTCAAAGTGCCAATTTACCAGGTAATTTCACATTCCAAACACTAATGTCCTTGAGAAATGGGAAAGTTCTTTCATAAGAAAATATCCTCAACCTTTGCTTCAAACTACAACAGACATTTTGAAAAAGAAAACATTTTATTGGATTTAGATTTGCATTTTACAGAAAATTTACAACTTGAAATTTCTAGAAAATATTTTTAAAAATGGTTATAAAAAGATTTCTGTAAACACTGACTTAAAAAGTTATAATTCAATATTTCACATCTCGCAGGTTTCCAACAATGACTTATGACTCAAAACGTAGACTGAACACAATAAAAAAAAACAGATACATATGCTTCGTGTTTATCAACTCATCATCATCATCATCATCATCATCATCATCATCATCATCATCATCATCATCATCATCATCATCATCAGCAGCAGCAGCAGCAGCAGCAGCAGCAACAACAACAACAACAACACCAAAATTCAACTTATCATTTCAAGATTTAGAATACTTCTACAATTAATTACATTTAGATGAAACTTACTAATTCATTAGACACCTACCTCCCAATAAATATAAACTAAATGTTTCTGTATGAAATGGGAACTGGATATTATTCTACTTCGTCATTTACGTAAAAACACAAATGAATTTTTATACTTGATTTATTCCAATATTTTTGATATTTTGATTAGTGTGATAGTTTACCAATATATTTTGTCCAAAATTAATGAATTGTTACATTCATTACTATTATTTCAACATGAAATTTACTACTAATAATACTACTCACAATAATCACACTAGTAGGAGGAATAATAGGAATTGAAGAAGAAGGTTGATTATGAATACAGTGGTCTTGAGTGCTTATCTTGGAAGTCTGATCATCACTAATTGGTTGGTGTCTGACAAAATCTCAGCACGGATTCAAAATTTTCGTTTGGCTTTTGCCAACTTACGTCACCTATGGCGAAGGCGAGATATCCTTCTATCAATTAAGGGATGAGGATACTGCGTAGCAATTCGTTCTGTTCTACTTTACAGCTGCGAAAGTTGAAGATATTCGTAAGCTACTAGAATTTGACCACAGAAGTCTTAGAAATATTTCCAGCATCTGCTGCGATCACCGGGTAAGTAATAATGAGGTTACACGCAGGCTATTAGGGAATGATGGTAAATCAGTTGACGAAGTTATGAATCTTCATCGACTGAGATGGTTGCACCACCTGTTGCGTATGCCTGAACACCGATTACCACGACACGCAATGCTAACCGGTGTTGGAGATGGTTGGGAGAAAGTTAGGGACGGTCAAACCAAAACGTGACACTAGTCCATAATGTCACTAATTTGTGATCTCAGCCATATTGATAGATGCAGACTACTTGGTTGAGGTCCACGTGACTATCGTAACCAATGGTTGAAGACTCTGGATGACATGGCTCAGAATCGATCACAATGGAGTAGGTGTATACAATCTTTGTCTTCGCTTAAACTGTGAGATTAAAATCGATTCATATATTTCTTTCTACGTACTAATTCTTTGTTCCTGTACTATGTTCTTATATGCAATCTCTCTTTTATATATTACCACCACTGAAGTAAACTACTCTTGTGAATTTTGTTTTTATCTTGTTGTGCTAATGAGGTGTGGCAACTTGGACCGATGCACATATGTGCCTGGTCCTACGTTGTAGCTGACTGACTGTCTCACACTAGTGATATAACTTACACTATTACTATGAATAATACTAGTACAAATACTACTAATACAATAATACAAAACATTATTGCACATGAATCTATGTTCTTCAATATACTGATCATATATCACTTATCTATTCCCAAGTTTCACAATTCTGTACACAATGATAAATGGAAGTTAATGTGACTCGTTATTGGTCAATGAATTAACAACACTCGATCTACTCAATTCACATCATTGACAAATACAATTGATATGAATCCAGTCACTAAACTGACCATCGAATTCTCTGAATTCAGTACCTCGGATTGAATGTTCACACTTCAAATTACTCGGTTTGAGAGCAACATTGAATGTGAGTGTACTATTTGACGACATTATTGTAACCACAATATGAAGAAGACGAATGTTTGTAGTATGTGAAAATGTAGTGTGTGAATACTGGAAAGTGTATTTGATTCCGAGGTTGACTTGACTTAGTACGAGATATCACTAGAGAGCTCAGTCGCAATGTGATCTGCCAACAGTGTGACTGTGTGTAATTACGCTGAATTATGGACTGATTGGAATTGCAATCGATCAGTCATTCGAACTGGTATTGAATGAATGGTTAGTAGGCAACTGATCAACTCTGATATTCGGTGATTATAGTTAGTTCCTTGGACTGATAATGATTGAGGGATCTGGTAGAGATGAATTTTCGATTATTCGTTGATTGTCACAGGTTCGCTTGACGAAACACACAACTGGTATTTGACTAGAAGTGACAGCTCATCATTTCAACTCTTCTAAATACATTTTGTCAATAGAAACATATTAGAAATTAAGCCACACTAATTAGGTGGACTATTCATCCAGATAAATCTGATGAAATCTCTCATGATCTAGAGTTGGTTGGATGC
The DNA here is from genome assembly GCA_946903255.1 of Schistosoma spindalis. NCBI lineage: Eukaryota > Metazoa > Platyhelminthes > Trematoda > Strigeidida > Schistosomatidae > Schistosoma > Schistosoma spindalis. The sequence continues at coordinate 40,413,703 of OX336418.1, forward strand.
GGAGAAAATAATCGATAATCTCCAGGTTACTGTAGTATTCATGTTTATTCTATCATTGTAACAAACAAGTTTGAATTCTTCACCTTTAAATTAGAGGGTAGAAAATATAGTTCATGTTAAGGACATGTGTACATAGTGATGATTATGAGTTATATTCACATTGTTAACTGTTGTATAAATCAATGATTGTCATGATTTTGTGTAATAAAACAATAGGATCTACTTGTAGTTTACTTCCGACTAGATTTGTAAATGATTTGTATTTGTCTGATAGTACGTAATAATGTGAGTGAATAAATGATTAATGATTTAACATGTTTGATATCACTATTTGTGTTTGTCTTAACGTGAAAGAGGAAATAGCATGAAGTTGTATGTTAATTATACGTTTTAGAATTTTGAAGATAAACACTATGATTAAGGTTATCCTCCTAACACACTTTACGAAACTTGTTGTGTATTGTCAACTACTTAAATGTAGTTCATATATTAGTTGTCCTACTTCTGAACATTATCTTTAACAAAATGTACATATTACCCTGAAGAAGTCCAGACAAGTTAGCTAAACGAAACGTTGGAATTATTTAAATTTTAATCGCTGAGATTATTTCAAAGATAATTCTCATATAAAATGTACATTAGTTTTTTTATTAAAAGCTGAAAATTTCGATAGATTATCGAAATAGTTTTCTCCTATTGCCAACAGGCTGGATTCCATAAGGATCGATCTTGTACAGACCAAATTGCAACACTACGGATCATTGTGGAACAATCAATTGAATGGGATTCATCAGTATACATTACCTACGAGAAAGCATTTGATAGCATGGACAGGACAACATAATGTATCATTCTTCGACACTACGGCGTGCCTGAGAAGATATTCAATGTCATACGAAATTCCTATGATGGATTAAACTGTGAAATCGTGCATGCAGGACAATTGACAGACTCGTTCAAAGTAAAAACCGGTGTCAGGCAGGGTCGATTATTCTCCTCCTTACTCTTTCTCCCGTTGATCGACTGGATCATGAAAACGTCAACATCTGGTGGAAAACATGAGATACAGTGGACAGATAGAATGCAACTGGACGATCTAGAATTCGCAGATGATCTGACTCTTCTATCGCACACGCAACAACAAATGCAGGAGAAGGTGACCAGTGTAGCACCAGCACCATCAGCAGTAGACCTCAACATACACAAAGGGAAAAGCAAGATTCTCCAATACAACACATCACACAACAATCGAACCACACTTGATGGAGAAGATTTGGAAGATGTGAAAGCCCTTACATATCTGGACAGTATCATTGATGAACACGGTGAATCTGATGCAGGTGTGAAGGCACGGATCGGAAAGGCAAGGGCAGAATATTTACAATTGAAGAATATATGGAACTCAAAACAACTCTCTGTCAACAAACACCAAACTCAAAATTTTTAATACAAATGTCAAAACGGTCCTACTGTATGGGGCACGAACTTGGACAACTACGAAAGTCATCATCCAGAAGATACAGGTGTTTATTAATAGTTGTCCACGTAAAATACTTCGGATTCGTTGGCCAGTTACTATCAGCAACAACTTGCTGTGGGAGAGAACAAACCAGATTTCAGTGGGGGAAGAGATTAGGAAGAAGTGCTGGAAGTGAATAGAACACACATTGCGGAAAGCACCGAACTGCGTCACAAGATAAGCCCTCACATGGAATCCTCAAGGTGAAGGGAGAAAAGGATGACCGAAGAACACATTACACCGAGAAATGGAGACAGACATGAGAATACTGAACAACAATTGGATCGAACTGGAAAGGAATGCCCATGAGGGAGTGAGTTGGAGAATGCTGATCGGCGGTCTAAGCTCCATGGTGAAGGTAACAGGTGTAATTAATTAAGTAATAAAAACACCATCAGTATGTAGAATACCATTTCGAGATATATTAGTGATTTTATCGATACATTTATTTATTGTGACTTTGAATCGCTTACTAATAGAATGAATTGTATCTAATCTTTAGATATCCAGAGATTTATCTAACATTAACATCGCATTAATTATGTAAACATGAAAATTAAATTGTGATAATTAATGAGGACAATGATAATAATTCTTCAAATTATTGTGAAATACAATTATATAAACATTAATATGAATTGATGAATATCATATTTCTTCTGTATGAACTTATTTTCTCAACACATTGTTGATTATTTGATGGTGACAATAATAATGTGTTATCTCTAGGCTTGATTTTTAAGGAACTACTTAAAATTAGTGATATTCAGGCACAATTATAATCATTGATCATTGAACTGTTCATGTGACGACTGACATTTAAATAATAAAGACCAGTGAATAATGACTATCTGCAAAGTAAAAACAGAGAATAAATATCTTTGATGGACGAAGAGTACTAGTTAAAGACAGTGTCGGCTGAATCGTTTGGAACATACAGTATATATGACCAACTTACCCATACCTCACTGAGCAGTATCTATTGGCGCAGAAGTGATTCATGAAAAAATTGGTGAGAAGCAAACCAAGATGTGGTACCAGTCCATGAAGACTCTGATTATTGAACTGAGTAATGCAAGTCAGTGCACACTACCTAGTTTGAGTCCACGCTTTCCTCGTAACTATTGGTTAGAGATTTTGTATGACATGGCTCACAGTCATTCTCAATGGAGTAGTTACATTAACTCTTTATCTCCCATCAGAACCATGGCTTTAAAATTACCTTACACTTTTTTATTCGATGAATTAATTCTTGTCGAATCACATTCCCGAATCTTTTTTACTATCAATAACACTACTATTACTTCTACTACTTCGGTGATCATCTAGACTATTTCATTTCATTCTAAAAGACTAGTATTTGAACGAAGAATATTCTTTTCGATAAATTCTCTTCAGGTTCTACAATTATATATCCAAATTAATAATCCGAAAAATGGCCAGTTTAAGGGTAAAGTACATAGTTTAAAGCATGTGAATTTAGAATTGTGATAAATAAAATACAATAAAATTGTGCATGTTGTTATGACTCATAAAGAATGTTAACTTGAATCTGAGTATATGTTCAGTGAGATTTTAAGATCTATGATCAGAATAAATATGGGTCAAGTAGGGTGAGAAAAATAATAGTGCAATTACCATCCGGCGTTAAAAGATTTTTGTATTGTCCTACGTAGTCTCTGAGTTAATATTTCACTCGCCACATCCCCTCTGAATTGTAAACGCATGAACAGGGATTTCTTCTTCACTGTTTGTATTTCGCCTATTTTCGCCTTCGTGATCATATATTTAGTTATAAACTTTCTAGGGTAGCCGTTCTCCCTGAGAGTATTATGCAAGCTGTTAAGCTCTTGTTCAACTATATCAGCAGAACATATAGCGCGTATACGATAACTAAGGGTTTTGATCAGGTTTCGTTTGTGCTGTAGAGGTACAAAGCTAAGAAAATGGGTATACTGCCCAGTCCATGTACTTTTTTGTTTAAGTTCCTTTTCAACGACCCGTCCGCTCTCTTAGTCAAGAGAACGTCCAGAAAAGCTATTCGGCCCTCATTCTCTTCTTCTGATGTAAACTGCATGGCTGGATGTACTTCATTAAATCGCCTAAGAACCTCTTGTGGTGACGTATTATCTTTACACAGGATGAACGTGTCATCCATGTATCTACAGTAAAATGTGAAGTTTTGAATAATCTTTTTCAGTGGACCATTTTCTATTTTTGCTAGAAAAATATCAGCTAGTATAGGGCCTAGTGGTGAACCCATTGCAACCCCATCTGTTTGTCTATATATTTCACCGTTGAACTTAAAATTCACATTCATGGTGCATTTGAGTAATAATTCTTTCACGATATTAATAGGAACAGTAGTCTCGATTTCGTTTTCAATCAGTTGTTCGCCTATATATTCTACAGTCTCAATGAGTGGGACGTTTGTGAATAGCGATGTTACATCCAATGACATCATCTTTAGACCCAGCGTATTTGCATTTTTGATTTTATCAACAAATTGGAACACATCCTTAACACTATATTTTACAAGCTTTTCGTGTAGCGGTTTCAATATAGTTACCAACCATTTAGCTATAGTATGGTAAGGAGAGTTATACATATCTAAAATAGGTCTTAATGGGATCCCCGGTTTGTGTACCTTTGGCAATCCATACAATCTCGGCAGATAGGTTCCTACTGGTTTAATAATTTCATATAAACTCGACGAGATGGTCTGTTGGTCCCTGAGCTTCTTCAAAGATCTGGTAAGCTCATTTTCTATCTTATTATTCAAATCTTTCTGGTCAGTTATTTTTTGATTATTAATTTGGATATATAATTGTAGAACCTGAAGAGAATTTATCGAAAAGAATATTCTTCGTCCAAATACTAGTCTTTTAATATGACTGGGATATTTAAACGATTAAAATGTTGTGAACAACTCATTTCATTCTGTTGTTATGGTGTGATAACTTGAGCGGGCAAACTTATGTCCCATACTCACTGTTAATCATGAGTGACAGACTTAAGTTAAATATGGTGACTTTACATGTGATAAAATTCAGTAGCTGTTTGTTCAAATGCTTCTCTTAGCTGATTTATTTTTTGATTATTACTTTACGATTACCATCCATTCGTACAATCCGACATTGGTTAGTATCGTGATCTTGGTCACACTGAAAGTTTATCAAGTTTACAGTCTAATCTTAATTAAAAAACAAAATTCTTGTCATAAGTTTGTGAACAAATAGTTTTGTTGTAAACATTTATCATTAAACATCATTAGTCACATGATAGTTCAGATAACATGACAGTGAAAATAACTAGAACTAGAACAGTTAGTAGAAAACATTTACAAAATTTGCATTATAGAATAGATGAATAGTTATTAGCAGTAGAACTAATTTTGGAATTGTCGGATGAATCCTAGAGATGTTGTGCATTCCGTGACTCGAACCCATCATCGTTCGACTTAAACATCACTGCGTTATCCAGATAGCCAAGCAACTGTTCAAAGAGTAAGCGTTACGTTTTGGTTTGACTGCCCCTAACTTTCAACCGTCTCCAACATCAATCAGCATTACTCGTCCTGGTAATCGGTGTCCAGGCACACATAACACGTGGCCAGCTGAGACGAAACACAGTTCTAAATTCTCTTTTCTACTGCCTCCAATCAACTAGTAAATACTTGGATTACGTTAAATATAGCATTCTTTAAAAGCTCTTATATCAGCTAGTGGAAGCTTTACTAGATTTTAAGAGCTTTGATTAATAAATTTGTATGAAAGATTATCTGATACATAAACATAAATTGGAATAACATTTAACTGTTATGTTTTATTAAACTTATCCTAATAATTACAGCAAATTATCTTTGTCAATTCTACTTAAGTAATAACATATTTTTGTAATATTTGGACAAATATTAAGATAATATGAATTCACCAGTTTTTTTACATCTCTAATAGAATCATCAAAACCCATTGATCCATTGAAATGAAAGATAACGTTCAATAATAAGAACTGGTAACTGTGATTAATTATAACATTAGAGGTTATGAATAAGGTTATTTACATAATAAATTACTAAAAATGTGTTGTACAAGAGTTTGAAAGAGCTGGGATAATAATTATTTAGAACCGGAAATTGGTGACATATCTCGCATATTGATTAAAGAAAACCTAAATTTATATAAATGATACAGTTCACTGACTGTTAGCCATAAACTCAATGCATGAGTAGTTCCGATATGGATGAATTAGAAATAGTTGAGTACAGGTAGGATAAAACTAAATTATTTGTGAGGGGGGGGATCAAAGGGAATGAACAAAAATCTGAATTTCTCTAGTAATGATACGCTATCACATGTGAATTTCTGAAGATTAACCATAGCAACTGCATTGATACAGTAGCGAAATTAAATTCTGTTGTTCATTAATGACATAAAATGTTTCAAAGTATCAACTATATGACAGCTATTGTCTGTTTGTTTAAGTAACGATTTGGATAATTCTGTTAATAGAACTCTTATTACTATCATCAATGTTGCTTTCTATAGTTCCAAACTAGTTCTACCTGTTATCTCGAACAACAGAGAAAAGGTGCAAAATGTGAGTAAGAACTTTACTTTAAAGTTGGTCAGTATACAGAAAATCAAGTATGTGACCATAACCTTCTATACTAAATATAATCAAGTTATAGAAAATAATCCAATCAAAAATGTGACAACGGATCTTTTTCCAAGATTATTCTTAGTGATTTCTATTCAATAATGATTAGTCTAAACATTTCCTGACGTTTCCTAAGCCGTGAAAGACTTTGACGAGCGATATTCCTTTGACCCATCAACAAATATGTTAGTGAGTTTTAAAACATTCAGTAATATGCAATCAAGTGGAATGCACAGATAGATGTTTCCATTATAATCCTAACTAAATTACTTCCCAACTGATTTAAAATGTAGGAAAATTTTGTTTATCTAATATTTTTATACCATGAACAAGAATCCAGGAATGTGGCGCTCCAATCTGTACTGTTAATAAGTTGCAGTAATTTAATAATTTACAGTGGAAGTAGAAATATTTCTCTCGAATATGCAGTATAATCATAAAATATAACTTTACAGCCTTCAAACGTGTAAAAATGTTACATTGGTAAATCACATGATCCAGTTAATGTTTAAATGTACTGCAAGAATTCAGTTATTCAAAACTTTTTGTAGTGAAATTTTGTGATGTGTATTACTTATACGGACAGGTATAAGTAGTTTGAACTAGGCTTGGGAAGTAGAAATTTTACTGACAAAAAAAGAAAATGAAGATAAAAGAGAAGAAAACTGAAAGTAATCAAGGTAATAACAGGGATGAAGAAATGATGAAGTTTGTAAGAAACATTTCAAAGAAGATGTGCTAATAATGTACTTAATGTATTTTGTTGAGATAGTATGTGATTCGGTTATCCTCACCAAATCTTCGCTCACTATAATTTTGTTGGGTTATTTTTAGGTTCATTCTTTGTGAACATTTTCAGTCTCCTAATTATCAAACTCTCTTTCTACACTTCATTCTAAGCGTTCAAATTCAACTCATTTCATGATATACGTGCATGCTGGTTTCACATTCAATTAGTTGATTATTGATTAGTGCTTTTTCTCATATCTTCGTAGTTATTTAGATCTAACCAACTTCTGTCAGCTGAGTTAAAATGTGGCTATTTGCGTAAGTGCATCAACATCACGTTCAGTATACTGAGATGTTTGGTAGTTGGAGGTAGGCAACAGGTCTTTGACTTGGGTTTCACGCTATGTATCATTTGTAAGCAAGGTGTACCTGTATTCTTGAGGGAACTGGTGCTAACTAGCAGATTTGAATTAAACCAATCAATTGTAAATATCTCAGTCCTTCAGTATGTCGATTGCCACTCAAATAGTTCGGCGTAACATCTCAGGATGTAGAAATGATTGATGATTATTCGAATCAACCAGGAAACATCAGTTTCCATAAGATTGTAGCTATCCATTGTTAATGAGTGTCAAAAGTCACGATGCCTATATCCAGGATTTCCTGTTGATTATCTCCAACCATTTGAAATCCTAGTATTATGTAGCCAAAATGTATCCTACTGCCTTGAACATATACTTAATCTGAGAAATCACCTGACAGACTAAAAATTATTCAGTGTTGAAGTAAATTCTATTACTCTTTCCTTTTTCTAAATAACAAACAGTTTTTTCCACGTTGATAACTTCTTCGTCAACTAGCAATAAACCATGATATCTATTTGAAATCATCGAATACCTCTTTTCCATTCATGTGTCCATAATAACAAGAGAAAATAACATTTATAGTAGTATAGTAGTATAATTTCATATCTATTTTAATGTAAAAACATTGATTTGCTTTGGCAAATGCTTAATAAGAACACATATTTTATTATATCTACGTCTATAGGACAATACAAATCGGAATCTATGTTTGGGTTTAGACGTTCAATACTAAAAAAATAACACATGATATGAATGTATTTATCAAAGAGAAAACAAAGTCAACTAAATACAATAGATGTAATATAATTGATGCCAATAAATTGATGTCATCGTATTGATTTCTTTCTCAATAATTGGTTTTTAGAAAAACAAAAAAAATGGTTTGATTTGTTTAATCTGGTTTGCGTTTTTCTTAGCAAGATTTTTTTCCACGGGATGAGGTTTTTGAGCCTATGCCCAACCCTCCTCTTTTGTCCGGGCTTGGGACCGGCAGGAACTCTAGAAGAGCTACAGGTGGAGTTATTATTAAAGAAAACAATCAAACCTATAAGAAAAGATGAATAGTGGCTAGCAGTGGAATCCAGTGAATTTGAATTCACTTCATTGCACAAGTGGCTATCAGGACTCAGTAGCTGAGTGGATAACGCGATGGCGTTTGAAGCGAATGGTACTGGGTTTGAGTCACAGAGTAGACATCAACTCTGAGATGCAGGTACATCCATCTGACTAGTCCCGAAAAGGACGAAACGCGCATCCCGGATTCTACTACTAGCCATTATCCATCTTTGCTTATAAAGTTTGTAAATTAAGGCAATATCGAGGCAATACGCTCAGTATGCATATATGCCAAGAACAGACTGATCAATTGCAGTCTTAAACCTGAATGGGAAGATCCAAGCAAAACAATACCAAGTGAATCAAACCTATAATTCGTTTTATATTTTGTATTACTAAAGATAATATTATAGAAAGTTATTAGTTGACATCTTATTGACATGTTCATTGTTTCTGTCTCGGTTTAAACAAACTCAGACATTAGTTTATGATACCCCCTCCCCAATCGACTACTCGAGCGAGAATACAAGAGTGAATGAGAAAGTGTATTGGACTACTGAATGAAATGTACCACTCTATCTTTAAGAAATTGACCCACTGACCCCAATGAAGTGCATTTGACCTTTAGGCCACTTCTGGTTGCCATCGATTGACCTTCTGCTACTTCTTATTTGCTTTCTATACCAAGCACTTGGATAGTTATTTGTTTTGAGTGAACATCAGAGGTTACATCTAGCTGGCGAGTCCTATAAAGTATAAAATGTCAGTCGTTGATTTAATTAGTAATCACGTTACTGGTAGTTTGTCATTCTTATATTCACACTTTTAATCAAGGTCCGTATTAATATACACTAAAATATTATTTAGGAATAAATATAATTATTGAATGCAAGGGACAACCAGACTAGTTATCAGTCAGATGAAATCTGATATATTATTCGACTTTCATAGGTCTCTTGTTTGGCAATATACAGGATTAATTAAATAAGAATTGATTAGTCATAAATGTTTCTGTACTGTTTATGATTCATAGGATATCTCACCGCTGCTGTAATTATACAACATTGACTCTAAAACTTATATCTGTTTGTGATGTAGATCGTGTTTTGATTTCCTTTCAACTGATTCCATAGCCGACAAACAAACGAACAAACATTTCGGATAACTAGAATGTACCAAACCGTGTAGGAACAGCTATCTAATTTTATGCTGAGTTCAAATGGTCTGATAATTTATGATAAGAACTACATTCATAACATTCTCAGATTATATTAGAAATTTTAGTTACTCCTACTAAACAAAATATTTTTAAACAAATGTTCACACTTTTTTTCCTCTTAAGGTCACGTCACTTAGCAGAAAATCATTATACTAACTGATCAATAAAGCAGTAAGGTTACGAAAAAAAATCAATCACAACTCTCCTTTTTTTTCCCATTCTATCCCGAAAATTGAATTTATCTAATAGGAACTGACTTTTATGGGCTTTTACTCATAGAATAATAAATAAATAGCAGAAAAAAGATGCTCTAAATGTTCATTTTAGAAACAACTTTTCATTACTCTCTTGAAGTTCTTGTCAGAAATATACTGATTTGTCTCAGGTAATGTTTGTTTAGGCAGCTTACATGTTCATAATAATAACGATACAAAAATTACAGCGGAATAATTCATATGATGATATAAGTATCTTACCCGTCAAACAATTTCGTTTTTATCTGGACTCAATAATTTATTGGAAAATGAATTAGTTTTGAAGTAAAAAGGGTACTGGCTTCATGTCTCGATGTGAACTCAGCAAGGAAATGCAGCTTCATCAATTGATGAACAAAAAAAAGGAAGTGAAAATCACGTCTTAGATAGTACTACTAGCCATAACCCATCTATTCTATATAATGATGATTATTTCATTCAGTACTGTGAATTTTGTTATTGAATTCTCAACAGTAATTTTGTAGTAATGCAACAAATTGTTTAGAACAACAATTAGTAAATGATATTTAAAGCTCAATTTCAGCCACTCATCTTCGGTTGTAGACGTTTTCTACGGCTGCTACAATGTCCATTTTTATCCATTGTATATTTTATGTCTCACATTAAGTGTAGTTTCATCTCATCTCTTCAAAGAATGAACAAATCAGACAGCTTGTCACCTACTTCAATGTTCCCGTTTGAGATTCCCAATATTAAGCTGTGCGACAGGTTATATGAGTTTTTAGAAAAGTACAGATACCATTCATTTTCATTCGATTAAAACTACTCTGAAATAATAATTTTTATTAGAACACTTGTAAAATAGTAAAACAGGTAGTCTAAACGTTTAAGCAAAATACTCTCACTTGTGTCATGGAGTTATATTTTCATGTTTCGAAACCCGAGCCTTATAATGAGATCCTAAGAAAACGACATATATGTACAATTCTTATGAAGGAAATATAATGGGTCACTAAATATAATTGTTCAAGTGCATGAGAGAAAAATATTAATTTTTATGAACCAACAAATCTGGTTTCAATATCCATACTTACTTACTTACTTACGCCTGCTACACCTCGTTGAGGAGCAAAGGACAATCCACAGCATTCTCCATCCAACTGTGTCCTGGACAATCCTTTTCTGTTGTTTCTAGTTGCTATTCATTCTTTTCATGTATGTTTCCAATTTTCGGCACAGTGTGTTCTTTGGTCTCGAGAATATTAGCCAATCAGAAGACAGCTAGAATAAAGTAAAAATATATTAGAACAAACTAATGGATTACAGTGGTTATACTTATTTTACATGATTTAAAAACTTGTCATATTGCACACGGTATAAAAATTCATAATTTCCAAGTACCTGTCGAGTATATTTACGGAAATGATACTTACCCAATCCTCCTTTATACTACGTCCCCTGTTGTATTTTCGCTTTCTCACTACCGTTTCATCTATCTACACGATACATCCTACTCCTCCGAATGATTGGTGTATACGTGTTATTTTAGTTGCACATATGTCACGGCAGTACTCATACCACAGGACTGCTGAAGTTTCAGCAACAGCTGCAAACGCCGCAGCCAGTGTTACTGGTGTCTTTATTACCCAATTTGCAACTACTATCATAATCTGCTTTAGTTTCAGTCGCGATCGAGCGAAGAAAGTCTCCGTTCGAGTAGACGTTTTCCTCCAACATGAAGAACAACGAAATGTAATCTCACCACGGTGGTCTGCACACTTTATTGCAGTCGCACGTACAAGAACTTTTCAGTAGTCCCATATCTTGTAGCCACTCAATAATAACCTCTTCTCTAAAATACGCTGTAAATCGATCATATGTGAGCATCAGGTGTTAAACATGGCTCCGTGACCTTGAAGTTGCTCAGACACTTCTGATTGGCTCGTCCTTAAATTAGAGTCTCGCCGTGTGTCCTATACACCTCCAACGTCTTTTATTATGTTTCTCTTCAACTAGAATCTGGTTTGTTCTCTCCCACAGTAGACTGTTGCTGATGGCATCCGACCAACGGACATTCAATATCTTACGTAGACAATCGTTTATAAATACTTGTAAATTTTTTGTAACAGTTGTGGTGTTTGTCCAAGGTTCAGCTCCATGTAGTAGGACTGTGTTGACGTTCGTATTGAAGATTCTGAATTCATGTTGACTTTCAGATAGTTGTTTTGATTTATATATGTTCTTCAATTGTAAAAATGCCACCCTAACTTTGCCAGTCCTTGCCTTCACGTCTTCATCGGATCCTCCGTGTTCACCGATGATACTACTGCTCAAGTACGTAAAGATTTCCACCTCTTACAGAGCTTCTCCATCAAATGTGATTGCGTTGGTGTTCATTGTGTTGTATTTGAGGATCCCGCTTTTTCAGTTGTGTATGTTGAGGCATAGTGATGTAGAGGCATCTCTTACACTGGCTGTCTTCACTTGAATTTATTAGTGCATATGGGATAGGAGATCCAGTTCATCTATGAAGTTCAAATCTTTAAATTGATCCTGAGCTATCCATAGTATTCCATACTTCCCGTTTGGTGCATCTGTCAGCTGTCCTTTATGCACGAATTTGCCGTGTGGTCCTTTGTATAAGTTCTGAATAATGTCAACAATCTCAGGAACTCCATAGTTTTGAAGAAGTTTACATAACATTCTCCTGTCCACATTGACAAACGCTTTCTCATAGTCAATGGAGTTGATGTACAGTGACGAGTTCCATTCAATTGATTGTTCGACGATGATCCGTAGTGTCACAATTTGGTCTGTGCACGACCAACCCTTACGGAATCCAGCCTGTTGATCTCGAAGTTGGGGGTCTACTCAGTCTTTCGTTCGGTTTAGTAACACTCTGTTGAACACCTTTCTTGGTACTGACATTAATGTGATGTCTCCGTAGTTTTCACATTTGCCCAGATCTCCTTTCTTTGGTATCTTGATAAGGTGTCCCTCTTTCCAGTCTGTTTGTGACACATGCTCTCCCCACCATATCTTCTTGAATAGAACGTGTAGCATACTTGCAATTACTTCGATGTCTGACTTCAATGCTTCGCTTGATATATTGTCAGGTCCTGCTGCTTCCAACTCTTAGTTTGCCTGATGGCTATTCTGATTTCTTCGATCGTTGGTGGAGCGACATATATAGGAAGATCTGTAGGTGCTGCTTCGATACCCGGTGGATTCGTTGGATCCGGTCTATTTTAGAGTCCCTCAAATATTCCACACATCTGTTCATCCGTCCTTGAATCTCAGTGATTGGCTTGCCTTCTTCGTCCTTGACCGGTCTCTCTGGTTTACTATATCTCCTTGCTAGTTTCTTCGTCGTGTCATATACCTGTCTCATATTTCCTTCTCTTGCAGCTTTTTCCGCTGTCGTTGCTAGTTCTTTCACATATTTCTGCTTGTTCGCTCTAATTCTCTTCTCCACTTGCTTGTTTGCTTCCGTGTATTCATCTAGTGACTTGACTTTCTCTTTTCTTGTTCGGCTGTTGTTAATTGCTGTCTTCTTCTTCTTCCTTTCCTCAATCTTGTCCAGGGTTTCCATAGAGATTCCTTCCTTGTGATTATGCTTCTTACGGCCCAGAACCTCCTAACACGTCGAAGTTAATGCTTCTTTGATCCTTTTCCAGTTGTCCTCCGTAGGTTTGGAACCTGTTGTTGAGATTTATCTTGAATTAGTTGAGTTTGTCATTATGTCGAAGGAAGGCCGTGCTGAACCTATGTAATGCTGTTTCCCCAGTTGTCCAATGCTTCCTTAGCTACAGTTTCATCTTGGCAACCACCAGTTGGTGGTGATCTGAAGCTATGTCATCTCCTCTCCTAGTTCTCACATCTTCCAATGACCTTCTGAAATTTTTATTGATACAAATGTGATCTATCTGATTCTCAGTAGTGTGGTCTAATGAAACCCATGTAGTTTTGTGTATACGTTTGTGTGGGAATATTGTAAAACCTATAACCAATTTGTTGAATGCACACAGATTTGCAAATCTCGCACCATTTTCTCTCCTTTCTCCCAATCAGTCCATGTCGTCCCATAATATCTTTATATCTATTGCTGTCCATTCCAACTTTGACATTTAGGTCTCCCATCAGGATGGTGAGGTTTTTTCTTGGGTACTTCTCTATGATTGATTGCAGCCTATCACAGAACTGATCCTTAATTTCGTCGTTACTATCACTGGTGGATGCATAACATTGGATAACATTCATGGTGATTCCCTTCTTCTTTGTTTTGAATGATGCTTTGATGATTCTGTATCCGTGAGATTCCTACCCAGTATTTCGTGCTTGTTCAGACAGCATTAGAGCAACTCCCTGAGTGTGTGGAGCATTTTCCTCTTCGTGACCGGAGTACAACAGCATCTCTTCCGTATCTATCATTTGCTGTCCAGCTTGGGTCCAATAAGTTTCACTGATTCCAAGTACTGACAACTTGTATCTCCTCATTTCTGTAGCTGTTTGACTGTTCTTCCCAGTCTCCCATTCCATGTACCTATAAAAATTGTTGCTCTGGTTGCTAAAAGTGACATCAGCCTTGTGAATTCTGAAGAATCTCGGCTTTCATCCTGAGGCTTCATAATTCTTCCTTCAACTCCAAGGGCAGGGTATAAATAGTTTAATTTATTTATTCTGGTTGGCGTTTTTTTAGCCCAATCCTCCTCCTTTACCCAATTTATTTATTTTATTTTATTTTAACACAGATATTGGTACAAGGAGGCATCAAATATATATGCGCCACACAGATCTCATTTGATATGTGTGAGGGCTGTGATACTGACCGGGTTCCCAAACCGAAGCAGGTGGTTTTCTTAGGGGGCCACACCTCAAGCCTTCGATCTGAAGATTTGATCCACAAGGCAGTGGAGCATTGTAAGGAAATGCAGTCCCATGGAAGCCGGTGACCAACGATTGGTCTCTCAGGATACTGGAGCCCATGTGCACCATTGATTTGGGATCCGGTTAAAGCGCCAGACATTCGCTTTTCGTCCTCTCATTTTCGTAAACAACAGTAATGCCACGAGAAGGCAGTGAGTAGGACTTCCCTGGCAGAGGCTATGTACGCGTGGCCATGTGAGAGTATTTCGAGAGGGAGAGCGGACTCTTTCCACTCTCGGCCTTACCAGAATCGTCAATAACTCTAAAAAAGCTATAGTAGGAGTTTTCAATCTCTTATTACAACAAAATAGTCAACAAAAAAGCTAATTACACATTTCAATAGTTGAAACCATGAGTCAATTGAAGCTAGATCACCATGGCAAACCTGGTAACACTGGACGGCCGTTTTGTCCGAGTATGGGACTCCTCAGCAGTAAGCACCTACCCCCTGCAAGATTCGAAACCAGGACCTATCAGTTTATCTACTAGACCGGCATCCGACGGTGTTAATATCTAACTTCAAATAATCCACGAAATTGCGTCACCGTATACCATTGTGTTCAGTGACCTGACATCTCATAACTGACGTGGTTGAACTCCAGTGGTCACGGCTTCTCACTAGAACTCCAAGAAATGCCTCTTGAAGTCAGTCACTAGTGAGCAGATGATTATTATCAGAAGGGACTGATAGGTTCTGGGTTCAAATCTGGCGCGGGGGCGGGGTCTTGGATGCTCACTGCTGAGGAGTTCCGCAATAGGAAGAAACAGCCGTCCAGTGCTTCCAAGTTTTCCATGTTGTGTTCTAGCTTCAATTGACCCATGATTTCAACTATTAAATTTACTAAAAAATCTCCACAAAACCCCTTCTGATAATTACACATTTGTACTTTATATTAGTTATTATATCAGCATATTTACAATCGACTGAAAAGAAAATAAATAAACAAAAGAAATTCAACACCTGAAGAAAAAACAAACAAAAGAGTGGGGGGAAGAATCATTCAATATAATTTTGATCTAGTTAACATGTATTTAATGATTAAAACACGACTAAGATAGTATGACAGACATATGAATTGAAGGTCAAATAATGAACTATATTTAATATTTAATTAGGATTGGATTAAATTAATGTATTATTTCGACCAATTATATTTAAAGAAAAGGTCATTATATTATTTTCTATATAGAATAATAAATAGAAGTGACCAATCGAAATAAACTACTTGTATTAGATATGATTTGTTCAAATTGTGTAATTTCGATTAGATTTACTTATTGTGAAGGTTTGTGATTGTGAATATTATTCATAATGAAGATACCTTCAAATTTTCAATATAATAATTTCATGTATAAATTTTTCGTTATTAAATACTATTTGATTTATTAATGAAATGGGAACTCTTGTTGGACAATGGTATAATTTAGGAAGTAATTGTACTGGATCCGTTGGAGAACTAAATAATTGTGGATATTCATCTAATCCCAGTGAAGAATTGATTGAACAAAATTGGGATACTGAATCGAATAATTTATCATTTCCCTATTGGATGTCCAAAAGTAATCATCAAACTATGGATCTTGATGAAAGATCATTGAGAACATCATTTATGAGTAGTCTTATTTTGGATATGCAAGATTTTTCGAAAACTGATATTTTTACAGAAACATCTAATAGTCATAATTCTGCAAATTTACTTAGTTTAACACAATTATTGGGATTAAGCCGTCTAATGAATTTTATTATGTATAAATCTCGTCAAACTAATACAGATGCTGAACTTGTTGGAAATGTTCATCAGCGTTCATTTACGGATTATATTTTTGCACAATCTCAATTAGAGCGAAAAGCTAGAAGGCGTAGTCATTACCCTATATTAAAAACTTTTTCCTATTCAAATTCACTAAATGCTAGTTTAACAAGTATAGTTGAAGCTGATCATGTTGTACATTCTAAATGGGATACAATTGAAAGTTATTTCAGTAAACGAAGCAGACGTCGTCACTGTAACAGTGAAAGTGGTTTATTTTCACTTGAAGATAACTTATCCTCACTATTATTACAAGATATTGAGAATACTAAGAATAAGAATGATAATGAAAAAGATAAACAAAATCTAAATACTAATATTACAACATCAATACATTTAGAAGAAACACAAAATATTTCACCAACAAGCTTAGACTTGAAAACAAATAACTTTGAAGAGATGGAGACAACCGATGAAAAAGCTTGCTCATGTTGTCCATCCGAAGATAATTGCCTTTCACTTATAAATAAACAAAATGAATTATTAATAATAAACACAAATGAAAATGATACTCAATTTTCTCTGTCAGCTGAAAATCAAAATCCTAATTGTATAAATGAATTACAAAATGAAATATCTTTAATAAATGCTACAAATTCAACTGAATCAGACAATGAACAGAGTTTATTACATGTTGACTCTTTTCCACCTGTAAATAACATTGTGAATAAGCCAATTACACGTTCGTCAACATCGAAAAATATGAAATTAAATAAATCTGTATCATTTGCTGATGAAGTTGGGAAATCTCTAACTGAAATATTTACACTATGCGATGATGATGAATTATGCAATGGATTTTCAGGTATCATTTTGAATTGTTTAGTTTTTGTATTTTGTAAAAGTACATTATTATTCTTTTTTTCTTTATATTTATTTACAAACTGAAATCAGCTGAGGAACTGTTTAAAAAGTATAAAACACTGATGCTAATCTGTTAGGAAAAAAGAAATCAATTTTCTTACTGAACTAATCTACAAAGTCTATTCAACTATGTAATAATCTTATACTCATTAATGACTGACTTCAATAATAATCCTTGTCATTCTAGTGAATTCATGCTTGATGGAATTCAATCATGTAATAGATTCATCACATAAGAATGTTCATGGTTTAACATGAAGAAGTTTACATTGAGAAATTTGAACTTATGAGTTCTGTCCAAAAGGTAACAAGTCTGTTATACAATGTGGAAATCCTGGCTTCGAGATTTGGGAAGGTTAGAGTTTATACTACAAAACATTCCAAAACTAGGCCCACAACAGCTGTCTAGTGCTATATGGTTTTTAACGATTCCTCAGCTAATTTCACCCAAAATTTGACATCAATCAATGTAATCACTGGTCACTGATTTAAGACGTGTTGGGAGGTGTAGATGATTTTGTCTGTTCGAGAACAGCGGTTAATGGTTGAAGTTGTGAGACTGCTCGAAATCAATCACAATGGCACAGATGCATTTATTCTTGATCTTCTTATAGATATTGAGTTCCGGTATTCCTTCATACATACTTTCTCACTCTTTCTTTTCAAGCCATGTTCTCAATGTTCAGTCCTTCCTATCATTACTACTACATATTTTCGACTTCCTATTCATTTTATTAATTTTTCTCCTCGTGCTTGGTTAAAGATGAATTTATCCCAGGTAATGCGTTAATTATGACTGATTGATTGACATCAAACTAATCCGTGAAACCTAGCTAACTCAACAAATAACTGTAGACAGAACATAAATCTTCAATATTATCTGATATTTTGTTTACAGTTAGTAACCGATTAGAAACTACTATTATGATGATCATATTTTAATTTCGTTTAATCATTTTGTTGTAAAATGTCTTCTCGTAATTTTACAACACGCAGTGTAATTAACCAAGGACTGATAGGTTCTGGGTTCGAATCCCGTGAGGCGGGATCGTAGACGCGCACTGCTGAGGATTCCCACAGTAGGACGAAACGGCCGCCCAATGCTTCCAGGTTTTCATGGTGGTCTAGCTTCAATTGACTCATGATCTCAACTATTATAATTAGTTATTGATTATTTAAAAATTAATTTTTTGCCGAAGACTTCATGAATTAAATGTTCTATGAATAATTTAAGCTGAAATGAGAATTTTAGGTAAGTTTGAAGAGATAAAATTACATGTGTTGTCTGTGGATGTTTGGTTAACTTTAAAGTTGTCATTTGGGGAATAAACTACTGATAACGAGAAAACGACGAATAGCTCCTTTGGTATAATTTGAAATTCTTTGAAAATTCAAGCATACAACCTTAAGACAATCAAATAGGGAAAATCTGATTTTTCAAGAGATCACGATACTTATCAATCACTTGGTCTAATCATTTGTCTATTTCATTCAATCTAAAATATATATTGCTCAGATATGATGAATAAAAAAGTACTCTGCGTGAGTATTAATGTCGGTTAGGTAAAAGAGTGAGTTTGAATATCTTGAAATGACAAATATAAATTATAACTTCACCAACGTTTAAAGAAATCGGTTCTCATTCGGCGGGATATGAAAATCATGAAATCCTTGAAATATGTTATAGTTCACAACTGAGATTTATATGATTATAAGCAATGAACGAATGACACGATTTGGAGACATTAGAACTACTTATTTCATTAAATATCTTATATCGCTGTCAGTATTTACTGGACATAAAACAAATAGACAATAATGAATGAACCAAACATTTTACAATCTAGTTGATTCTTATTGTGATATTATCGTCATTTACGGTAACAACTAATGACATTGTCCAAGTAGAGAACCATTTTAGTAAGATCGTTTTTTCAATGAGAATAAAAATCAATTATATAAGACAACACTACATAAGACAGCAATAACAAATTCTAATAAATTATTATCTATTTAAACACACAAACATTGGTATATAGGGACTGCATAGGGGTACCAAAATATATTTCCACCACATAAATCATTAGATTTTTGCATGAAATAGATTACTTCCTGGGTGCCCAAATCAAAGCAGGTGGTCGTCGTGGGGACTCACTCCCTCACCCTTTGATACAGAGATCTAATCCGCGAGGCAGTGGAGCAACGTTAAGATATAATCCACTTCATTTACATAAACCTTTAAAAAGATATTGTCATTATAAACACACAAGCTTTCTTTATTCGATGCAGTCCTAAAAATTGATAACACTATGATATTAACTTTAAACAACTGCATTACAGACTTTGTACTGATTACGTTTAGTCATTCAACACTTACTTGCTCACATATTTACTTATGTCTGTTGGCCCCCATCGAGGAGCATAGGCCGCTCTCCATCCAACTCTGTCTTGAAAAATCCTTTCCAAGTGTTTCCAGTTGCTATCCATCCTTTTCATATCTGCTTCCATTTCCCGACGTAATGTGTTCTTCAGCCTTCCACTTTTTCGTTTCCCTCCAGGATTCCAAGTTAGCGCTTGCCTCGTGATGTAGTTTGGTGATTTCCTCAATGTATGTCCTACCCACTTCCAACTCCCTTTCCTTATTTCCTATTCAGATGGGAGCCGGTTTGTTCTCTCCCACAGTAGACTGTTGCTGGCGATATCCTGTCAACGGACCTTAAGTATATTGAGTAGACAACTGTAGTGATTCTTCAAGTTTCAGCTCCGTACAGTAGAACTGCCTTGACGTTCGTATTGAAGATTCTGAATGCATGTTGACTTTCAGATAGTTATTTTGATTTATATATGTTCTTCGATTGTAAAAATGCCACCTTAACATTGCCAGTCCTTGCCCTTACGTCTTCATCGGATCCTCCGTGTTCACCGATGATACTACTGCTCAAGTACGTAAAGCTTTCCACCTCTTACAGAGCTTCTCCATCAAATGTGATTGCGTTGGTGTTCATTGTGTTGTATTTGAGGATCCCGCTTTTTCAGTTGTGTATGTTGAGGCCTAGTGATGTAGAGGCATCTCTTACACTGGCTGTCTTCACTTGAATTTATTAGTGCGTATGGGATAGGTGATCCAGTTCATCTATGAAGTTCAAATCTTTAAATTGATCCTGAGCTATCCATAGTATTCCATATTTCCCGTTTGGTGCATCTGTCAGCTGTCCTTTATGCACGACTTTACAGTCTCAAGCACACTATAGTGTCGAAGAAGGTTCCACCATACACTCTGTCAAATACTTTCTCATAATCAAGGAAGAGACAACACACTATTAGCAGTACCTGGAGCAGTTTTCAACAGAATATCGTTGAACTGGATGAAAAACTCTAGATGCCCAACTTTAACAGACTGGATTACTTAAGGATCGATCATGCACAGACCAAATCATGACACTACGGATCAATGTTGATCACTCAATTGAATGGGATTCGTCACTATACACGTAACACTAAACGGTGTACGATTTGGTGTCAAGTCACTAAGTTCAATGCCTGAATTGTAAATCCGAACGAGAGGATGTCATCTGTATCACTATCATCATCGGTGACCTAAAGGTAAAGGAGCTCACCTTCGGTCACTTAGCCTTAGGTTCAAATCCCGTTCCAACTTCTTCGTTCTTGTCAACCTGATAGTACCATTAGCCTTCACAATTAACGTGTGACTCATACTCAAGTATCCGGCCAACAAACTAAATGATCCCTTTTTTGTATTGATTAATATCGTACTATTTCTTCTTCTAGAACTCCCCAGCACTGCATAATGACCACCTCAAAGGGGTTAGCACGGTTCTATGAAGTAGTTTGAGATAGGAATATAAACTCATGGATTACAACTCAGTAATCTAAAAGGTAACGTACTCTCAGATAGAAGTGGAAGTTCTAGGTCTAATCTCTGTCATAGTTATGTGTCCTTATTCCTGATGGGTCTGAAAGTATAATCAGTCAACTGTTTAAAGTTTGCCCTATTGTTTTGCAGTGATCTGATTAATGTCAGTGAACTATATTCAAATACCTACTTTCTTAGTAGTCAATATGACTGGCTAATGAATGACACATTGATTTCGTTTTGAATTTGTTACTGTAATCTACGTTAACAGGTCATTTATCATCCGGTTTAGCGGTAAGCATTATTTATGATATAACCATATATTCTGAAACAAGTATATCTTTTTCTAGTCTCACCTGATATAGTTTACACTACTTTTAGTGAAATCCAATTCTAATTCTAATGTCAACTTTGATGAGATGATTTAATTATCATACTAAGATTAATATAAATCTGTAGATTAACTGACTATATAGCTTGTCATTATTATTCGCAATCATCTTATAAGTAAATGGTAGTGTAATTAACATTACTACATATTATTATAAGATTATATATATATATATATATATATATATATATATATATATATATAAACTCATTTATTTGATCATGTTATTAAATGACTCAATTAGCTAAATCTAAAAATCACTCGATACACATAAATCACACTGAATTGTTGTGATTCTTTTACACCATGTTAACATCACTTGTTAATTTTTCCTTGTTTCAGTTGAATAGTTCAGTATATTAGTATTAGTTAGTAAATAAATTACTATACAAAGCTTAGTCATTGGAAAATAAACTTGATCTTTATAACTGACTTCATTGTACCCCTTTCTCTTTTTTTACAACTGTAATAATTAGTGTTGTTTTAATCATGTAAGTTGGTTAAGCATACATATTGATATATAACCAAACTAGTGTATCATTCTATACGCATAATAATTGGTACATAGAAAATAAATATGATCGATAAAGGTTAACGAAGAAAACAATACAACATATTATACACTTCTATTTTATTAATTTCTTTTATATACTACTTTAGCATAAGTGGTATGATTTCGTTAACTAGTTATGGGAAATTTATCCAATACAAGAGATATGTTTTAAAGAATGAAGGTATGTTAATATAATTATCAATTAGTATTTCTTGGCCGTATAGAATAGGCATGACCTAAACCAAGATACATGTCAAGTTTGGTAATCGAGTTGACATTCGTTCATATTACTTTCAAACTCTTTTATTACTAATCAGAATATAGATTGTAATTTCTGATAAAAGATAAGCCATATTGACGTCGACAATGAGCTTCTTAGCCAACTTGGGATTTGATAATTAATGTCTCCATTTACTGAATATCAAATAATGTGTACTGTGACGTATTTATTAGCTTAATGATTACAATTTACTATTCGGTAGGCAAACTTTCCATTGCGTTTAGGAATTGGACAAGGTACTGACTACCATATGGTAGCCAAATACTATACAGAAGTGTTAAACTTTAAAATATCAGTGAAAATACTTACACTAAACATGTTCATCAATTAATTAGAATGCTGTTAGTTGGGGATAAAACTTATTCAACGTGAAAATGATTTAGTCGTTACACTTTTCAAATTATACACAAATATTTTGGTTCATAGAAGTTGAAAATACCTGACTCCGACTTTTTGTCCAATAAGTCATTATCAATGTTCACAAAGATCATTGAATTTCATAGCAACAAATTTTAAAAAAAATTAATGCAAGCTATAAATTAGCGTTATTATGAAACATTCTTTTATAATACTAAAAGCTATTGATTAGACACATGAACTGAAAGTGAGCTCATGATTTCAATTTTTATGCTTACAACTTGTTTTGACAGATTAGACTGATGTACCACAACAATGAATTTATGTAATATATCGTGAATAATATATATTCATGTGTATAGATTTATTTAGATATGTATGAACAGGTTTTTGTTATATTAAGATACGAGCTCTTAACATATCTCTTTAGAGAATATAATATGACACAATTATATTTATTTATAAATCTTTAACAGTCATATGCATGATTATAAACTTCATGATCCCGTCATGTAATATGGAACAGTTATATATCTTTCACAAACAATTTAATACATATCATAAAGTATAAAATAAACACGATACTCAGAGTGTTTAGTTTAAAACACGATAATTCCTATGTTAGTTAGTTGGACGCGATCAGTTGAAGACATTAGATCAAAGCTTTATGACATTTAATACTTTTCAATAATATGTTACTGCAGTCATGAGAGGATTAATCCCCTCTATAAGATTGAAATATATGTTTCCCAGTATCAGATTCAGAAATGTTATTGTAGCAAACAAGAACACAAGTGGGGACACTCGTCCCCCTTTAAGTAGTTGTTCTTGCGGTTGTTCTTCTTGCTGTGCCACGCTCTCCGCCAAAATGTCGAGTCTGCGGTACGCGGACCTCCATAGCTCCGGGCCACCGAAATCTGATATCCACCCAGAACGTTCAACGGCTGCGCTCCAGTGACTTGCTGAGCCATCTACCTCCGATTTCCGCACAACAACCGCACGTCCCTTTGCTCCTTTCTGTCGACAGCGCCCGCCACAGCCGACGCTGCCCCACAAGAACACTCCACTCGACGTCACCCCCCACACCAGACCACTTCATCTAGCAATTTAGATCCAGGTACACAACGACGCCGGCAGAACAGTACGCTCCCCTCCCCTCCTGGTTGACAGCGACATCAAATGTGATGGACGAGAACACAAGTAGCGATAATTGAATATATTTGAACACAAAATTACAGAATTTCTTAGTAAAATCTGAGAACCATACGGTAAATACTTCATTTGCAAAATATCAGTTAATCGTCTCAGACTTCATTGTTCCTTCATTTCAACATTAATCATTCTCTATTCTCGTTCTTTTTTCTTTGATCTTAAGCTTCTGCCGCCAGATATTTCACTTTCGATTGATGATACATATTACTTATATCTGTCGGTATCAGTAGCACACGCTACACATCGGACGTTGATGGCCCGGCGGGTCAACGGAGCTATGAAGGTCAACAGGTAGTAGACTCGATTTTTTGATGTAGAACGTGGCATAGACTACCTGAAGTCAGTATATTTGTGGTTAAAATATTTCCCTCTACTCTACTCTCCATCCGTGGTACATAATTATTCAACGTAACTTGCTTAGATTATAAGTGTATGTTTAGAGGTATTCTCAAAACATAGCTATATCGTAGGCAACATCTCGAAGCGATGCTATTTGTTCGATGAGATTTTAAGCCTCCATCACTTTAAGCAACATAATCATATGTAATTTACCATATGCTCAAGATGAGAACTTTTAAGTGATTATCATATCTTCAGTTGACAGTGTATTACTTTGGGTAGACAAAACTGATTAGTAGTAAATCTGAATTAATCAAAGTAGTAGTCACAAAACTACAAAAAATATCTAGGATAAATCGATAGGAATAACGCAATGCAACATGTATAACATCTCCTGTATAACTTTGTGACACCTATTAGACGTAGAATAATATCAATATTTGTGTAAAATTTAAAGTAAAACCTAACAACTGTATTAAACACTTACTTACGCCTGCTAGCCGTCATCGATGAGCATAGGCCGCTCACTAGCATTCTCCATTCAACTCTGTCCTAGATAAGCCTTTCCAGGTGTTTCCAGTTGCTACTCATCCTTTTGATGTCTTCTTCCAATTCCCGACGTAGTATGTTCGTTGGTTTTCCTCTTCTCCGTTTTCCTTTAGGATTTCATGTTACAGTTTGCCCCGTGATGTAGTTTAGTGATTGCCTCAATGTATGTCGTATTGACATCTATCGTCTTTTCCTGATTTTCTCTTCAGATGGAAGCTGGTTTTTTTTTCTCCTACAGTAGGCTGTTGCTGATGGTGTCTAGTCAACAGCTATATTAAATACATTTGGATAAACATTAATCAATTCCATGAAAGGCTTCATATCTCACTTTCATATGAGAAATAAAATATAGTTTTATCATCATTTATTAAATAATTATAATTGTCTTAAATTTCAACCCCTTTGTGTAGTCTCAGATACTTATGAGGTTAGATGGTTTACTTTAGTTGAGTAGATTTCAACTTGATTATTAGTTATTATTATTATTTATTTATTTATTTATTTATTTATTTATTTATTTATTTGAACACATAAATATTGGTACAAGGGGGGCACCAAATACATATGCGCCACACAAAACAATGATAATTTGAAGAGAAGGAGAAAAGAGAAAAGAAAAAAAATGTAATGAACGTGGGGAATTATAAAAAAAGGGAGAGAGAGAGAACAATGGTGGAGGAAACGGAAGGGTACAATCAGAAGAGATCTTTCAGTTAAGGAAGATACAACCACTTTTTATGAAGAAAGTAAGAGGTTACAGCACGATCGCCACTGGCTTCTATTCTGAGCCATATCTGATAACGTCTCTAGCCACTGCGTTACACCGTCTCTCGGACCCAAACCAGGGAGTCGTGAAGGACCAACAGAAGCTAGTCCTTTGCAGCTTTCTTTCATACCACGACACCATGTCATATACTGACCACCTCTCCGCTTTTTCCAACCAGTCCCAGAGTCGGCAAATAATGCACGACGTGGAATTCTCTGGGACGACATTCGTAGAACATGTCCAAGCCACCGAAGTCGGTGTTTCAAGATGGTGACACCAATTTCATTATCGTCTCTGTGACCGAACACTCGATGCCGAACCTCTGCATTACTGACATGGTGTTGCCACTGGATGCCAGCAATCCTTCGGAGACAACGATGATCGAACACAGAGAGTCGTCTAACATCCCCAACTCGGAGAGGCCAGGTTTCACAAGCATAGAGCAAAACTGCTCTCACCGTCGCGTTGTAGATCCGACATTTTACAGCCAGACTGACATCACGAAGGCGCCAAAGATGGCCTAGATTGGCATAAACCGCTCTGGCTTTCACTATATGTGCATTGATCTCATCACTCACACCACCACCAGCACTTATGCAGCTACCCAGATACACGAACTTCTCGACTACTTCAATCTGCTCACTATCCAAAGTGAGTACAGGATTAGAATCCTGCCAGTCTTGTAGAAGGACTTTGCACTTCGAAGGTGCGAAGCACATACCATACCTACGGACACTGATTTCCAACTGATTAAGTGCGGATTGCATGTCTTGGGCATTCTCGCACAGTAAGACAACATCATCCGCATACTCAAGGTCAAGAAGTCTTTCTACAGGCAACAGATCCACACCACCATTACTTACATCCGTCAGAGCTGTTTCCAGAATGTCATCGATGGCAAAGTTGAAGAGGAATGGTGAGATTGGGCAACCCTGCCTAACCCCACTGCTTGAATGGAATAGTGGAGAAAGGTGATTGTATGCCCTCACTCTGCCTGAGGTGTTTGTGTATAGGGCTTTTAGGATGTTAATAAACTTCTCAGGCACACCCTTCTTCAATAGACAATCCCAGAGAACAGTTCTGTCCAACGAATCGAAGGCAGCCCTGATATCAAGAAACACTACGATTGTTGGCCTTCGATAAGTATGGCGGTGTTCTAACACTTGGCGGAGGGTGAAGATATGATCAATACATCCTCGACCAGAACGAAACCCAGCCTGCTCCTCGCGAGTCAATCCTTCTCGGGTTCTGAACAACCTACGAAGTATGACGGAAGCCAATAGCTTGGACGCAATCGGAAGTAGACTTATCCCCCGATAGTTGTTACAGGAACAACGTGAACCCTTTTTAAAGATAGGGACAACTATCGACTCATTCCATGACGTTGGTACACTCTCTAGTTCCCAGATCTTTGTAAACAACGTCGTCAGTCCCTTAGTCAAAAAGTCACCACCATCTTTAAAAAGAGCCGGAGGTAAGTCGTCTGGGCCCGGTGATTTGTAACGTTTCAAGAGTTGGAGTTCCTTGCGGACTTCCGCCTCATTTGGTGGATCAGTCGTCACCGGCCATGGAGGGCAGGACAGTCTGACCGATGTTGCCGGAGCAGCAGGCCAGTTGAACTGCCCTTCGAAAAATTCTGCCCATCGTCCAAGACGTCGATGGATGTTAGTGATTAGCGTTCCGTCATCCTCGCAGATTGTTTCGCTCACACCAAACTTCTTGCTGCCAGTGGCTCGGATGAGTTGGAAGAGCTTCCGGTAATTACCAGATGCAGCTGCTGCTTCCAACTCACTGGCACGCTCCGACCACCAGGCTTCTCGGTCCTTACGCAAGCTTTGCCCGATTTCATTACGTAACATCCTTCGTCTGTGGTCAAACTCACGGTCAACCGCAGCAGACCGACGGGCTTCAATGAGTTGTAAGGAACCAGAAGAAACCCAGTGCTCGTAAGCGGGACGTTTCTCAAACCCACAACAGACTGTACCCGCCATTTTCATGGCGTCATGCAATTGCAACCAATGCTCATCTATACTTTTCGGTGGAATGGTAGCTAGCCTAGAAGCTAGCTCGGTTCGGTACTTACTAGCAACAGAAGTTGCAGCCAGCTTGCTAACATCAATCCTTTGGTGGCGGTCACTTCTTTGTCCACTGAAAAGGTAAGATTGGCGCAGACCAGAGCATGATCAGATTCCAGATAGGTACTCCAAAAGGAGCGGCAGTCTTGTACACAACCGCGCCAGCGGTAGCTGATCGCGATGTGATCAATCTGAGTCCAGGCTTGAGATGCAGAAGGGGGACGCCAGGTGGCACATCGGCGATGACTGTGTCGAAAGTTAGTGCTAGCCAGAAACAGGTTGTGATCTGTGCATAGTTGCAGTAGACGTTCCCCGTTATCTGTCCTGCGACCAACGAGTCCCCATCGGCCACCTAAACGACTCTCTTCTGTGCCTAGACGCCCGACCTGAGCATTCAAGTCTCCAGCTAGTACTACAATATCTGTCGAACGCACTTTCTGGAGAAGAACAGTTAACTGGTGGTAGAACTCGTCCTTGATTGCATCCGGGCTGCAATCTGTCGGGGCATAGGCGGAGACGACGAAAAGACATCGTTTCTCACGCCGATTTCTTCTCACTTTGATGGAACTTTCTAATCTAACAGCACATAACCGACTGTTAATGGGGATCCAGTCGACTAGTGCTGCCTCAGCTCTTGCGCTTAGTGCGACACCAACGCCAGCAAGACCAGACGAAGATGCCACAGGGTCCCCGGATAAACGCACATAAAACAAGCTTTTTGAAGTGACAGATGGAGAGCGAACTTGTAGTACTTCACCAGAGTCTTGAATACGGGTCTCGGATAGACAACACACATCAATATTAAGACTTTCCAAAGACATAGCCAGCCCTATCTGTTGTCCGACCTGCATAAGTGTGCGAACGTTGAAGGCAGCCAGTCTGAATGGTGCACGTGGTTTCAGAAAAACAGCTTCAGTACTCATACTCGGTAGTAACATACAATTTTCAACCAGGCAGTGACTTGAGAACGTTTAGATAAAGCTGAATTTTCACCATAGGCGAGCTGCTGTCTGAGTCGAAACGGATACAAAAAGTAGAAATAGGAGATAGTGAATAAATGACGTAGTAAATAATAATAATAATACCAGTCATTTCAATGTTAATCGGAGAGAAACGAATATTTTCTATAAGCAGATAGTTCATCATAGTTTTAGTGTGTGGGCTGTGATACTGACCGGGTTCCCAAACCGAGGCAGGTGGCTTTCTTAGGGGGCCACACCCCGAGCCTTTGACCTAAAGGTCTAGTCCACAAGGCAGTGGAGCATCGTGAGGAGATGCCGTCCCATGGAAGCCGGTGACCAAAAGTTGGTTCATACGCCATTTGTTCCTTCAGGATACTGGAGCCCATGTGCACCATAGAATTGGGATCCGGTTATAGCGCCGGACGTTCGCTTTTCGTCCTCTCATTTTCGTAAACAACAGTAATGCCACGAGAAGGCAGTGAGTAGGACTTCCCTGGCAGAGGCTGTATACGCGTGGCCGTGTGAGAGTATATCGAGAGGGAGGGCGAACCCTCCCCACTCTCGGCCATACCAGGGCATTTGGGGGCATTATTATTATTAGTAGTAGTAGTAGTACTTCTTAACTCAGTTTCGTTGGAATGTATAAAAGTGTTTCAAATACAAGTTTAAAGTAACGTTCTCATCAATTTTCTTTCCCTTTTTCGATTAGTTATATGGTGTTGAACTTCAGTAATGAGTTCATCAGATAAAATATATGATTCTTTGTTTACTGATTCTCTTTTTTCCTTTAATAATAACTTCAGACTATATGCAACTGAAAAAAATCCCTTTGAAATTGATGAAATGAATATTATTATAAAAGAGAAAAACCAGATGTATGTAGTTTTATTACAAAAATATCATTTGTCTGTATATATATGTGTTTTACAGTGAAATGTGTCCTTATAATCATCAGTTAATACATAACTATTGTATTATGTATATCCGGCTGATATATTTCTATTTATAAATTATCTTTCACGCTATACTTTTAATCACTAAATTTCTTACTTAATACAACTTTGCATAATTAAATTTAAACAATAAGATATCATTTCAATGGTTAAGATCATGAGTCAGTTGAAGCTAGACTACCATGGAAAATCTGGAAGCACTGGACGGCCGTTTTGTCCTATTGTGTGACTCCTCAGCAGTGAGCATCCACGACCTCGCCCCCTGCGAGGTTTGAACCCAGGACCTACTGGTTGCGCGAGCGAGCACTTAACCACTAGACCACTGAGCCGGGATCCAACGGTGTTAATGTCTAACTCCAACTAATCCACGAAATTGAGCGACACATCCACTATTGTGTTCAGTGAGTTACTATCTCACTGAAGACAATGGTAGGTGTGTCGCTCTGCTGAGGAGTCCCGTAATAGGACGAAACGACCGTCCAGTGCTTCCAGGTTTTCCATGGTGGTCTAGCTTCAACTGACTAATGATCTTAACCATTGAAATTACTACAATCTCCACAAAACCCCTTCTGATAATAAGGTATCATCACTACTTATTGAACTATAATAGATAGATGGATTAAAGTTAGACATATTATTGTAGAACTATTAAAAATATTCACTGTGCTACAATCTACTTGAATGACTCTTTGTATTATATAATAGTTTCATTAAACAAACAGGCAAACCAAAATGAAACGGTAGTCTACATGTAGATCTGAATTAAAAAATCTGTTTGTTAAATTCTAAACTAAAATCTATACACATTACAAATGTATTTCAGTAGTAATTTACACCTCATTTATTTGTAGCAAGTCTATTTTAATCAATAACAGATTACCTTAAAGTATCAACATTTTTATAAATTTTATTATAATAATCTAATAATAATTAGTTTTTCCTGAATAATAATAATAATAATAATAATAACAATATAGTTTACATGAACCTAAATCTTATATCACGTGTTCTATATAATCAACATAAACATTACTAGTTATATTAATCAACAATGAACTATGAAAATAAAACACGATTATCCCTTTGAACTCAAATTGAATATATTTATAAATATAAAGTAATATATAGTTAATCAAATATACAAACTATCAGCTATTGTGTATACAATTTTGTTTATATACGGTAACATATGGTATGACATATCTGTGGTTTACATTAGCTTGAAAAATACCATTAACAAAAACAAAAGCAACAACAACAATAACATTTTTGGCTATATTCAGGATTTTTATAGCATTATGATTTTCCAACATTTTATGAACTAAAATCAAATGATGGATAATGTCTAGCAGTGAAATCTAAGATGCGCGTTTCGTCCTATTTGAAACTGATTAGCTGGATGTATCTGCATCCTAGAGTTGATGTTCACTCCTGTACTTGAACTAAGTAATGTTCACTTCAAACGCTATCATGTTATCCACTTGCTTATCTTTGCTTAAAAATCTTATGACTTAAAGCTATATCGAGGTAATCCGCATAGGATGCACATATGTCAACAATGGAAAGATACAAGTAAAACAATACTAAGTGAATTTAAAATCAAATGGTTTCTAACTAATTCAACCTGTACATTCTCCTATTTAATGTCATTTCAATTGTGATTTAGGATTACAATTATTCATTAGTTTATTTATCTACTATGTTTCTTTTCAGTGTTCTTTAAATTTCAGTACATTTGCAATAGAAAAAAAGTTCTTTTTTAAATGAAATGATTCATTTCCAATCAATGAATTTAAGGTACTCTTCTCTTTAACAAATTTATTTCTAATAATAAATAGAACAGAATACCTATAAATCTTATTTTCTTTTAATAATGAAGGATCGATACAAGGTTAATAATTATTGAATATTAGTGTTTGTTGAATAACTGTTTCATTATAATAATGAATATCTGAAAACTCACCGGGGAAAAAAACTCAATACTTTCCAGTCTCATACCAAGCATAATACTATAAAGCTACTGAGTCGAGATTTAAAAGTCAAAATTTCCACCTTTGGTCAATTCATGATATAGGGAGATTGATTATGAACACAGTTAACTCGAGTGCTGTTAGAGGTGTGAGGGCAGTTTTCACTTTCCAGTCGCCCTCATCATAGAAGGGTTCTTCTGAAAGTACCTGAAAAAAATTGGGTTAGGGGTGGTCTTATTAACCTGAGAGCGTGACCACAGTGCCCAAGGGACAACTACTTAAGGTCGTTTACACACGACCTTCTTGTGAGTAATTTTCGTGTGAGCTCGTACTTGTTGAGACCTTACCGCTGGAGACAGATATCCGTGGAATAAGGCAGCGTGCATTTTTAGGGATGACCTTTTCTAACCCCACCCTTTTTTATGGGAAGGCAGCATCGCTGTTGTGCTGGTTGTCTGAAAGGAACACCTTTACTACCGTCACACCTCTGTACATTCAGCAGTACGACTTCTGCCTCGGATCTTGGGTTTACTGCTTTTAATCTTACCTCTTTTCAACCGACCTGTCTGGAATGGTAGGACCTTAAGGAACGGTTGTCCCAGCCAATATATCTCGATTGGTCCATTACGATAGGCAAGCCTGACCACCACGTCAAGGTAGCAGCAACGGTCGGGCGTGATATAGAGCGACTGACATCAATACTATCGGTGGTATCTGCCTTCTAATATAGCTAAACTCCATTAATCATAGATTCTTATTTGAAAGTTGAGTATACTATTGAAAATTAATCGCTTGTCAACATATAATTACCAATCAGAATAAAAGGTGTTCAAAACACAATTGAATTCTTTTTTAATTAGGCATATTGCTTATAGATACCATGTGTATTCTTTAGTTCCTTACTCTATCCATTCTACTTTGGTCATCAAATTTATGCTGTTCTAAAAAGAAAAAGAACATTAATATTTATAATTGATAAGAATTTATTAAGTAAGCTTACACTATTCATTTAAAAGATGTTGAAACTCATAGGTGAACTTTGACTTAACTGAATACATTCAATTATTCAAACTAAGTCGTCTTGACTCTTTTTACTTTAA
The DNA here is from genome assembly GCA_946903255.1 of Schistosoma spindalis. Lineage (NCBI taxonomy): Eukaryota > Metazoa > Platyhelminthes > Trematoda > Strigeidida > Schistosomatidae > Schistosoma > Schistosoma spindalis. Next base: position 40,446,447 of record OX336418.1, read on the forward strand.
TTCCCAATTGAAATGTTCTTTTTTTTACATCATTTTACCATGTGTCACAATTTGTCTACTGTTTTTTTCTTGCAGTATTATTATTATCTGATAAACATTGTATTTTTGATAGACAACAGCATTTCCCCATACACATAAATATTTGTCACCACTGCGGATACAAAAATTTAGTGATATATGCGGTGGTGGAGAATATTTGTAGCTCGATATGAAAATTTTGAGGGAGTTTTATTCTCTAGGCTGGATGATTTATTCGTATATCTTTCATTATCTTCCTTGACAACATCATCAGCACACACTTCAATAAAAAGTGAATCAATAAGAATTCTCTACAGGTGATTGGATGCTTGTTCTGTTGACCTAGAATTTAGATGGTTATTGTTCATAGGTGTATGACCGTTTTTTACACATTTGTTTTGATTGTTTTCATTCCTAACCTTGGAGCTGTGTATCCTCTCCTCACCAGCTAATAGATCTGGTCAAGAGACAATGAAATTTCACGATGTTGAGACTGCGAAGATTTGTAGTTCAGGAGGATGATTTGGGTGGAGTTTCGTTCTCTGAGCTGAATGGTTTGGTCATGGAGCTTTCATCGTTCTTCGCAACGACATCATCAGCACAAACTTCAGGTAGAAGTGAAGTGTTTGAATTTCTTTACCTATGACTCACAGCTTGTCTTGTAGACCTATTGTTGGCCTTAACGTGTCATTGTTTACTTCTTTATTTTGTATCTCCCATTATTGACTTGATTCTTGGTCCTATATTTGTCTATAATCTTTCTGATTGGTTGATAAATCGGATCAATTTCATGATCTTAATCATTGAAATTACTACTATCTCCACAAAACCCCTTCTGATAACAATTTCAATGTGTTTGTTAGTTACTGATTGACCTGAGTGCCAAGCTTCTAAAAATACTCTAGTGTTTTTAGAATTGCCTCTATCTAAGATTTCAACATTTTCCAGGTTGAATGTTTTCCTGCAGTTGTCCACATGCATTGATATAAGCGAGGATATATTATGGCGTTTGACCACTAACTGATGTTCGTGCAGGCAGAGATGAAGAGGGAGTCCACTTTGTCCGATGTAGAGTTTTTCGTAGTTGGGACAATTTATTTTGTAGATAATGTTTGGTTTTTCTTTTATCATTTCATCCTTCAGTTTGCATATAATTGATTGAGGTGATTTTGTTAAGTTGTATGCTACACCGATTCCAAAATGCTTCAACAATCTTGTTGTAATTTCTGATATGCCTTTTGCATATGGTAAGACAATCCGTTCGTTGGTTTCTGTACCTGATTTTGTTTCTGCCGATGCATCTGGTTGGTATTTTTTGATGTTGATTGGGTAGTCGTTCTTTTAAAAGATAGTGTTTAGATATTTTTCTTCACTTTTCCCCGCTGTGTTGCAGTGTGTCCTCACCCTCTTGAACAGAGTTTGTACGCAGTTGATTCTGTGTGCTCTTGGGTTGTCGCTACTGTAATTGAAAATTTGATCTGTTTGGGTCGGCTTCCGATATACTTGAGTCCCCAGTTTCCATAGGTTGGTTCTGGTAATTAATACATTCAAGAATGGTAGTTTGTTGTTTGGCTTCTGTTCTATTGTGAACTTGATGTTCTCGATGACGTTGTTGATCAGATTGTAGGTGTTTTCCATCTCATCCTTTTTGACGAGGACGAATGTGTTGCCTACATAATAAATCCAAATTTTTTATTTGATCACTGGTAAAATCGAGGCTTCCAGTCTCTGGATCACTGCTTCTACAATAAGTCTTGATATTGATGATTCCATCGATTTTCCTTTCGTTTGTTCGTATATTTTGTTGTTTAATTGCAAATATGTTGTTGAGCATAAATCGATGAGTTCTAGTAAACTTTGACTTTGAAGTTTCGTGTACTTTGAGATATTTGTGTCGTTGATGAGAAGCAGGGATAGATTTCCCTTTGCTAAACTTGATTCGCTGGAGGTAAATATAACTGTCACATCAAAGGATATCACCAGTCTGTTGTCGTTGATTTAAATGTCCCTAATTTTATCCAGGAATCGGATAGGAGATTTGATCGTGTGATTAGTTGAATACAGTAATTGTTTCAATATTTGTGAAAGTTTTCTTGACAAATTGTACGTTAGCGTTCCTGAGAGTGCTACAATTGGACGTAGTGGGATGTTTGGTTTGTGTATTTTCATGAAATAATGTAATACGTTCCAATGGTAGACAATTCTTTCTACTTATTTTAATTATACCAAATCGATTTGGGAAAAGTCGATCTCAAATGTGGAAGCTTTATAGACATTCTTTTGTTTTTTTTTCTTTATTACGTAAGTGAAATATTGAGATCATTGAATTACTTACTTACTTATCGCCAATGAAGCATAGGCCGCCGACCAGCATTGTCCAACCCACTCTGTCGTCGGCCTTCTTTTCTAGTTCCATCCAATTGTTGCTCATTCTTCTCATGTCTATCTCTATTTTCCGGCGTAATGTGTTCTTTGGTCTTCCTCTCCTCCTATGGCCTTGAGGATTTCGTGTGAGGGCTTGTCTTGTGACGCAGTTCGGTGCTTTCCTCAATGTGCGTACCATCCACTTCCAGCGCTTCTTCCTGATTTCTTTCTCCACTGAAATCTGGTTGTTCTCTTCCACAGCAGGTTGTTGCTGACAGTGTCTGACCAACGGATCCGAAGTATTTTGCGTAGACAACTATTAATAAACATCTGTATCTTCTGGATGATGGATTTCGTAGTTGTCCAAGTTTCCCCTCCATACAGTAGAACCGTTTTGACATTTGTATTGAGAATTCTGACTTTGGTGTTTGTTGACAGAGAGTTGTTTTGAGTTCCATATATTCTTCAATTGTAAATATTCTGCTCTTGCCTTTCCGATCCTCGCCTTCACACCTGCATCAGATTCACCGTGTTCATCAATGACACTGTCCAGATATGTAAAGGCTTTCACATTTTCCAAATCTTCTCCATCAAGTGTGGTTCGATTAATGCCTTCTATGTTTTATCAAAGAATCTTTTTTTGCCTTTGTGTATGTTAAAACCTACTGCTACTGGACATGTAATTTAGCAACTCTATCTCGTAGAAAACTAACTCACCACAGAAAAAAAAAATTACTTCAAACCATTGAATTCAACAATAATATTTATCATTAAATTTATTCATAAATTATATAATAATTCATATTCTTTCATTTGTATTATATTACAGAATTTGATACATTTGACAATTACAATTTTGGATCTATTAAAGATTATAAACCATATGATATTCAAAATAAACGTTCAAAATTTCAAATCTTTTATGGTGATGAATATTTTAATGATATTGAATCTCCGGGTAAAACTCAAAATACACATGAAAACAATAATAATAATAATAATAATAATAATCCATTAATGAAATTCAATACTACTGATATTGAATCACATTATATATGGAGTTTAACATTTTCTCAACCAGCTTCACGTTATTATGAATTTAGACAAAAACTTGAAAAATTCAATATATCATTAGAAAGTATTAATATAATACAATCCAATAATAATAATAATAATAATAATAATAATAATAATAATAATAATAATGATAAACCATTAACATCTTCTATTAAATTAAAAGGTACTATAAAAATTAAAAATATTTGTTATGAAAAATTAGTTTATATACGTTTAACTAAAAATAATTGGAAAACATTTATTGATTATCCAGCAATATATAGTTCACAATTATCATCTGGTACATGGTCAAATACAAAACGTTATGATACATTTATATTTAATATTATAATAGAATCAGATCAACAATATTTTAATCCAAATGATAAAATTGAATTTGCTATTTGTTTTATTGCATTCAATAATAATAATAATAATGATAAAATAGAATATTGGGATAATAATAATCATGAAAATTATATTATTGAACAACGTAAACTTCATCCACATCTATTGAATATAATGAATATAGATAATTCACAATCATCTAATCTATCTATTACACAAACAAATGATTTATCTATAATCGATAAATCAATAAATATAAATAATAATACTAATACTACTACTACTACTAATAATAATAATTGTACTATAGAATATAATATACCATCTTATACATTAGATTGTCGACCTAATTTTGATGGATTCACATCATTTACAAATTATAGAGCATGGAATCATTTCTCTGGTGAAACAAGTTATTATTAATATTCTATGAATAGTCATTGATTTATTCTTGGTATTATTATTATTACTACTTGGTTTGTTTGTTTCGCCTTATTATTTTCGCCTAATATTTCTTTGTATAATTATAATGACAATAATTTATTAATTAATGAGAATAGTCATGAAATCATTTATTGAATACAATTTTTTTTTATTTTTAATGAATAATTCCAATCTATTTCGAAGTTCTCCTTTTTTTCCTTTCTTTTCTTTTACTGAAGGAAAAACGAAACAATAAACCGCTCATTTTTATTCTTCATAACGTAGATGCCCTAATATTGTCTCCCTTTTTTTTTAAAAAAAAATCTTCGTTTTTCTTTATTCATTTCTTTTCTATGTTTTTTTTCTTATTTTGTATTTCAGTGTGTTGTTTTTTTTGTTTCTCCTTCATATTGTAGTTAAAATAGAAAATAATAGAGTTTTTTTTTAGTAGAGTTTTTTGTTTATATTTAATCGTATAGGGTTCAATAATCGATGGAAACAAAAAAAAGTACTGGTCAAAATTCAACTAATATCTTGTTGTTATGCCTAGGGAAATATTTGAACTTGTCCAATTAGAGGTTGATAAAAATCAATCTAATCCATTGCTATATTATTAACTTGAATTAGAAATGTTTTATTCACATGGAATACACTAGTTTATCTATACATATGATTATGTTATGAAATTCATAGGTCAATTTATTTTAGTTATTTTAGGTGTGTATTTAATGTTTACTTGTTAATATAAAGAGCTACAAGTTCACTTTGTCATTTTAATAATACTAAATCTAATAAATCATGATAGAAGTGCGTGAATCCTGGACTTTTATATTTCTGGTGTATGTGTAACTCATACCTAGAAAGAAGAAACCAGCAAAATGTCCCTTACGGATTAATGACATATGATCTCCACTGAAAAGACATATGACTCCAGGGTATGTGTGACGCTAAATTAGAAAAAAGCAATATTCACAAAAGTTTACAAACTTTCGTAATTGAAACAGGGACTATAACGTTTGATTAGTGTTATATTTGAATTCATGTGACTTTAGATTTCTATATCTTTATAATTTCTTAGGTCAGTGGTGAGCACTGAAGACAACTTCTATACTAGGACAAAATAGTGATTTCTAATTTTTGATCAATCCTCTGATAACATTCATAGAGTCATTAAAATTCAAAGAGTTATTTTTGAGATGATGGAGACCTTTAACTCAGATGGACGATTTTGGTGAAGTTTCGTTCTCTGAGCTGAATGGTTTGGTCGTGAAGCATTAATTGTTGTTCCCAACGAAATCAACGGCACAAACTTTAGGTAGAATTGAAGTATCCGAATTTCCTCACATGTGATTAACTGCCTGTCTTATCGAATTTGATCTTGATTGGTTAATACTGACCTCTAACATGTCATTGTTTAAAATGTTATTTTGATTATCACTTCCTTTGATCTGATTGTTGATCCCAAATTTGTCCACAATTTTTCCAATAGTGTTGTTCAGAAGAAAAATGAAAGCTTCAGGATTAAATTACCTAGTTCAGAAGCGAAATCCCGCCAAATAGAGTTATTATACAGCAGTATTCCTCAACAGAACACACCCGTTAATCCACAATGGTTCAAACCTTGAAGATGAATTATTTTCAAACCTTATTAGAACACTATTTCATATCGTATTATGCTTCAAGCAGTTCAGCCAGTTTTATGTGTTAAGGTGGAAATAAGATCACAGGAAAAATTTTCCATAACTCATAACGATAAGTAACTTTGTTGCATGAAACGACAACTGATCGAAACTAGAGCACCGTGAAAACTTCGCGTCATTGGACATGCGATTCGTCTTATTATTGGAATACATATTCACAAACCTATCACGGGTAATAGAAATTAGGACCTCTAGTCTAGCATACTGACGCCTAACCTCATTGCAAAATTGAATAATCATATTCATGCATTATTATTGGTACAATGTTGTTATATTGTTGGTTGCATTCAACCATATGAATGACTTGTGATTTGTCTTACAATAATAGTATAACCTTGATCATAATTAGTTTATAAAGTATTTTTTAATGAAATAAATTTAACTCAAAACTCACATATACAGTACACTTTACCTCTGTAAATACACACTTTATGTATGAATCAGTACCTTGTGATAAAGTACACACCATTGAAGAAAACTGCATTGTTAACAAACCATTATTTATTTTTAAGCTAATATTTTGTTAATGTTAAATTTATCTTTTATAACCAGGCATATTTTAACACATGATTGTATTCCATTGATTATTTTGTAAGAGTGATTAATAGAACAATGTTTTTCGGATCTTATTTAATCACCCTAAATAAGTTGATGATATAATAAGTTTAATATTGTGTTCCTTCTTAATGAAGAAATATGAATATTACTTCGCCCCCAAATGACCTAGGACGACCGAGGGGAGATTCAGCTCTCTCTCTCTCTCTATCGAAATACACTCACCGCCAGCGTAGTAGGACGAAAAGTGGATGTACGGCGCTTTAACCGAGTTGATGGACATGGGGATCCACCTAGGGGAGTTGGAAAACCCTGATTCCAAACCAATGGTGCACATAGGCTCCAGTATCTCGAGGGAACAAATGGCTTACGAACTTATTGTTGGTCACTGGCTACCATTCGACTGTATCTTCTTACGCTGCTCCACTGCCCACTGCATTAGACCTTTAGTTAAAAGGCTCAGAGTGTGGCTCCCTAAGGAAATCACCTGTTCCGGTTAGGCCACCCGGTCAGTATTCCAGTCCTCATACAAATATGTATTTGGTGCCTCCTTGTACTAATGTTCATGTTTAAATAAATAAATAAATAGAATATTACTGTTAGTTATGAAAAACCGATCTCAAAAATCCGAATAAGACAAATGACACAAAGTGTTATATAATACATTATATATATGACGTATAACTCTAGGATTACTTGTTTAATCATCGAGACAATGATTAGCTTTCAGAAGCAAAATACAGTACTCTTTTCGTATTGAGCAGAGAATTATTGGTTTAAAAAATGAACTTAATTGAATTTATCAGTTAACAGGCTACAGTATACTCACTTACTGAACTATAAATACTAATCAGGTATTGAAGAAATACAATCGCTAAGAATCAGTAAGAGGAGACTGTACTAAATTCATCTGCTATTTTTTAAAGATGACTTTACAAACTACATTACTATGAATAAAATTATCAGTTTCAAGCATCTTTATTTACTTATTGTGAGGTTCAACAAGATTTTTGGTAATTTTAAAAATCTCATACTAATTTTCCTACTAATATGATAACTTCACATAAAGAGCATATAACCCAGATATTACCAAGATCTGTTACATAATCACAAACAAATATGTTCAAATTATAACGATTTTTCAGTCAATAAAATTAGTCACAATTCAATTCTCAGTATATTTAACGATACGGATGTCATCCTCCTTCTAATTTTGAACATTTCTTCCTCCTTTTAGAATTTATTTAACCGTATACAAGTGAAATATTTTACTTACTCAAAAGATTAACAAATATAAACTTGAACTATACAAAAACGTATCTTAATTGATCAAACTAGAAATTCTCCTAATCAATAATTACAAGTAACTTTCAAAGCCTACATAATAATCTTTATGTATACAAATCACATTTGTTTAATGTTAAATAAAAGACAATTAAACCATGGAAGTTATTCTCTTCTATTTTCTTTTTTCCTTTAAAAGATACAAACTTTGTTAATGTGTCTTATTTCCATTGATATTATTATCGGCTAAATATATTATGTAAGACAAAAACAACTACATTAATGTCAATATACAATGTATAATGTATAAATGTTAAATCAGACTTACCTATTTTATTTGTAACCAAATTCATTTATTAGACCTGATTGTATCTAGGTCAAAAATTATTGAAATATTTGTATAGATTTTTTTTGATATACCGTTTATTTCAACCAGAAAAAAAAACATTGAATATTAAGCTAGAATTTATTTGATTTATAGTTTAAATAACAGAATTAAACTATCATAGACAAATATAATCGAAACAAACCCTTAGTAACAAAATGTCAAATCATTATGTTAATAATATTGAAATACTTATTTTAAGACATTTGATTTAATGAATAATCAAATGTTCAAGTTAGACATTAACACCGTTGGATGCTGGCTAGCTTAGTGATCTAGTGGTTAAGTGCTTGCGCGCAAAACTGATAAGTCCTGGATTCAAATCTCTCAGGGGGCTGGATCATGGATGCGCACTGATGAGAAGTCCCACAATAGCATGAAACGGCCGTCAAGTGCTTCCAGGTTTTCCATGGTGATCTAGCTTCAACTGACTCATAATACCAACCATTAAAATTACTTATTTTAAGACAATTGATTTAATAAATAATCAAATGTAGTTTGAATAGTGAATTGCTTGGTTTGTTAAAAAGCTCTCAAATATAATCAAGTTGTTTATTGTATAAACGATTACCACAACACGTAATGCTGACTAGTGTTGGGGATGGTTGAAAGAAATTTAGGGGAAATCAAACCAAAACGTAGCATCATTCCGTAAAGTCACAAACGTTTAATTTGAACTATGTTGATAGATGCATACTACTTGGTTGGGGTCCGCGTGACTATCGTAACCAATGGTTGAAGACTCTGGGTGACATGTCTCAGGACCGATCAAAATGGCGTCCTATATACACTCTTTGTCTTCGGTTAAACCGTGAGATTAAAGTTACTTGATACCTTTCTTTCTACCAAATAATTCTTTCTTCCTGTATTATATCATTATGTACAATCTTTCTTCTATACATTACTTCTATTGAAGTGACTACTTCTATGAATTTGGTGTTGATCTTGTTGTGCTAATGAGGTGTGGCAACTTGGACCGATGCATATATGTGCCTGGTCGTACGCTGTAGCTGACTGACTGACTTGGTTGGAATCTGCGCGACTGTCGTAATCAATGGTTGAAGACTATGGGTGATATGGTATAGAATCGATCATAATGACGTAGATGTATACACTCTTTGTCTTCTCTTAAGCCATGAGATTAAAATTACTTGATACCATTCTTTCTACGAACTAATTATTTCTCCCTGTATTATATCCTTATCCTTTATACATAACTACCATTGAAGTTACTATTTCTATGAATTTGATGTTCATCTTGTTATTCTAAAGAGGTGCGGCAACTTGAACCAATGCATATATGTGCCTGATCCTACGTTGTAGCTGACTAACTTATTGTATATTAGTGTTACAAATTTGCTGGTTATAGGTTTATTAAATATTCGATAAAAATGAAAAAAAAAGTAATTGCAATTAAAACTGAAAATCATAGTGAAATCATTAAAATATCAGGGAGTTAATGAACAACGGATTAAATTAAGTATTATATAAATTACTAATAAAAAGTTATCTGATACAAACAATTATAAACAACTTTATCTCAGGTAACATATGAATACTATATGTATATTATTGTTAGTATAAGAAGATTGCTCAGATTATTTGATTTATATTGCTGATTTTAACTGAACACCTATTTAAAAACAGTGAGTAGTGGAAATTAGTTTGGCTTTAGCTTGAAAGTCTACAAATGTATACACCCATGCATACTAACTAGGTCAATTGTTGAACGATTAGGTTTCATTGTAAGTTTGAAATATTGATAGTTCTCTTTATGTAATGAAAACAGAACATTTCCAACTTTATTGTCTCTATAGGTCACGGAAACCTACAAGAAATACCTGAATGTTATTTTGATGATATTTAGTATCATATATTTTAATGGAGTTCAATTGAATAGAATTCATTACTCTACATCAAATTTATTGCCTACGAAAAAGTATTTGATAGCATGGACAGAACAACCCTATGGAAGCTTCTTCGACACTACGGCGTGACTCAGGAGATAGTCAATATTATACGGAATTCCTACGATGGATTAAACTGCGAAATCGTTCATGGAGGACAGTTGACAAACTCCTTCTAAGTAAAGACCGGTGTCAGGCAGGGTTGGTTATTCTCCTTCTAATCTTTCTCCCGTTGATCCACTGGATCATGAAGACGTCAACATCTGGTGGAAAACATGAGATACAGTGGACAGATAGAATGCAACTGGACGATCTAGAATTCGCAGATGATCTGACTCTTCTATCGCACACGCAACAACAAATGCAGGAGAAGACGAACAGTGTACCAGCAGCCTCATCAGCAGTAGATCTCAACATACACAAAGGGAAAAGCAAGATTCTCCAATACAACACATCACACAACAATCGAATCACACTTGATGGAGAAGATTTGGAAGATGTGAAAGCCCTTACATATCTGGACAGTATCATTGATGAACACGGTGAATCTGATGCAGATGTGAAGGCGCGGATCGGAAAGGCAAGAGCAGAATATTTACAATTGAAGAATATATGGAACTCAAAACAACTCTCTGTCAACAAACACCAAACTCAAAATTTTCAATACAAATGTCAAAACGGTCCGACTTTATAGGGCACGAACTTGGACAACTACGAAAGTCATCATCCAGAAGATACAGATGTTTATTAATAGTTGTCTACGCAAAATACTTCGGATCCGTTGGCCAGACACTGTCAGCAACAACCTGCTGTGGAAGAGAACAACCAGATTCCAGTGGAGAAAGAAATCAGGAAGAAGTGCTGGAAGTGGATGGGACGCACATTGAGGAAAGCACCGAACTGCGTCACAAGACAAGCCCTCACTTGGAATCCTCAAGGCCAAAGGAGGAGAGGAAGACCAAAGAACACATTACGCCGGAAAATAGAGATAGACATGAGAAGAATGAGCAACAATTGGATGGAACTAGAAAAGAAGGCCGAGGATAGAGTGGGTTGGACAATGCTGGTCGGCGGCCTAGGCTTTATTAGGAGTGACAGACGAAATTAAGTAAGTATTTTAATGGAGTTAGATGGTTTCTTTGAGGTATTAATATATTTATAATGTGAATTTTATCATGACCTAATAATTTTGTCACAGACGGACAATAAAAATACTCAGAAAGGGATTTTTGTGGATATTATAGTAATTTAATAGTTGAGTTCACGTGTCATTTGAAGCTAGGTCACCATGGAAAACCTGGAAGCACTGGACGGCCGTTTCGTGCTACTATGGGAATCTTCAACAGTGCGCATCCACGATCCCTCCCCACGAGATGTGATTTCTAATTCCTTTGAATGACACATAATACCTTATTCTGTTGATCTTTATTCTTCTTACTATAAAAAATGATCATCTGTTAAATACAGTAAAATCAACCACTACAATCAACATTATATAAGATAGTAAAGAACTAAAAAAAAGTAATATAATTTGACACCAAAACTTGACAGTTTATAATCAATTGGTTATAATATTTTGTAAACATACTAAGTTTTATCTGTAGTTGGTGAAAAGAACCCTTTTTGGAACGAAAGATAAAAAGGAAGAAAGAAAAAAACTAACGAAAAGTACACCTGACATCCATGTGTTCAATATGATGAAACTAATAAATAATTACTACTACTACTACTACTACTACTACTACTACTACTACTACTACTACTACTACTACTACTACTACTACTACTACTACTACTACTACTACTACCACTACTACTACTACTACTACAAGTTACATATAAACAAATATCAGCAAATACTCCGACAGAATTCCCAATTCTTATTGTAAACTATGATCTATCATGATTTATTATTTACCAACATAAAGTTATCAATATACTACTGAAATAAATATTAAAAACAAAACTGAACAAATATATATCGTAATAGTTTAATTATCTTTTGTTTTAATATATATATATATATATATATATATATATATATATATATATATATATATATATATATATATGTAATTGTATAATTGTTTCATTCATTAATAAATAACTTCTGACACATGACCTTACGATTTTGCACTTGTTAAATTTTATGTGTATGTGTATAGTGTGTGTGTGTGTGTGTGTATGTGCAAACGTATCCATTGGATTTGGGTTTAAAATATATGTACTTATTTATACAAACTCTATATAAACATATGTAATATATAGCTTAATTATGATGTAATTATAATAAACTTAATTGATGACACTAATCAAGTGAATAGAATATTTATGTATATATCATGACATGAGTAGATAAGTAAAAAATGTTTCATTCTACGTATTTAGTATTGACTTTTAAAGTAAGCTATTTATCATATTTCACGATATATATACCATGAATCAATGCATACCACAATATATGTTGTTTGCTAGCCCAAAGGATCCTAGATTTAACCCTTCGTAGGATTATGGATAAACACTACTAATAAGTCCTATACTATAAGAAAATATAATTTGCCTAGTCTAATAAAACAATAATGTATTAAATTTCACTGGGAAAATGAGTGTATAAGTTTTGATGAAATTTAACTCAGTCAATACTTTTAATACTTTCAATAACAAAAGAAAAATTCTTTTACTATAAACAATAGTTAAGGCGAAAATCTATAAATCAGTTAACATTGTATTATTAAAACTAATATTACATTGTAATATCATTCACTCTTACATTAGGATGTTAATACAATTTTATACAATAAAAAGTATATATATATATATATATATATATATATATATATATATTGTTCATCATCAGCAGTGCAAAGATGGATGATAAGTAACATTGGTGTTTAGGACACGAGTTTCGTCCTTTTTGGGACTCGTCAACTGGATGTACCTAGTAATTAAGATAGTGGCGAAAGATTTTTTAGCTCATCCACTTGAGCTACACACGACCAAATCAATTAGTTCAGAGAACAAAACTTCAACAAAGTACCTAATGACTTCATGATAATATTGAGGCAATCATCAAAAGATGTACATATGTCAAAAAGAAACGGATAAATTGTTGGCTTAAATGTCAATGGGGAGATTTGAACAACTAATACAAACGAATCAAATTATTAATTGTTTCTATGATTTTTATACAATAAACGAATAAACTAAGTACTTTACCAAATGACTTACAAATATTGAATTGCCCAGCTTTTAATGTTCATTTATTTGTTATATCAATGGTTAACATCATAAGTCAGTTGAAGCTAGATCACCATGGAAAACCTGGAAGCACTGAAAGGCCGTTTCGTCCTATTATGGGACTCCTCAGCAGTGCGCATCCACGACCTCCCCTTCTGCGAGGTCTTAACCATTGAAATTACTACAATCTCCACCGATCCCCTTCTGATAATAATCAACATATGCTCACTAGTGACTGGCTTCAAGAGGTATATCCTGGAGCTCTATTGAGAAGTAGTGACCCGTGGAGTTCAACCAGGTCTGCTGTGGGATAGTAATTCACTGAAGACAATGGTGGATGTGTCGCTCAATTTCGTGGATTAGTTGGAGTTAGACATTAACACCGTTGGATGCCGGCCGGCTCAATGGTTTAGTGGTTAAGTGCTCGCTCGCGAAACCAGTAGGTCCAGGGTTTAAATCTCGCAAGGGGCGAGGTCGTGGATGCGCACTGCTGAGAAGTCCCATAATAAAACAAAACGGCCGTCCATTGCTTCCAGGTTTTCCATGGTGATCTAGCTTCAACTGACTCATGATCTTAACCAATGAAATTACTACAATCTCCACAAAACCCCTTCTGATATTTGTTATGTATTATTTTATATTCACAACACTTTTGTTAACTTTAAAATATAATATCAATAACTTTTTATTTGACCACAGATGTCTTAAAAATATTTCCAGCATCTGCTGCGATCACCGGGTAAGTAATAATGAGGTTACACGCAGGCTATTAGGGAATGATGGTAAATCAGTTGACGATGTTATGAATCTTCATCGACTGAGATGGTTGCACCACATGGTACGTATGCCTGAACACCGATTACCACGACGCGCAATGCTAACCAGTGTTGGAGATGGTTGGGAGAAAGTTAGGGACGGTCAAACCAAAACGTGACACTAGTCCATAATGTCACTAATTTGTGATCTCAGCCATATTGATAGATGCAGACTACTTGGTTGAGGTCCACGTGACTATCGTAACCAACAGTTGAAGACTCTGGATGACATGGCTCAGAATCGATCACAATGGAGTAGGTGTATACAATCTTTGTCTTCGCTTAAACTGTGAGATTAAAATCGATTCATATATTTCTTTCTACGTACTAATTCTTTCTTCCTGTACTATGTTCTTATATGCAATCTCTCTTTTATATATTACCACCACTGAAGTAAACTACTCTTGTGAATTTTGTTTTTATCTTGTTGTGCTAATGAGGTGTGGCAACTTGGACCGATGCACATATGTGCCTGGTCCTACGTTGTAGCTAACTGACTGAATAACTTTTTATTTACGTAGAATAACATAAATTACATTAAATTTTCATCAATTTCTTACTTGTTTGGATATCGAAGTAACTAGCTGTGAGTAACATACGTAAAGTCAACGAAATGTTATTGACCTCCAGCGAAATCATCCATCAATCTGAACAGTTTCTACATTAGAGGACTGATTATTATAAATTGTATTGTTTTTACCGAGTTTCATGAACATTGAGGATAATCAAAGAGAACTGGAGAACTATACACCATGAATCAATGTATGCCACAGTATGTCGATACTCTATGCTGCTCTAACCTGTAACATCAAATACATGAAATCGCTCTGGTAAAGTTTTATGCGTTTTGTACAGTCACCAAAGAAGCTGCATTTATCCTTTACTATGATACGGTAGTCCAGTTCAGGTAATGCTTGCGAGATGTGACTTTGCCATAGGTTATAGAGGTTAAATTATTCATATTCAGCTGGAGAGGACCCACCATCTACGCATATCTATAAAAGTAAAGCTATTTAAAATTTAAATGTCCCATTAACTTGATTTTTATAAGTATATGATACTCTATTCATAATGCTGTATTGTCGGTTGCTATATCAAGCCCATATAACTTATTCTAGCTTCTGGACATGCCAATTTATCCATTCTTCTGAAGTCACGTTTTGACACTAATTAGTTATTCACTTATCAACTTTGACTGTTTTTATATGTGTGTATTTGGGTCCACATCTTATCCCATTCATCACATGCCTGTAACTTATTTTTATTTGACTATCAATATTGATTAACGCTTGATTAAATAGAAGTTGGCTAATACGACTTCTCCACTGCGAGTCATTTCATTTCACTTTCTTCTATTCGCTTCGTCCCTTTGACTGTCTATGCAGATTAATGATTGTACAAATTATATGTATTCAAAAATCCTTTCTTGTATTTGACTTATTTGATCCCGTTATTTACTAATACGGATTAAGTCAATAATTATATACGACGATATGCAATATATATATATATATATATATATATATATATATATATATATATATATATATATATATATATATATATATTGGCTATAGCAATCATTCAATAGTGATCAATATATGATCTAATTAGATTCAGATCCTGAACCACTAAAGTGTTTCATAGTTTTCAATAATTTTCTAATCGAATTCAATCAGTAATATAAAACTTTAAATTTTTAATAGATTAAGCAAGAATTCTAAATTTTGTAAAATATTCCAATCTAAATCTTATAATAGTATGATGTATTAAAATAAAATATTCGTTCTTATAATTAATGATCTGATCATTTCAAATGATCAAAATGAATAATGAATAGATCATCTTTGTTTGTTTGTTTGTTTATTTTAAACAAAATTTAACAATTATTGTTCATGTGTTAATCATTAAGATCTATTTGTGAAAATTATTAATTATTATCTAAACAAAATTAATTTATTCATAACATTGTTCACTGTGAGAAACGGGATGTAAATCAATGATAAACTATAATAGAATTGATCCTATCAGTAAATGATAAATATGTGTAAAACCAAAACAACAAAAACAAAACAAAAAAAAAAACAACATTGATCACTATGATCAAAATTATATTGATTTATTTGGTTTTCCGTTAATCAAACTTAATGAAAATGAGAAATCCCTTTTTTCAAAAAAAAAAGGAAGTTATAACAAGTGTTCACATTGATAAGTTGAATTATTAATGATTAAACATTATTGTTCATGTTCATTGAAAGCTTGAGAGATTCTTTAGATTAATTTAACTTTCTCAATGTTATTTATTAATTTTAAACACATAAATATTGATACAAAGATGCACCATAAATCGAATGAGTTATGTGAGGGATGAGATACTGTTCGAGTGTGCAAACTGAAACAGGTGGTTTCCTTAGGGGGCCACACTCGGAGCGTTTGACCTAAAGGTCTATTCCACATGGTAGTAGGACAGTTATATACATTTTTGCCTGGGACTATGAATAATGAAATATAATAAACCTACAAAATACATTTACATGTTCCAGAATTCACTCATTCTTTCGTAGTAGTATATCCAGAATACATTATTGCCTCTTATTCAATATATAGTTACTCCTGTCACCTCTTTTGGATGATAGGCCACCGACCAGGATTCTTTAACAAACTCTATCCTGAGCTCTTCTTTCTAAATGTAGCCAAATGTCCTCAGTTCTCAACGGAATGTGTTATTTGGTCTGCCTCTTTTCCTTTTGCACTGAGTTAGGCCTTGCCTCGTTATGGAGTTCCATGATTCTAGCAATGTATGTTCTATCCAACCCCAGAGACCTTTCCTACATATATTGAGTATCTTGCGTAGACAACTGTTTGTCAATATCTGCACCTTATTGGTGATGATTTTAGTAGTTCTTCGAGTTTCAGCTCCATACAATACAACAATCTTGACATTTATATTGTGATTGAGGTGTTGGCCGAAAGTCGTTTTGAGTTCCAGATCTTCTTTAGTGATAGGGAGGCTACCACTGCTTTGTCAAACGGTGTACTTACATATGTATTGATTTTGAGGCTTATTGCAGCAGAAGGTGCTGCTACATTGGCTGTCTTTACCTTCATTCGTCGGCTTGTGTATGATAGAAGAGGTAGGTAAGATAATTAGAAGTAATCGATTTAGTTCACTTACCATTTCTAATGTCTTTTCCTGATTTCCCCTTCAGGTAAATACTGATTTGTTCTCCCACATAGTAGGTTGTTACTGATGTTATCCAGTCAACGAACATTGACTAGTTTAAGTAGACATCTGTTCAGAAATACTTGTACTATTATGATGTTGTTTGTAATGATGGTTCTTCAAGTTTCAGCTCCGTACAATAGGAGTCTTGATGTTCGTATTACAGATTCTGAATGGATTTTGGTTGATGGTTGTTTTGAGTTCTGTATGTATTTCATCTGTAAGAATATTATCCTTGCTAATTATCATTTACAATAAGTTAAATACTTTGTGTTTCATATCTAACACTTGGAGGGAAAGGTTATATTATATACTGAGGCTTTTAAGCCTACTGAAATGCTGAAGAGTAGGCTCATCCATGTATATTTGTTAGCGCATCCAGACCCTAATTCCTCAGATGTATGTTAAGGATTAAGTAAGTAAAAAAGGGAGGTAATAGCAATCCAGTTTTGTGTACTTTTGGGAGGTATAGTGCCATAATGCTGCGGTATCCGTATGCCTGATTGTTGCAAATGAGTCCTGGAAGATTCCAACTGTTTGTTTTAGTAACTGAGTTGACTTTCATCCAATCTTTCATCTTCATTTTTTATGGAGATAATTTCTGAAATTCATGGGGATCAGTGAACAATGTATTATTCTTTTCTCTATAGATTGTTTCTGTCCATAATGTGTAAACATCAACACACCAAAAGTTTTTGTACAAAAATAGTTCAAATTCAAATAGTTCAAATGGTTGTGGACGGAATAGAAGAAGCTTTCACTTAACAGGCTTCCGTGTCTAGTAGCAAGGGATCACCAATACCTCTAGGCAGGAACATAGGTACATTAACGATAAAAGAGAAAAAAAGAAATTGGTAAATCATAGTAAGATACTATCCTTAGCCCTTAAGAATAGACCAAGTCGCCTCTTAAAGGACTCCAGGGAAGTTGCTTGGACTAGCTCAGCTGGCAGCGAATTCCAGCATTTGACAACTCCTAAGGAGTAAATGTTGTGACTGCAGTCCGTTCTGCTATGTTGTATCTCCAATTTCTGGGTGTTACTCCTTGGGTTACTATTGGGATGTCCAGAAGTGCTGAGGATACTGTGAGCCATTAGAAGGTCGCCTCCAAGACGCCTATACTCTAATGGGTAAAGGTCGAGTGATTGGAGGCACTCATCGAAAGGTTTAAATTTGAGTCCCTGAACTGATTTCGTGGCTCGCCGTTGGATACGCTCCAGGGTGTCCTTATCCTTTTGGAGTGTAGGACGGAATACTATGTTTCCGTACTCTAAATGAGGACGAATGAAACTACTGAAGATTATGTGGAAGGTTCTCCCGTCAAACTGACCAGTGCAAGGTTTGCTTGAAAGGCATTTCTGTCACAGTTAGCGTGAAACTTTAGGTCGTAGTGAATCAGGACTCCTAAATTTTTTTCGACTCGGGATACTACTAGAGAGAAGTTTTCTAAGTTGTAACTGTAATCTGCGACGTGTCGCAGCACTATATACTTTGTATTAAGTTAATGTTAACCTATTTTTTGTAATTCTATTTGCTTTCCTTGTATGTGATGTTTATTAACTAATCACCAAGTTCGTGTGAAATCTTTATGCTACTAAGTGTAAACTTCAGGGTAAAGCTAGCGTATTTTGAAGCCAGTAACATCTTCTTTTGTACCTGTCCTGATATCCTTATTTCTGTCGTGATAATAACAGCACCAACTTGCGATTAATTCCTAATTCACATTATTATAGTCATGAAATGAACTGTCAAAATAGTTGGTAAACTTCGATTTACTAATGGTGACAACACTATTCGGTAAAACAAACGAAACAAATTCGTGATCATCGTCTTTCTTTTTAAAGTTTATGATTATATTATTTTTTACATAAGAATAAAAGTCTTAATTTCAACTTTCCCAGTACGCACTTTCCAAAGAGATTGGTTTTGCATAATTGAAACTTTATATCTATGTATAAAGTCATAGGAAAGAAAACTGTTACATTCTGTAAACTAAGATGTAAAGTGTTTATCAGATGCACTATTGTTAAACAAATATACTCTTAGACTAAACAGAAAGAGACAAAGAATATCACGTAGACTTTAGCACTTATTTATAAACATAAAAGTTTAGAAAATTATTTTGATGAAATTGTGCAATTTCTATACCCACATAAACATCATAACCAACTGTACGAACTACTCAGTAGTATGAAAACAGTTTTTATCTTTGCCCATCAAATTTTATATTAATGGAAGTCGTAATAGGTTCATTACACTGGCAGCCTTCATGTATGAATTCTAACTGGAGAAGATAATAAAAAGCTTACTGAATGTAAGCGACCATCAATTACTTACTGAGATCCTTTAATTAAATCGGAAACTCAAAGTCCGCTCCACTCTTTCTTCACAAAATTTTGGGAGGAAAAACTACTATCAACAGATTGGAAACAATGATACCTCATCAAGGTACCAAAGAAAACAGATGTCGGTAAGTGTAAGGCCTACAGAGACATTACAATACTATCTCTACCATGAAACGTTTTCAAAAAAGTGTTGTTAAATCGAATGAAAGATTTAGTAGACGTCAATATCCGCAAGGATGGCCAATGCCCGAAGCAAATCGTTACACTACAAATCCTTATTGGTCAGTCGGTTGTGTGACACTCATCACCATACACCGACTTCCATGACTAGGAGAAGGCATACGACATAGTGAATAGGAGAACCTAAGGACTGTACGAACTTATGATTCCTTTGTACATGATTGCCTCTGATTACGAATCGCAAACATAGTACGTTCATTTGTGTTCACCTAGTTCTACCTGCTTTATAGCGCATTAATTTGGGAATCCAAGGAAGAAAGGAAAAAGGAAAAGACGGTACTTAACGACAGTCGAACAAAAACAGAGAAAGTCAAGACATAAACTGAATACACAGAGGCAAACAAGCAACCAAAGAGGAGCATTGGAGCCGACAACCAGAAATATGTGAAATGGTTATCAACGACAGCGGAAGAGAGTAAGAGTGTATGTAAGTAAGTAAGTAAGAACTACTGTAATGAACACTACTCATTTCATTGATTTTAGACATGCTCGCCTAACTCGGACTCTGAATGTGGTTCGTTTACAATTTCGACATAACTCTTTTGGATTTTGTCTTTCCTTCGTTTTTCTTTTTGTACTTTGACCATAGAAACCTAAATACTAAAACATTGTTATGAAATTTATTACTATTTTTATCATTAGTAAACAGAACATAATCATGCTCGATTTGCATATGAATTACGCCACTTATATTTAGTGTTTGTCAGCTCTTTTCTGTGTAACGCACTTATTTTCGTAGGATACTGACCAAGTGATATAAGAGGTCAAAGATGAATCAGTCTGAAGATATATTTGGAAGATTGTCTACATTTTTAGGAGTGTCCGACCAAGGAGTGGGTAGCACAGCGTTTCCACTCGTGATCTGGTGCGAATCCGTGAACGAGCGCCTTCAGCTAGGAAATGTACGGTAATACTAATGCGGTCAGCATCAATGTTGGAGACTTGAGGAAGTATCTATTTCGAGGATTTATTCATCACTACGATAGCACCTGAAACCTCTTCATTTTATAGGACTGTTCAGTGAGAAACACACTGATTTAATCAATCGAAACAGGAAATTTGATACCATAATGTCCACATAAAGTACGGAAGTAGACATTTGTGAAACTGTTTGACAATGTTTTGCCAGTGGTTGGCCAATATTGGATTAATGTCATGCTGCAAATCGGTGCTTCCAAGACCACTTTGCTACTCATGCAATGCCGGAGCTGTATGTTTAACAATATGCAGTGTGTCTCGAAACGCAAGACCTGTTTAATTCATCTTGCCGCGGATTCAGAAATGATTAATTTGTGATCGATTAAATGCTCAGTTATGGTTTATCACTTGGTTAATTTTCTCTTTTTCTTTCAGCTAGGTAGGGATAACATAGAGAAGAAAGCAGTCTTATTCAAACACTAGGACGGAAAAAATTACGCTTAGTATATAGGTTTTTTGATCGTGTACTCATTTCTTTGAACCTATAAATCAAAAAGTCATCGCCCACAGTCACTTATAAATTACTCAGGAACTGTCCAAACAAGTACAGAAGATCACTAGAAAAATATTTACTCAAGCCTTCGACTCCCCATCCTTGAAAAACAAAAGAAATATGCAATCCAAAAGCTTGAGAAGTGTGAACCATCTCTCCGCAGAAAAGCAAAAGGTCAACTAATTATTGTTTTTAAGTTGTTTTGTTACGAATAGTTCGTATATATTGGAGATTGGAAGATATACTTTAAGTTCGTTCCTTAGTAGGGCGGTCTGTTTATGTTCCGTTCTTATCGTGGTATTTTCTCTGTCCATCGACTACCGTCTGACTTTGATATCCTATCGTTAACTTTCAATTTATGCTGATGAAAATTCTGTGAGGATTACCAATTAGCTTTACTTTTTCCGACACACTCATGAAGATTGACAGGAAAAAGACGGTTAATCGGTGCGGATATGATCAGAATGAGTGCATGTTACTTGCAAAACACCTATCAGTATGCCCAGACGAACAACTGATTTCAGAGTTGAAGCGAATAAAGGTTTGGAACTACGGAAAGTGTGAACTTGGACTTTGGGCAGACGTTTTGGATCGATTAGATGCCATTTTGGAAAATGCTGTAACGAAAGTTGGGAAGTGGATGCTTCGTCTTGATGCACCGGGAAACTCTTCTCTTGTTGAGGATGTGGTGACCATTTTGGAGTTTACTGGTCACTTGATCGAACATAGTATATACAGGTACTTGTATGGATCCTGGACTCACATACTTGCTTTGTTTGGCTCTTCAAATCTTGATGTCTTACTGGCTGTTCTCGGTCTATCGTACAACTTTAGGTAATGTGTATTCAGCCAAATAATGTTCTCAGCAAACGGAGCAACTATTTTATTAGGTTAGATCCAACAAACAAACAGATGATTCTCGATCGTCTTGTATCAATCGCTGAAGTAAGTGGGTATTTCCAAATTAACAAATGACATTAGACTTGGGGTGGAGCAGAAAATGGATTTGGACTTGCAGATTGTTGTGATCCTAATCATGTAAGCCTCTGTCATATATTATATTGTTGCTAGTTCCCAGAAACGGCTGGAAATGTCTATTTTGAATACAGATCAGAACAACCTCCTGGCTCTTCATCTGTTTCTCAGCACCCAAGTTCTAGCGAACATTTGGGGTCTTCAAATTCTAGCGGAACAATTGTGCTTCAAGCCCTCCACCGCAGAAATCAAATTCCGTCGGAAATAATGGAAGAGTTGCTAGCTGTGCATCCTGTACCTGTATCTCAACAGATGGCTTTGTTCTCTCGTGTTCGGCTAGCAACTTACTTTGCTGACCCTACACAGCGTCATAAGTGTATACGTGCTAGACTTCAAGCACTATCCATTCTCTGTAAGTCACTTCATAAGCTGTTCGTTAGTATTTTCTGAATAATTTGTTTCCCAGTTGAAGCACTTTTACCCAAAGTGTTTCGTCTTGTCTTACGAGGATATTATTTTAAGACTTTTATTAGTTGGTGGTCAGAAACTGGATTAGTGACGATTGTAAGCGGCAGTATTCACATTATTTAATTATTTATGTATTATTCAATTACCACCGCCTTTTTCCGTGACTCATCTCTGCTCACGACCATTTCATGTGCTTTTTGTGGGTTTTCACTTAAGTTGCTTATATAATGTTGGTGATAGGCAAATCAAACAGTATTCGCGCTTAAAGTTAGTGCTTGTTAAAAATATTGTTTTCAAAGCACATATACGGCAGATGGCTACCATCATCCTTTCTCTGGTTTGTACTTTTTTTAATCTCAGTCCATATTTTGATTGTAAAGTCCGCTTGCTACAACAATTACATTCAGGCTTTTGAGGTCAGAAAGATTCTGATAAGTTTTCTTGTCACTCTCGAATTTTGATCACTGAATGCATAGAAGTTAGTGGATTCGATCAAGATACATCTGCTTCAATATATGCGTGCATATTGCGACCAAGTAAAAATGTGATTCTGAATCCTGTATATCCACTTATGAGTTCATCCATTCATTCACAATTTTCATTGAGTCCTGATTCATAGCCTTTTCGTTGTGGAAGTCATTGATCAAAAATTTTGTCTTGTCTAAAGGCTTTCCTCGTTGGTTACTTTCATGTAAATTTGCACTAATTGGAATGAATTTGAAAGCTTTATAGCTTTGAGACTAAATATTATTTAGGTTACAGTATATTGTTTTCAAGATTTCGCAATGATGGCAATTTATTTGTGCAACTTTATTTTTATAGCGTATACATTCGAGGTTGATGAACGTCATTTGTATCCTAGCTTGATAGACGAACTTGTGGAAGTACTTGGTTTGTCAGATGACCAGTATATGGGGATCAAGGCATGCGCTCTTCGAACAATGACTGCTATAGTGAATTCCCACAGGTTGGGCATAAAGTAAGTAGTCAACCTTTTAAACTATTTTGAGATGGTGGAGATTTGTAGCTCAGGTGGATGATATAGATGGTTTTGATCTCTGAGCTGGATGGTTTGGTTGTGGGGCTTTAATTGTTCTTTTGAACGACATCATCAATTGATGATGTCCAGAGCACAAAACTCCACCTAAACCTTAGATTTTGTTATTTGTCTGTTTATTTGAAGTCACTGAAAAGTGGCAAGAAACGTAGGATTAGTCACTTTATTTTCGTTCTAAACAGTCGATTATCATCTGGTTTGCTGCTTAAAAAAATGAGGAAATGAACTAAGTTTACCGAACTGTAACGTAAAATACATAAATAATCGAATCCGTGTTACTTACATGCTATTGCCGTTAAGTTAAAACACTTGACAATCACTATTACACTGTTTTAAAGCACAAACTGCACTAACCAGTGTATGAGACACTATTCCTTATTGCGTTCCATAGGGTTCATCAGCATAAACGAATAACGAACTTCATTATTATCAATCAAACATCTCGATAAGTATCAAGGTACGAAAGTTAGTGGTAGGAATATCATACTGTGCATGTTTGGTTTTAACGTATGCGAAACGGGTTTGGCACCGATAGATATTGCTAAGAAATTAATGTCAACTGACAAGCAGTTCAGTACCATCAAGATATAATATAAAAACTGGGAACATAAGGCACTATTCAGAAATGCAGAGAACAAACTTGGATAAATAACTTATATCGTAGTCTTAAACAGTACTGATGTCCCTCAAATCTCCATGTTTGTATAAGTATTATGAGCCCCCAAATGCCCTGGTGTAGCCGAGAGTGGGTAGAGTTCGCTCTCCCTCTCGAAGTGCTCTAACATGGTCACACGTATTTAGCCTCTGCCAGGGAAGTCCTACTCTTTGCCTTCTTGTGGCGGGGGTGTTTACGAAAATGAGAGGACGAAGAGCAAATGTCCGGCGCTTTAACCGGATCCCAAATCAATGGTGTACATGGGCTCCAGTATCCTGAGGGAACAAATGGCGTATGAATCAATCGTTGGTCACCGGCTACCATGGGACTGCATTTCCTTACGATGCTCCACTGCCTTGTGGATCAGATCGAAGGCTTGGGGTGTGACCCCCTAAGAAAACCACCTGCTTCGGTTTGGGAACCCGGTCAGTATCACAGCCCTCACACATATCAAATGAGATCTGTGTTGCGCACATATATTTGATGCCTCCTTGTACCAATATCTGTGTGTTGAAATAAAATAAACAAATAAGTATTATGATACTATTCGAGCTAGCAAATCGAAGCAAATAGTTTCTAGTGGACTTTTCAAACCTTAAACTTAAATTTTCAATCCACCAGAGTAAAATTGCGCAACTGACCCGATCACGTTAGAACTATATCAGAATATTTAATCCTCCCAATCTAATGTACAATTAGCAAGTCAAAAGATATGTGAAGTGATTGTTAACCTTTTAAATGAAATTCTCTATATATAGCTACTCCTTAATTGATATTTTCTCGAATTATATCGTCAATGCATAATATTTCTTGCTACCACTATAACTGTTACTAAATCTGCTATTTAGTGGTATGCTCTGACAATCTTATCTTGTGCTAATGGGGTATGGGAGCTTGAACCGATGAACGTACATATTAGTGTACGTTAAGTTTGACTGACTGATTGACTGCCTTACCATAGGTCGCATGGTTTTTGATATCAATATAAAACTCAGTTTACTTTAGCAACTAATTTCCGATGACTGCTCGTAAGTCAAAAGATCCTACCCAGCGCTTTATTAAAACATCGAATTTTTATAAGTCTATAAAATCCTTTATTAAGATTTCTAACTAACTTTCTTAAAATGATTAAATCATTTGTTAGTTTGTAACTGTAAAACTCGATAGATGTTTTCGCTATTTTACTTATCTACAAACTGTTATCAACAATTAGTGTTCAGTACGTCAGTCATAAGCAACCTGCAACGTGACAATTACACTTCGGTCAAAGTTGCTACATTATATCGGAATTTGATGAAATTATTAAAGTAAATACCAAAGTACTAGAAGTAATAGTATCTCATGTTGGCGTGTTCAGAATTAAATAAGTATTTAAAAGAGAACGTCTGAAAAGTTAGTCTATATATTAACTTTCTGAAGTAGACTTCAGAACGAAAAAAATATACCAGTTACGAATGTAATATTTAGACTTTTAAATTTCAAGTTGATCTACACCATAAACGTAATCTTAGAATAACGTCTACTAAACATTTATTTTCTGAATTTCATTTCTTAAATAAATCACTGTGGCATGTTTGCTCATTTGTAGCTGGGGCTCATTGGTTGGATCTACTGGATTATCCAGTTATCATGGTATTTTACCTAATTTGACCAGAAAATGGATCCAAGGTCTTGTAGACGGTTCTATAAAGGCTCCTGCTGGGAGCACAAATCAGCATTTCACAACAGCTCTATTGTCCTTCTTGTATCATCTAGCTTGTTATGAAGAAAACATTGGTCCAGGTAAATGCTTTCACATTGCTTGTTGATAGTTGAGATTTAGGAAATACACAAAACACAACTCTTAGCTCTAGTGGTGTTTTGGACACAATGACGCAGCTTATTTCTTGGCATACACCACACAATGATTATTTGAGTTATGTCACACGTGCTGTTCGTGTGACTGATCAAATCCTGTTGAGTATTTCTTCAAGTCGTCAACATGTAGTAAGTATTTTGGTCGATCGATTAAATTATGAAGTTGAAGTTGTTCTTCAGAGTTCTACATCAAGTAATGTAAGTCACTGTTTATACACATTCATTTACAATATCTTAGTATGTTACTTCGCTCTAATGCTTGAGAGGCAAAACGTAAAACAGTATTAAGCACAAATAATGTCGTCATAGCTTTTTTGTGTTCTGTACGGAATTCTGGCTAAATTAGTATGAGATCCAGTCAGTCACCCAACGTGGAATATGGAACACATGTACATCGGTCCAAGTTGCCACATTCCATTAGCACAGAGTAATCAAATTGTTAGCGCAAATCCCAGAGCATAGCGTTACTCAAATTACTAAAACTTCTATCGACTGAGGGTAAATAAATAAGAATAGGGTTGATTAACGTGTGATTATATTTTTCCACACCGGTAGGATGGGGCACATACTCAACTCTAATTTCTTTCAGGTTGCCAGTAAACGTTCCATCTACCAACTCTAGTTAATACCTTAATGATAAGAATTTCTTGTTTTCAAGGATTTAATCATGTGTCGAAATTGTGTACCGCTACCATATTTATATGAACCAGCTGTCTGGTTATATCAAAACGAATGAAACTAATATATTTCTAACTGCCGTAAAGTTAGTCACGTGAAATCTCCCTTAATATCAACATATGTACTGAGGAAAGATGACTAGTCGAACATTAATGCTGTGCATCTTTATCAGATAAAAAGGCCAGAGCATGTATTACTCATGGTCAACCATCACCTACTTCGCCGTGCAATCTTGGCTGGTGTGGAAGTAAGCTGGACGAAAACTATTGGCAGCAAAATCAAGATCATAAATCTACGAAGCTGTTGACTATTAACTTGAGCTGTGTTGGTAGATGTTAGACAACGTGGCTAAAAGTCAGTGGCGCAAACGCATTTATTTTTCAGCTTTCACTAAATCTTGAGTTCCAATATCCATTCATGTCCGCCTTTTCATTCCATCTTCTAGGACTATGATAGCAGACTTTTTCAGCTTCAAAGCATAACTTCAATTTGAAAAGTGTTATAACTTCGTCTTACAGAATAGGCTGACCGTTACATTTAGTCATGACGTTCTTTGTTTTATCTATGTATGATTACCCTAAATAGGGGATTACATTAGTTCTGACTGCTAGTAAAGTGAATACACCTAAGTTGTTCATTGTATTGCTACATTCTTGTTTCTTTTATATTTATTTTGTCCTTTCGTTTATTTTCTATCGGTTGGAATCTGTCTGAAAGAAATCGAGCGTTTCCGATTGCGAACAGACTTTGAATACACAACGCTCTGGTCTTATGAAGTCTATACTAAATCTACTGAAACGACTTTGTTTGGATGCGGAATGGGGCGACATAGTTCACTCTGTAATGGATGGTAACCTACCTTCGGTCCTGCGTCAAATTTTCCTCAATGGTTCCACCCATTTCACTCCACATTTGTCACTTTTCGCTATGGAAACTATTACCAACTACCTGTATACATATCCGTCTAGAATTTCAACTATGCAGGTACATAAACTTATTTGTATGATTTTCAATTTATGCGAACTCTTTACACTCACTCGTCTGCTACAAATCATCGCTCGCGATATAAGCTACCTACTAATATACCATGTACTTTACATCAACAAAATGTACAGGGTCGGTAATCTGACCATATTTTACCCATGTTCCTGCGTCTTCAGTTGCGTACATAGTTCGTCTATTTTTCTCAAGTGGGTGGTAAAAGCAAAGAAATGATCAGTTTATGACATGGTACATCATAATGAAAGATATTCAAATGAGGTTCTAAGGATCTTACAAATTAGTGATGTTTGTTTTGACTCAATAAATGCTGATGGATCCCTGTTGTAAGATGCACTTGTGAGCTGGACAATACATACACGTGTACGTCCACGACCCTGTCGGGGACCAAACCCGGGGCTTTCGATTTCACACGCGAGCACTCAATCTCTAAGCCAGTGACTTAAAATCCAACGGCACACTATTCTAGCTTCAAGCAATTTATGATGGAGCAAAACCGCTTTCTGTTCAATTTGGCTTACTTATATAATCTCGATCTGCTGAGCTGATATCGTATCTGTCTCTTGAATATTTAATGTAAAAATAAATGTAACTACGTGGTTTAGTCTCAGAAAAAAAAAGTTACTCAAAATCATTTTTAATGGGATTCAGAAAATAAACATTTACGTTGTCATTAGTTCTTTTCTATCTGTGTTACTTAGCTTTTAACTGTTATCAACTTCTTTGCTCTTTCCATCTTGTTAGTTCCCTCTGTTAATATAAAGTATATAGGCTTGGACTAATACATTTTTGTTCTAGAGTTTTGGATTGTTTAATATTTGTATGAATGCCTAAACATTTTAATCTATCAATCAAAAAAGGAATTATTTTACATTGTGAGCTATAAAATGTGTACTGTGGTTCTTTTGTTAATTAATGAGTTGCATATCATATATAAAACGGGATTAGAGTTGTTCAGGCATTGGGACATTTTCTATGTTTGGAAAGAAATCTTTAGTGATTTGACACACAAACGTTTTAGATTAGTCAGTGCTAGGTTTTTGTAGTTTTCTCACCTGGTTATATGTCTTTCTTTTCACTCTCTTATACTACACAGTTAGTGTTACATGGTTGACCATTATGTACAATACCCAAGATTATCGTGTTTCGTTAGAAAATTCTAGCTATAGGAAATCCCACACATCACTCTCCTCCGAATATTTCCATCGCCGGCGATAAGTCTTCAAAAGTATGATTCTAAAATAATAGAAACTACTCACTGGAAATTTTTGTTTAGCTGACCTCAAGTAGTTATTCCTAGGACAGTCCGATCACTCTCAGTTCGTTAACAACACCCCTAATTCAGTTTCCTTTTCTGTCATTTTGATAAGCAGCATTTTTATCCGATGTAAAGGATGGGAAAATGACAACCATCCTCATATCCTTAACATCACTGAAGTATGGGAGTCTGAGATTTTTAATATATATATCGAAAAATTAGTTCGAAATCGGTTCAGCTCATCTGGTGGAACTAACCCTGCCTTGCACTTCTGGTTAATAAATTTTGAGATTTAAAAAGATGACTGTTAGAATAGACAGAATTATTGTCAACGTAAATTGTCAAAGGTAATCATGTTCATTAATTCAGACATGTACTACGTTTGCTGCTCTTGGTAATGTATAACACTATGCCTAGTATTGTGTGTGTTTATTACATATTTTTCTGTTATAGTATATTCTAAATCTATTTGTTGTTTATCTATAAGCTGTTAAATTTGTTTATCGTTTCCTATACAGGACAAGAATATTACAAGTGATATTTTAAAAGCCTTAACAGAACAACCGTTACCTCAAAATCGAGATTTTCTTGTACAGCTGCCAGCATTATTGAGTACTTTAGCTTTGAATTCCCGTGGTATTGAGGCTATTTTATCAAGTGGTGTGATTAATCGTTATCTGAATACATTAGTTTCACCAGATTATCTTACAACAATGAAAACTAAACGTGTCCGTGAATTTATATCACAGATACCGTACGATATGAATTGTAATTCTGGTCAAAATTTATCTAATAGTTTAACAGCGAGTCAAATGAGTAATGCCATACAAGAACTACTCCGATCACATACTGAACTAAAACCTGTTGTCTTTAAATGCGTTATTTCTGTAAGTTATAATAAAAATAATTATTTTTAGTTGTAATATGTAATATATTGCTAGCTGATAAATTTATTTTAAGATATTGCCATTATATTTCATAACTTTACGATTTCACTCTTTCTAATTTAATGCTCTTAAAAAAATTGTATTGGTGTAATACTACTTTATCGTTTGAATTGAATTATTTATGATCTCATCAAATATGGATGAAGTTAGAATAGAATCGTTCGCAAACTTCAATACTGTTTTACATTTCTTGTTGATTTCAATAATTGTGTCTGTAGGTAATCATAATTAATGAATTTAATACGCAATATTCATATTAGTCATTGGATCCTGTCTTACTCTTGAAAACTTGAAAAAAACTAGATTAGTGATGGCTTCAAGTTTAATAAGTCAGATTTATCATGATGACTGCAATACTAGTATGAAAAGCATTACTATTATCATTTTCTTGGTAAGATAATCTGTAACAAGTTTTGTAATTTCGACTGCATAAATTCCACATAATTGTCCGCTTATTTTAACTTATGGAGTTATTTCATATTGTCTTTCTGACTTATTATTTTTCACATGGGGATGTAATTGTCTTCCATTGATTTCAGCTCACAAATAATGCCCAAACACTATCTGTATCATAAGCTGGAATGTAAATTTGGCTTCAGATATCTCCTAATAGGACGAGACATTTATTTATCCAGTGTTTCTTGGTTTACATTGGTCGTATAGTTAAGATCATTTCGTAATTTGAACTGTAAGAGTATCCCTTATCCTATAATGTTTATCTTCCTGGCATTGCCACTTGGTTGTTTAGACTGTTCTAGAGAAGTTTATTAACAGATATTGTTAGTAAAAACTGTAATTCCACTTGTTTTTCTCTCAGTGCCTGCGTCATGTTGTAAGTCTTGGAAAAACACCAGCAACATTACCATCTGAAAGTGTGTCTTGTAATCCAGCAGTTTTCAATATCTTATCAAGGTCTACCAGGAATCCTAATAACTTCGGCTTACGTAGTTTTGCAGAAGTTGCCAGTGAACCACCGATCCATCAGACACAAGATTCTTCAGGTGGTATCAGTCAATCCATTACAAGTGCTCCTTTGAGTCTGAATAATATCCAAAATGCTATTGGTGCAGCTGAAGATGATGTAGTGATGTCTGGAGGTGAAGATGAAGATGATGATTATAACAGTGACATTGATGTGAATCAAGATGGCCAGCAAGCGCATAATCATGCTGAAACTGTGCAGGCTGGTACCATTGTATCTGGAGCGTCAGTTTCCATGGCTAGTTTGGAATCTTCTCTTGAGTGTGAAAAGGTGTCAGTTACAGATGATGCTAATACCGCTCGTACTGAAGCTGGCTCTGTAACTCCTAGTGTGTTTCTACCTGACTTCATGTTGAATATGGTAAGTTTATTCTTTTTTATATATCAGTCCTTATAATATTGATAAGTCTATAATATATTTTAACAGATTACTTGAAGGTATATTTGAAATTATTTAAAACTTCTTGGAAACCAACTATTTTAATTTTAATTCCCACTTCATAAATCCAGGTTGATGAAAGTTTTGTGAAATTTAAAACAATCCCTTGGTAATTTTAGTAGTGAATTATTCAGATAGACTAGGAATCTAAACGCAAAAATGTGAACCAATTTGGTAGCAAGCACATGAAAACCTATTTATGTTATATTCACTTTTAGAAAGTTTGTGGTAACCCCCGGCAGGTTATTTTCCAAGATTTTAATGAAAATTAAAAGTATAAATTCTCCTGGATCGTCTGATAGTGTCCTTGTGGCGTATTTGAATTGACTCATATGTACATGTACACTGGAATCTCATTTGTTATTCTACAACTTCAGGAAGGCCAAATTACATTTAGTCTTAATATTTCCTTACCTATTGTGATGACAAGCGATTCTGAGTAAAACAAACCTTAATACGAGAAACATTACCTGTCTCAATTAGATATCATACTGTTCTCTGTAATAGCGCATTCTAGTATAAAAGTCCAATCTAAAAGCAAACCTTATAGACTAAGCAAATTAACTGTTCACATACCACCACATCCTGAAACGCCTAACAATCAAACATTATATCAAGTTGGAAGAAAAAAACCTCAAACAAGACTCAAATCTATTCACAGCTAAATATAATCCTTGTTAATCTGTAGGGGAGTCCTTAACCTACTCAGCGTTGAGGGCTTGTCTTATCGGTGAGTGCTAATGGAACTGAGCATCCATTTCCACTAAATCATTGTTAATTTCCTAGCTGTTTAATGTAGACAATAATACTACAGTGTGAAATTGATTTTTTCAGTATCTAAGTTTTCATATTTCATCGGCAAATATCACTGGCAAGCGCGTCTGAATTCTCATATTTCCTATCATTTCACTGATTAAATATTGTTAACCCAACTGGTTTCTATACTGAATTATCACTGTTATATATATGTAGTTTTTTAAAAACTTGTCATTTTCACTATTCTGAGTAATTCAATCTTCACCTTTTATTATTTTATTTCTAGTGTAAATTTCTTGAGAAACTTTTACCATTCGGATCTCATACTACTGAAGCAATGTGCCCACAATTTGTTAGTCAAGGTGGACTACAAGCTTTATGTGATTTAATTCGCATGCCTGGTTTACCGTATGATTTTCCAGTGTCTGCTACATGTGCATCATTGTGTAAAATTTTCGAAGACTTGGCGAATTCGGTTAATTTAACCGATGTAACTAAACCTTTGTTCCAGGTAATATATATATATATATAACTTAATTACTCTTGTTGTTATCATCCCATGTGTTATCGTCAACCCATTTACCAGGCACATATTCGTACGCTTAGCTTATAATCACAATTTCTATGTATAAGACCCAATCTGTTAACCGAAACTGTAGTAGATAGATCTTATTGATTGACTGTCGAATACCTTAATCACTGAGGATGTCATCGCTCCTATATATACTATTTATGTTGTATCATATTGCAAAAACTGTTTTGATGATTTTATAAATTTGATCAGTCTCAACTGATATAATTAAACTTTTTTTATTTTGGTAAAATGTTTTATTTCTCTTCAATTATTCTAGTTTTATTGCCACGCTTCTTATTTTAACCCAGTTTACATTTATTCAGTTGTTTAATTATTATGATTGATTATAGTATCTGTTTTCTTTTTTCTTTTTTTTTCTTTCTTTTTTGCATAGCAAAAGTATTTTCTATTTTATTTTCTATTTAAATAAAGAAATAAATTAAGTACAGTATACAATGTGAAAGAAAATCACATGTTAATTTATCTATACTCAAATTGAATTATTGAATTGTACTTAGTATTCTAGTTGTAATTTTCATGCCTCATATACAATATATATATACGTAGTTTTGAAAATATAAACGTGACTTTCCAGTAATTGTCCATACTAATTTACTGTAGTATGTTATGTGTTACTGTTTGAAGCAGAAAATATTTCTACATTTTAAACTACAATTTAACTCATTCATCAGATGTTTAGCAATGAATCACACTTTAAGTATAAGGAGTGATAATATTAAACGGTTATCCAAATCGAACTAGGTGGAGCGGGGTTCGAACCATGACGTCGGTAATTGAACTACTATATCACTAGTGCCATGAGTATTCCAATCTTTTTTTAAAATGTACAAAAATTTGAATAGTTAGCTAAAATATCTAATTACTAAACTTTCCATAAACGATTAATAGACATAAAACAAACAAAAACAGATAATTTGTTGAAACATCTAGATTTCAAGAACAGGTAGCCTAGATATTCAAGCACCTTTATTATTATTATTATTATTATTATTATTATTATTACTATTGATAATTTGTTGCTGACTACTAGGCCATACTTTCAGTCATTTGGCTAGCTTATAACTAAATACATAAATTTTTA
This sequence comes from Schistosoma spindalis, assembly GCA_946903255.1. Lineage (NCBI taxonomy): Eukaryota > Metazoa > Platyhelminthes > Trematoda > Strigeidida > Schistosomatidae > Schistosoma > Schistosoma spindalis. Next base: position 40,480,563 of record OX336418.1, read on the forward strand.
AGGTGAGTTAACTATGGATGAAAATTAAGTAGTAGCTTAAATACTACTTATCTGCTGCTATAGATATTTTTTTACATTTTCCTACTAATGCAACGTAATTAATTCACAAGTTTTTAGAAACATGATAATTATTGTAATTGTAGTAGATACGATTGTAAGGATAAAAATGTTATATTTGCTACTTTAATATTACTTTTGAATCATCTTTCTAACTTATCCATAAAGAATAATTTCGTTATATTATTTTAATAGTTGTTCAAATTATTGAGTTGTTTTGTAAATCATGGAAATGGAAAATAAGGTGAACATATTATATTTTTCAAATCTCCCTTTTCAACTACTTCATAAATGTACTGTACTTGATCAGTTTTGAATGTTCTATTATTAGTAGTCGCTTGAAATAGGAATAAAGTAAATGTAAATGTAAATAGATAACTCTCCTTTGCATCTAGTATGTTCTAATTTTTATTTCATTTTATTAATTTATCTATCAGGTAAAGTTTTATGTACTTGGCTTTGGGCCACACTCTAAATCTATTGGCTAATAATTTACTGATGGGTTGTCCAAATCGAAATAGATACTGCAAATTTCGAACCTGCTACATAGTGGCTAAAAGCTGATCATCTTAATCACTTAGTCATCACTTCACTATGAACTAATTACAATGTGTCACTTTTGTTGCGTGAAGTGCAAAACAAAATTGGTGACTTTATTTTCAGTTTATGATACACATAGCCTTACATCAGTTTAAACCCGTGCGACATTTCTTCTTTCCAAATCTGAACTTAGTTACTCATTAAATATATTAGATGATCGTTTCCATTTTATGCCACGAAATGACTGAATTTAGAAACAGTGGCTACGGGACTTTGATTTAATGTATAACTGGCATTTTATCCAGTAATCTAGAGGATTTATATTTAATTTCCCTTTGAGCCTTGTTTCTATATTGCTGAACAGTCTAAAGTTAAAATGAAATATTTGTTCAATAATTCGTGTTTTTCGGTAATCTTACAATTCATAGCAGTATATGATTTAACCCAAATTATACATATAACTACTAAAAACTCCCAATGTATAAACACTATTTTGACAACTGGTTTCGTTGTTGAAACAAACAAGATGAGTAACTATTCCCATACTTTTATCAATGATAATCATATTGCTGTATTTTCAGTGGGACTAAAATATAAGAAAAATTTCCTGCACATCCCACTGGTGATTTTTAAGCAAAGCTTTTTATTTCGGGCTAACAATTATCTATGACTTCTAAAAAAATATGCAAAAGGTTAATATCGTTGTCAATATAACCAATCATCTTTCTAAATATATTTTTTTCATCTAGTGCTTGGAATCTTCATTGGATAGACTATCTGTTTTACACACTTCTAACTATCCAATGAGTTCTATACTCTTACGCGAATATTTGTCTGGTGAACGAGAAGTGTTGCATGAATTGGTGACAATCGCTTCAGTAGTTTGTATTTTAGTACAAATGATTGAGCATATTAAATCGGAAATTCGTATGTCATTGGCCAGTAGTTGGTTATCTCAGAACTGTTTGAAAACATTGGGGTAAGTTTAAAAGAAAATTAAAAACTACTTAATTGAAATTGATGTTTTGTTTGATCTAAACTTTTACCAATTAGAATAAATTTTTTCGTAATGGCACTTGGTTTTCCAACTAACGTGGATTTTTTTGTTTTAGTTTTGTCTCTGAGCTCGGTAGTTTAGTTATATTTTAAACCTAACTTTCTTCATTGAACAAGTCTTCACCACTTTGAATTGTAACCTCACATTTCTATTTACATTTTACATTTATGTCTACAATGTGCAGACAAGTTTCCCTTATTCACTTAGTGTTAGTTCATATATCAACTCATTTAGTCAACTTATATCTTGGCACAATCTTTATTTGGTACTCATACCCAACCATATTAGATCAGCAAGTGGCCATTAACCAAATAAAAATAAAGCGGTCGAAATAACTAGCAGTTTCAGTTAAAAGTTAAACATACAGTTTGAAAAATCAAAGTGAACTATGTAAAATTCTGTTAGAACCCATGTTGTGGTGTGAGGTTAGGCATGAATGCATCAGGAAAAAATATGACCCATTTTAAATGTCACTTTAAGTCTCCTACTATTGATTATTTTGCCCTATAAAGTATTAAATGACTGTTTGGAACTTTAGACATGGCTTAAATCAACAGTCAATGGACTAATATTATGTTCCTTGCACCCAGCCAAAATATTCCTATCCTTAGCATCATAGCATATTATGGCAGTAGCTTTACATTCTCAATACTGTCGACTTCATCAATCATTTTAAACTTTATCACATCCCATAATGAGTCCAATGATCTATCATTCTTGAAGGGATAGGAGAAGAAACTAAAAGCTATCCATTCATTGATTAAACCTATTTGTTAATTTAGATTTGCTCATATGGTATTTTACAGTGATATATTTTGAGAATCATAGGTACTAAATTTATCATTAAATGTATTTGTTTCTCATTTTTTATAGGCGTCTATATTTAGGAGTTTCTTGGGAAGCTGGAATCCTCCTAAAAGTTCTTTTTGGCGACAAAGACTTAAATGAATGTGATATGTTGAATGGATTAAAAATACCTCAACATTTACTTAGTAGTTCTTCTAAATCATCCGATTCAAATTCTACTGTTTTAAATAGAGTTATAAACATTCCATCAGAACCAATGCCACAATTTGTAGAGGCTTTGCACATGTATTCTCTTATTACGCAGTCGATTCCCCCTACTACCGATGGTCAATCTGCTTTCATATCTAAACATCCAGGTTTGCTATTATTTCTGTTATTATTATTATTTACTATTGTTATTCCTACATTTTAATGTTATGCTACGATCTTGGAATAGTATCGTCTCTAAATATTCAGAAAATAATCCTATGATAATTATCTATTTATATTTTAGAACTTGTCAAACCGTTGAATCGAATACTGCATGTAACGGCATTTCTTATTAATTCTGTCACGGAACTATTTATTGCTCTTGGGAGATTTTTCTCAAATCGCACACAAGTTAATTATAGACGTCGTCGAACCACATTATTTTCTAATGAATTAATTCCAAATGAAATGAAATCACGTGCACTGGCTCAAGTTGCAGATGTACTTTCCATCATGTATACATGGGAACCAGCTTCCACTAATCGTAATCACAAAGCAACTGCATCTTTAAATTATGCTATTCGTTATGCGTCAATTCGACTAACTAATCTTCTACTTCATGATTCAGTTCAAAGGAATTCAGATCTAGGAATGATTAATGCATTCTTCAGGCTAAATGGAATAACTCTTTATTTTGGGTAAGTACATTTGTTATTTTAATATCGATTTATTTTAAATACAAATTAATCTCACCATAATCAAAACGAGCGGAAGTGAATAAACACTAGAGTCAAATTTAGTCCTTACTGATAGTCGTCATAAATGGGAATATCTGAGTGTCGGTCTCTGATAATGCTTACTCTCAGAGTCATAGACTTATAATAAAAGCTCGGTTATAGTCTACACGAATATGAAGAACGAAGTGTTTGTATATAAAAAATAGAGTGCTTTCGAAACTGTTCTGTATACGGAAAGGCGGCGAGACTATAGTTAGTGGACGAACCAATCACAAGCGATTGAACGATTTAAACGTCACGGCGACTATTTCAGTATCCAATACACATGTATGACCAGTTTACGGTGGATTTCAAGGAAGTTATGGTTAAGCGGCTACAACAGATGGGATTAATAAAAAGCTCCGATATCTGTAATTGCGGTGTTCACATGGCTCCTGAACAGTGTGCAGACTATCGCCACAACGTTGTATTTTGATTTGATGTATGGTTGAGGATGAAATCCGAAAGAAAAAGGATTTTTTTACTCGAGTTTAACACATTTCTCATTCATAAATATTCCCCACATATAATGAAATTTATTTCCATTCAACTCCAATCTTTGAAAAAAAAGCCACTACCAAATATAAACTTTGTTACGGGACTGAAGATTCTCACTAATTTAATAATGAATAATAAGAACATGTGAACCAAAATAAACGAGATTAATTAAATAAGAAGTCAGTTACAACGGAATAAAACGCTATCCAGCGTTTGCCATTTATTTTAAAACATATTTTTCTTCAAGGAATTAATGCCTTTTATTACATAGTCTAATTTATAAGTTTAATTAAAGCACTTCTATTTTTGTGTACACATTACAGGTTATTTCGTCAGCTGATCAGTTTTGATTTAGATGATCTAACTATACGAAGTACGTTGAGTTTTGTAAAAAAAAAACAGGATCAAGTTTTCATTAAAATCTTAATTACTTCATTACATATTTTCACCTTGTTCATTTATTCATGTTTAATTGCATTTCAAACACATATCAAAAAGAATTTTCTATTCATTGACCCTGGCTTTACAGTCGATGTAACTTTATTGCATTTATTCCGAATATCCAAGTAACATTTTTTTACGTATATTTCAACCGATTTACGTATATTCACAGAAGCAATTTAGCAACCAATCAAATGTTTTCCACCTACCGCAATGATTTGTTGAAGCGATAACTCAGTGGTCAAAGCATTCAACTTTCAGCCATCTGTTCGCTCGTCCGAACCTCACTTTAACTACTTCGGTTTGGGAAACTGCATAGTATTAATAGACTTTACACACGTTTATTGTAGCTCATAACTAAGTATACTAATCTGTATCTGGCAAATTAGTTGAATAACAATGATGTCTTGTAAGAATATTGATGAATCTATCTGAAAGGATACCGTATAGAAATGGACGGTTAATGGTATTCAAGTATTTCATGATCGTACATACAACAATCGAAGGTCAATTGGTAATGAGTTGAACAATAAATAACCTACTCTGTTTAATTACATCATCAACCAATTACATGTCGGTATTACATTTACCAATTGGTAATATTATATCAGTGATGAGGACTAACACGTTATTTATACCTTATATTTAATAACAAATTTTCGCACTACATCACAAGTTTCTGTATGTTTCATAGTCAACATTAATTTTAATTATGTGTTCTACTGAATTTTAGAACCGTTATCAATTGTATTAGAAGAGTGGCTTGTATGTGCAGATCGTATGAGCAATGCAAGTTTTTGTGCTCCACCTAATTCAGATACTAATCGAACAACTGACACTGAAGCAAATACAATGAATGTGAAGAAGATAACTGCACGTGTTCATCAATGTATGATACCTGCACTGGCACAATTATGTTCTCGAACGGATCTGCAGGTAGTTTCGTATTCATGTAATTTTTATTATTTAAAATATGATTCTAATGAGACAATCTGTTCGTTATCACAGAATGAATTTATTTTAAAATAAACAGTAATCAGCTTCCATTCCAAGCTGTGTTTCCTTGTGTACGCTCTTGAATACTGTCCTATTACTGTATAGCTCTCAGGACGCTGACAGAAACTCACTATTACCAACTTTCTCACTACACAAATCGAGACTTTTCAGCATAGTGATGTTAAAAATTACATTTCTAAAAGTATCTATTCATCATTTACAGGTTTGCACCTTTGTCACATTAGTTAACTTTTCAGGTAAAAATATTCTGATCCAGTTTTTCGGAATTAGACGTTAGGTTGGCATGGATCCTCAGTATGGGACTAATCCAAGAATACAGTTTAATCGTTGTGTTACCAGTCGACACCTGTGTACGATTCCATATTGCAACAGTTTCCTAATTATCGTTTAAATAAATACTTGTGTTAATCTTTAGTAGATTCCTTCCGGGATTTTGTTTTGCTTGCGTTGGATTCAATCCAACCCACTAATCAACACTATTGAATTAGTCGTTCCGGAACTATTGTCTTATTAGACAGCTATGATACTGGTTAGTACTGAAGTTTGTAACGTTGTAGTTATTGATCTCACCGTTCAGTTAACTTTTCGTTCTACGTTTTTTGTATATTATATAATTTGCGGTATTGTCATAAAGAATATAGAACTTATTTTCTACCATATTTATACCTGCTTATTTCAGTTATGCCTCCAGATCCAAATTCATTGATATCTAGCTTCCAATTGTTTATCTTGTCGTTTACTTAAATTGTAATTCTGTTGTTGTTAGGATTTACTCAGTCGTAAAGCTGTTGAACATTTACTCAGTATGCTGGTCACCATTGTGCCATACATTTTCAATCCTGACAATAAACAACGTTTAATCAAGTCTGAGGAGTCCACCAATGCTATTCATTCATCAGGTGTAAGTATTCATATTCGTGTCGATTTTTCTTAGTCTCTCATTCATATGAATTATTTATTGTGTTTTATATCTGATTGTAAGACAGTTCTTCTAAATTTTATATATTTATTATACTATCGTAAGTTGTTCTTGGTCATGTACACTTGTTTTTCAATGAAATTTTATTTAAAAGATACACTACGGTATAATTTCGAGAAAGGGTGGGATATATTATAGTTTAATACTTTGGTCAAATTAAAAAAAACACCAAATTATCCTTAATCGACTGTCATTTATTAGTGTAATACTTCTCATTCTTAAACCTCATAAATACCAAAACATGTGTAAAAAAATGCTTTAATATACTTGTTACGTAAAGATATTTGTGTGAAATTGCCCTTAAGATTTCCACCAGACGAGTCGTCGTTCATTTTATGCAGCCATCGACTGAATTGAAGGTTTATTTCATGAAATATAACCTAATGATAATAAATTCTCACAATCCGATCTTATGAACCGATTAGTATTATTTCATTTGATAAAAATTTTTAAATACACTTTGCCAAACCTACTTACAAATACCAGTTTAGTTAATCCTAGGTTTTAGTGTCTTTTAACCAATAGGCTACACATTTTAATTATGTTTCACTTACATTTATTCCGACTGTCGAATAACGTTTCTATACCTTGTGCTTTTAAACATAGTACGTGAGCTCGATTTCTTCAGTCAAAACTTAGATTTCTTGTGTTGCCTTGTGTTTTAATTCATTTCAACATTCAATAATGTTAGGTCCCGATAAAACATAATGAATGGTAACTTTTGGGATTCATTATGGACCAATACTATACGTATATTTTTATCGTGTAATTGTTATGTAACTAAACTATTCATATCCGTATCCCTCTTATTATGAGCTTTGTTTTGACCTATGAACTATTACTATACGACTTACCATTCTTAAATTATGCCATCTATTAATTGCTACCTCCCTCATCCACAGCCACATTTGGCTAATTCTTGTACAAATGTTCTTTCATATTTTTTGGTACGATGTAGTCTGTCTGGTTGGTATCTAAACCGAGTATGCTTGAAATAAATGATCAATATTGCGGAGGCTGAGATTGGTGTTCTGGACTTAACTGGCTGGGCTACGCAGGAAGAATTATCACAAGCTAACTAGTCACGCATAAATATTTATATATATATTTCAGTAATTTTTGAAATTTGATATGGATTAACAACCGTTCTCTCAACTCCCACCAATTTAATGAGGTCAATTTTTATCATTATCTAAATCTAAAAGTACGTATGTACATGTTCTTGTCACAAATGACAAGTGTACAAGGTAATTTAGTTGTTTGTCATTCACTTCAGCTAAAACTGTTCAAATTCCCGTAATTCTTCATCTCATTTTCCAAATATTTTTTTCACAATAATCATTTGCACAGTTTATTTACGTATTATAAAACTGTATAATAGAATGCTCAAAAGTTTTTTTGTTAAGTATATTCTTGATTAAGATTAGTCTACTTCACAATATACATATTTGTTCTGTGATCTAACTTGTTGAAGACAGATCTTTCATCACTCTTTGGGCTTCGGTTTGGGCACCCAGGCAGTGTCACAGCCCTCACGCAGATCTGGTGCCCCCTTGTACCAGTATTTATGTGTTCAAATAAATAAATACTTCAGTTTTACACCTCTTTATTAATTTCTATTTCACGTGAAAAAATGTTTATAGATTTAATTGTATTTCTTTATATTAAATAGTGGGATAAAACTGTAGACGGACGTCCAAACAATCTACCATCTACTGACAATCTTATCGAAATAAACCCCAGTACACATCATCAACCTTCCATGCTACAAGAAGCTCCAAATATATTTATAAGCAGTTCCAATAGATTAACTGAGCCACAGATTGCACCTACTGAATCACCGTTGGAAGGAACAGATATTTCTTCACAGGTAACGTGTATCTTTGATTATTTTAACGATTCTTAGTTTATTCATACGTTCCAGTATACAGTAATCTGGACTTTCATTTTATAGCTATTGGAGTGCTGTGTTAAGATTTTTGATATAGTAAACCAATCCTAAGCAGCGAAATGAGGTCATCTGATGTCAATCTCCAGTGCCTCGAAGAACAAATGCATATCATTGGCTAAGAAGTAACTTGACTTTCGGGGGGTTAGAAATATATTTATATAAATGAATATTTGTGAATTTTATTCGTTAGCCCAATAGACTTTGTCTTCCACTCTTGTTTTCTCACTCAAGTAGTCAATCTGGCGGGTTAGCTCGTAGCACTTTGTACAGCACTATCAAAACAGGAACAACACCCATCCTGGAATTGCTGACATTATTTAAACGTTTGAACCCGTTGATCTTAATTGAAAAAGATAATATACTCCAATCTTTCATCAATCAGTCATCTAGCCTATTTATATGTGTAGTGAACGAAGACTTGGTGCGGATAATCAATTAATTGTTTACTGCGAAATCAGTGCCTTCGTAAAATCTGTAAACCATTAATGAAATACATCATCTTCGATCAGTTGTCTTACACAAGCTTCATCGTTCCTTCATTCCTGTTGTTATTATAATTACTTTTGTTTACATTCCTGTTGTCTTCAACTCGACCTTTTCAATCTTCTGCTGATAGGCATTCCACTTTTGATTGCTATTACATACTGCTTATATCCGACAATCTAAGTAGCATACACCACATATATTTATATATCCATTTAAAGAGAATTCTACTATTTTAGTCCATAAATAAAACTTTGTGTAATCACTTGTTAGACTTCCTACGCAACGAACATATTATTTTTGAAAAAAGCTCCATGTTGTGTTGAAGTACATATACCAGTATATATGTTTATGGGGTTACGTGTATATGTAGGACTAATCGTCCTGTGTATTATAGATCTCAGCATACGTTCTGAGATGCTTTCATTACTATTATTATTATTACTTAAGTATTGATGACGGACGTCTAACTTTCATTGTAAAACATATTGTGGAAAAAATATCACAATTGATGTGGATACATATTAAAAACACGGTAGATCCACGTTCTCAGATTAACTGACTGAAGAGATCACTCACTATTCCAAACTTACTAGGTATTTGTCTTTTTTTTCGTCATGTTGACTTTCAGTTGTTGTCATGTTCTTCAGTTTGACCTTCTCTTTCGACCTATTTTTATCTTCTTCCTCATTCAATTAATTGTTATTTCATCTATATTTGTGGTCGAATTGTGTTAATTTTTCTGTACAAATAGGTCAAAGGCAAACTAAACTATATTTTGTTCCTTTAGTAAAGGTTTTGTTTTAAGGAAGCTAGCCGTTAATATTGTTATACTTCATGTAAAATACCATTTGTTTGTATTACTTTTCCTAACGTAAAACTAGGTTTAAATACTAAGTTGTAACTACGGTCCTCTTAGGTTTTACAATATAGAACCATTAATTATTGTTTAGTCATTTTGGGGAATTAAACTATTTGTTATGGAAAAAAATTCCCGTTTCCACAGACTTTGTCGACTGCAGTTACGCAAGATCCATCTGCTACACCAATTTCGGTTGATCAATCAATGAGTCAATCAAATGCAATTGATAATCCACCATTCAATATGTATTTCGATGTTGATAATGTCCCGCCAGATAGTGTGATACGTGATCATGAAGCCCTTCGTTTAATGGAAGAAATGGGTTTTGCTCGTGATTTAGCTATTGTCGCCTTAGAGGTATGTAGTGATATGTTAATACATTGTTAACAAAATAGAAAATAACATTTTTTCGTGTTTAATTTATGCTTCCTACTGATCAGTCTATTCACCGGATCAAGTATATCATTCTCTTCATTATCATCGAATACTATATTTGTGTGTGCTGTGAACACTACTCGGGCACCTGAACCGAAGCAGGTAATTTTCTAGTCTCATGTACAAAGTGGTAGACTAACGTCAGGAGACTCAGTCCGCTGATAACTAGTGGCCACAGTAAGTTCATAAGTACCATCAAGTTCCTGGAGTTCATGTACACTATTGGTTTAGTATCAGTATTTTTAAATTATCCCAAGTGAAACTACGTATCCGCCACCCCAGTTTAAGCTCCAAACGTTCACTTTTCATCCGGTCACCTTCATAAATACGTCCCTAAATTGAAAAGACAGTCATTAGGACTTCAATCACAGTATTTATAAATGCGTGGTCACCGTCAGTTGTATTATAACATTCGGGGAGGCGACCATACTTATTTCGGTGCTCAGTTGTACCAGTATATGTGTTTAATATATAAATAATAGTAGAACTATCTAGTATTTTCTAACTAAATACATTTTTCTTTCATTTCCAAAGCAAACTGGATGGAATGCCAATGAAGCTGTAAATCTTGTAATAGCAACTTCTCCACATGATCTTATGCAAAATGCCAATCCCTCCTTTATCTCTGGGTTACGAAGAGGTAGAACATCACGTAGAGCTCAACGTAGACGTACACTTGGAGCTGGTAATGCCGCTAATGAATCCAGTCCATTAATAACTAATGTCGATAATTCACAATTTCAAACTGATGTTTATGAACATGTAACAGAATTTATTGATAATGTAAGAATGTTTATTACTTTAATTCATAGTTGGAATCATCTTTGTATTAAATATATTTTTCAGAAAATTTCTAAATATTATATTGTTAATAAAGGAAGTGGAATTTTTGTTTATTGTAAATGTTGTACTGATCAATTTACGAATGTTAGCATACTTATTCTTAATGCACAAATATTCTTAAATGATGTAACATTAGACATATAATCCTAAATTTTTAATTGTAATTTCCATATGTTATCGTCACCTAGATCTGCACACGTATCTTGTTTCCTGTTTTACACGGTCTTTAAATCTTGTATTTATGACAAGATTACATAGCTCGTGTTTTACCGACTGCGTACATAAAAAAAATCAGCGTGCATAAAGTTTACAATCCGATGTAAGTCCTTAAATGATTACGTTCACTCTATCAAATCATCTCAAGAAGATAAAAAAGGATCAAACAGCATATTATTTCCTAGGTTACATCCAATGTTATTATGTATGGTGGATTTTAATTTTTATCTGTAGTTCCTATTCGCACGATCATTCCCCGTGCTTTTTAAATAATCTCATTTTGTTCCCGGCTTAAACTGAGTTTTATTCCTTCTGTACGATTTTTTTCAGTTTAGTACCAGTGAACATATGGAATCACGAATTAATTCAGAATGTCCCACTTTATCTGATAACGAAATCACTTCGTCGTTAAGCAATAAGGACACTTCAACTATAAAACGATCCAATATATCCAAATTTCCACTCGTTATGATGGAATTATGTAATGAGAAAACTTATAATGAAGCGTGTGAATCTCTTAAACAAAATGTCTTCAAGACATGTTATGCTATTGCTAAATGTCATCAGTCCTACCAGGTTAGCATTAATTTATAATTTTAACAAATCCTCCCCATTAATCACTATTTTCATGTGATATCTTTATTTTGCATAATATTCAGACCAGTTTATTTTTTTTCCACTCATTAATATTGACTGGATCATAGGATGCTGATAATGTTAACTGTGTGTGTATTTAGCATCATTTGTAAAAATATCTAACATTTTACTGACTGAAGATTATTTATTTGTTTATTGTAACAGATATACATTGTTAAAAAGAGGTACACAAATTTATTTTCACCATATAAATCATTACATTTTTGTATGGATCTCATTACTTCCTGGGTGCCCAAACCAAAGCAGGTGGTTTTCGTGGGAACTCACTCTTTGACTCAGAAGTCTAATCTACAAGGCAATGGAGCAATATCAGGAGATGCTTCCTATGATAGCTAGTGGTAAAAATAAGTTCATACACGAGTTGTTCCCTCAGGACACTGGGACCCATGCACACCGTTGGTTTGGAATCATAGTTTTCCAACTCTTAAGTGGATGCTCTGTACTCACTAACTCAGTTTAAGCGTTGCACATTCACTTTACATCTCAATTACGTAAACAACACCTGTGCTGCAAGAAACAAGTGAGCAGGATTTCCCTGACAGCGTCTACTTGTACGTGGTCATATGAGAGCATTTCAAGAGGGAGAATGGGCTCTTCCCACTGTCATCTGTACCAATGCATTTGGAGGCACTAACCGAAGAAATAACTACCGCTCTAATGTTATTGTTTTTTAGGGTTAAGTAGTCACAGGAAATTTTATTGATTTTGTTTATTTTCTTAAAGAATAATGTAACTGTATGCTTATTTAAAATGCTCTGATCTTCTTTCATTTACTTTCAAAATACACAGTCTTCATTAGTAGTGTTTTGACGTATACAACTAATTTCTTAAATTTCTGACTTGTTAGAGATAAATTATGTCACATCATATGTATATGGTTGTCAACAAATGAGTAACTTATTACTCAAACCTTAGATATATTCATAAATCAATTATTACACCGGTATTCTCGGGAGTCTGTCATACTCCAGTTTTCTTAACTCTAAATCCGAATAAATGAATGGGTAGATCAGTAGTACTCAGGTGTATGTTCGACTGGGTTATAATGCAAACTGATTATTTAATGGTCAATAATAGTGTGTAAGTTTTCATTAAATGGTTTAATGAGTAAAAGGCGAACTTTCATACTACACATTAATAGCTCTGTTCTAGTGTATCATATTCTTTGTCCATATAATAGTTTTGATTATTCCTTAAGTATGAAGATACCTTTTGGCCACAGATTTAATTCAATTGTAGAGAATCACTGCAAACTATTTTTGAGATCCTCAGTATAGTTTACCCATTACTTTTATGGTGAAATTAAGCCTAGAGTCATCTTCAAACCTCCCAGACCAATGAGTTGCCATATAATACTTCACAAGTTTAACCATGGTCTTCACAGTTTTATAGAAACCAGTCCTATAAGTTACTTGCTTTAATCCTGATATGACTAAATTTCATCTGACTAGGGATTTGAGTATACTCTTGGCGAACAGACTCTGGTGAACGCATGATCATTATTATTAAGATAGTAAGTTTGTGTATATATTATTCACCAGTTTTAATATTTTACGTTTTTTCCCCATCTTTCATAGATTCTCCATCAAATTGCTGAACTATTTATATCCAGTGGAGAACATGAACAATACATCAATGAGTTATTTAGTGTAGTCACATCACATCTAAAGTCATATTTTAGTGTTTCACCTGATAAATCTCATAATAAATCCGACAATGAAAATTATGAGTTCACAAATTATGAGAAAGAACATCAGACTGTCGGATTACACTTAATTGCTCTCTTATTCACTAGATCCCCATTAGTTTGTGCTTGTTTGGCTTGGAGTCATAAACTTCCAAGTGTATTGATTCAATTTGTATCCGATTCAGATATTCTAAATAAGTCAGTTACTACTACTATTGCCACTAATAGTAGTAGTAGTGGTGCTCGCCGAGAAGATACTCGAATGGAAGTGGACGAATTGAGTGCAGATGTATCTTACAATTCGAATGCTATTTCAAAATCAGATTACTACAAAACACTGACTTTAGCATTGCTTGTACTAGATCAATATGAGAGAAGTATACAAGTATGTTCTTTTACAAGATATTAATTCTCATGTTAATGTATCCGTTATCGTTAACACTCCAAGTTATTATATATATATATATATATATATATATATATATATATATATATATATATATATATATATATATATATATATATATATATGAAAGGAAGATTTACCTCCAATGTTAGGTGAATTGTAGGAAAAAAACGGCATTTGTAGACTTACAGGTGACCTCACTATCCTAGAACCGTTTTGAAATAGGCTAAATTTAATGACGAAATAGGTAATTATGCAATTAGGTATGACACATTATCCATCAGTTTTCTGGGAGTTTTCATTGAACCTTAATTAGGCTAAATATTTTCTATCTTTTCTTAGCTTCTTGAGATTTTTCTAACAGTATGCGGGTGATATTGTCTTACTGTGCGATAATGCCCAAGCCCTGCAATCCGTACTTAGTCAGTTGGCATGGTATGTGCTTTGTACCTTCGAAGTGTAAAGTACTTCTACAAGACTGGCAGGATTCTAATCCTGTACTCACTCTGGATGGTGAGCAGATAGAAGTAGTCGAGAAGTTCGTGTATCTGGGTAGCTGCATAAGTGCTGGTGGTGGCGTGAGTGATGATATCAATGCACATATAGTGAAAGCCAGAGCGGTTTATGCCAATCTAGGCCATCTTTGGCGCCTTCGTGATGTTAGTCTGGCTGTAAAAGGTCGGATCTACAACGCGTCGGTGAGAGCATTCTGCTCTATGCTTGTGAAATCTGGCCTCTGCGAGTTGAGGATGTTAGACTACTCTCTGTGTTCGATCATCGCTGTCTCCGAAGGATTGCTGACACCTAGTGGCAACACCATGTCAGTAATGCAGGGGTTCAGCATCGTGTGTTCGGGCACAGAGGCGACAATCCAATTGGTGTCACCATCTTAAAACACCGACTTCGGTGGCTTGGACATGTTCTGCGAATGTCGTCCCAGAGAATTCCTCGTCGTGCATTATTTGCCGACTCTGGGACTGGTTGGAAAAAGCGGAGAGGTGATCAGTATATGATATGGTGTCGTGGTATGAAAGAAAGCTACAAAGGGCTGGCTTGCGTTGGTCCTCCACGACTCCCTGGCTGGGATCCGAGAGGTGGTGTAACACAGTGGCTAGAGAAGTTATCAGATATGGCTCAGAATAGAAGCTAGTGGCGATCCTGCTGTAGCCTTCTATTACTTTCTTCGTAAAGAGTGGTTGCTTCTTCCTTAACTGAAAGATTTCTTCTGATTGTACCTTTTCGTTTCCCCCATTATTATTACTATTACACTACCTTACACTAATCTGTGGTCGTTATTATTCTCTTTCTTTTATAATTGCCTACGCTTCTTACCTTTTTTCCCCTTATCTTTAAATTCTCATTGTTTTGTGTGGCGCATATATATTTGGTGCTCTCTTGTACCAATATTTATGTGTTCAAATAAATAAATAAACGGCTTTATAATGTTGGGTTTATTGTATTGTACATTACTGAATATTATTGCTAACGTACAGTACTGTCATATAACGTATTTGTTTGTGAGACCATAATTTATGGACGCCTTAGAATAACCCCAAAGTGACCTTGAGGAAATCCATCAATCTATCATGATCCTAAGATGGTTATAAATTATCTTGAGGAGAAAATGATCAGTTAAGAATGGAGACTAGCTTTTCGATCATCTCTCGTTTTTATTTTGTTGTTTAAAACGTTTCTACAAGGGGCATGGAAACTTATGCATTAATACAACTGCTGTTTCATAATAACAGTTACACGTGTCCTCAAATTCTTTTGTTTCAGGCTCTACGTTTACGTCAAGAATGTGTCAAGCTGTATGCTTCCTCGCATAACTGGCATTGGTTTGATAATCAAGCAATGCTTTGGCATCCTTATACTAATGAAAGTATACGAATTATTGATAAAAGTTTTCATAAAGGTGATTTATGCGCATGTTGTGATATTAATCGTCGACCATATACTATTGAGTTTCCAACTATGACGCAAATAAATCTTGTCAGTATGCATAGACGTCCTGTTATGCTTTTTCCATCTGTTTCTGAGACTACAGAAACAGATGAAGCGTCGTCAGTACAAAGTAAGTTATGAAAATTTCGTATTACAATTCTACTTACTGATTGCTTATTTTTATCATGATAAAATTTACGTACCATTTGTAAGTCATAAATTGTATTTACCAATTATCTCAGGATATTTGTTGGTTATTCTGACATTACCTAATATACAACAAGACCGAGAGTAGCGGAGATGTATTTTAGCACTGTGCAGGTTATTATTTGTTCAATATCTAGAGTACAATCTAGTACGCAGTTGTCTTTTGTGTTAGATAATCTGTCAGTCAGCCTAAACTTAGGACCAGGTACATATATGCATTGGTTCATGTTTCCATAGCTCCTTAGCACAACACGATGTACACCAAATTCATAGTAGTTATTTAAATGGTAGTAATATATGAAAGAAAGATTGCATATAAGAATATAATACAGGAAGAAAGGTATAAAGTAATTTTAATCTCACAGTTTAGGAGAAGACAAAGAGTGTATGCACCTAAACCATTGAGATCGATTCTGAGCCATGTCACCCAGAGTCTCCAACCGTTGGTTACTATAGTCACGCGGACCCCAACCAAGCAGTCTGCATCTACCAACATGGCTCAGACCAGAAGTTAGTGACTTCAAGCTCTGATGCCACGTTTTGGTTTGACCGTCCCTAACTTTCTCCCAACCATCTCCAACACTGGTTAGCATTGCGCGTCGTGGTAATCGGTGTTCAGGCATACGCAACAGGTGGTGCAACCATCTCAGTCGATGAAGATTCATAACCTCGTCAACTGATTTACCATCATTCCCTAATACCCTGAGTCTAACCTCACTAATACTTACCCGGTGATCCCAGCAAATGCGAGTAATATTTCTAAGGTATCTGTGGTCAAACGCTGGTAGCTGACGAGTATCTTCACTCAGTATACTCGTTCCTTAATTGATAGACAGATATCTCGCCTTCGCCATAGGTGATGTAAGTTGGCAATAGCCAAACGAGTCTTTTTATGGTATAAGTATATCATCCTGTGCGAATGATTGTCTCTGAGTTACTATTAAGTCTTCATGAAGTACTCGTGTCTTGTTTCTTTATCTACAAACTTTCTATAAACACACCATACTTATACTTATAGTTTTAACTTTGTAAATGGCTATATCATTTTTTTTCTAGCGACACCTTATGAATTGAGTTTAATGAATACAAGGATACCAGAATGTTTAAATGCAGAAGAGCGTTCAAAACTATGTCATGCATTATTGACACATTTTCGTACCTTCAAAAATTTATCACCTTCAGAACAACAATCACATTCAACATTATCCATGTCGGAAAATCAACATTCTGATGATCAGTCGCCTCTACCTTCAGACTGTTTAAACGCTATGTTCAGGTTAATGCTACGTTTATGCTTTACAAGTTATGAAAATGCAGATAAGTTAGCTGAAGCGGATCTCTTGACAATTCTATTTTCATACCCACATACGCGGGAGTTTTCTCCGGAATTCTCATCTTTCGTTGGTGCTTTGATTTCCGAAGTGAGTTTCTTTTGAAAATTTGTCGTCATTTAATGGATTCCTTTCTCGTCAACCTATTTACTACTTCCTGCTCAAATGCATTTATTTTATTATTGATCTCATCCTGAATGCGATTTTATCATGTATATCGCCTCACATAAAGCCTATCGATTGACCAATAATGTCCTAATATCGATTTTAAACACCTGTCATGCATCAGCGACGTAGAACATTGTATATGTATTCATCTACCTAAGCTGTCACACTAAATTAGAGTATCAAGATGAGTACCAAAGTAGTAGTTATAATGTTATCAGAGCATAGACAGTACGATTCGAGAGGTATTCACGGAATAAAATAGTTGTAACGAATTTTAACTCATATCACTCAATCTCTCCAACCAATGGTTGCTGTTATCGCCCAGATCTCATTCAGATGGTTTACACCTACCAAGATCGCTCAAGTTAATTGTCAATGACTTCATGAAATGATGTCACAGTTTTATTTGGTCATCCTAGGCTTCTTCAGAACCTACTCGCACTCCTATCGAGATAAGCTATAGTTTGCCATGCGTATTACACGTCTCCACTGTTTCATTCGATAAGGATTCACTACTTCATCGGCCGATTTACCAGCTTTTCCCATTACCTGAATTCTAAACTTAACTTTCTTTAATCAATAGTCCTAGCATACGCAAACAGTTCCTATAATCAAATATTAGTAAACTACGAAGGTTGCACCCTCAGTCCCCGTAAGAGCCAGCATTAGATACTTATGAATTTGTTATAAATATATAGTTTTATTTTTATCTCTAGATTTTTGACGATACTTCGACAATTGATCGAATAATGAAGGAAATTTGCATCCGAATGTCCAGATCTGGTATGCCTAATGTGTTTATGGGGATCGATGCTGGCCCTAGATCTTGTCGAGATTTGTTCTATTTATTGAGCTTATGTGCACCGTTGCTTGCTAAAGATCGTGAACGTGCTCTTAGATTAGCAACAGAAACATTCAGTTTATCCTTGCCCGATAGCGATATAGAAGGTAACTATTAATCTGTAAATAATTTCTTTTGTTTACACTCATTGTATACATTTCAACTAGAAAGTGAGAGTTATCGCTTTTATTTCGGTTCTCATCGGATTTCGAACAAATCAAATCGAAGTTAGCTACGTATTAAATTTGTTTAATTCTGAATTACATATTGAGTAGTTTAAGTACATTGTAAATGATTGTTTGCATAAAAATAATGAATTTGTGTATATATACAGGTTTTTCCCCCAGTTGATACATTACTTATAAAATGTCAGGTTTTCTCTGATCCTAAGAATTCTGTTTCTCATCATTCAGTCACCTGACTCAATATTCGATATACTAATATCATTGTTGCAAGTGAATCAGAATCTAGGTTTTGTCAGGGTGATGATTTTTCCTACTATATATTTGTCAATTCAGTGTGCATGATTTTATTGTATTGCAACTCTATAGCATTTACTCACATGCATCTAACTTGAAACTTTCATATCAGTTGTAATTTTGTTAGTCTGTTTTTTGTTTTGATTGTCACGATTGTTAATTAAAATTCTTACCATCTATTTTCAGGTAAAGTTTATCCAAAGACGTATATCGTTGAAGAAGCTAATCCTCCTGGTGCTGCCGTTACTGACCGTTCTTCAATAATATCTTTCCCTCTTAGTCCACGTCAGAAGCATTTACTTACCCAGCTGATGGATTTAATTATGTGTTCAACTTGGAAATCTAGAGGAAATCATAATTTAACTGGTCTCCAACATTTAGAAGTAAGTTTTTCGAGCAGATCTATGTGTCGTCATATATGACACATCTTTTTACTTACATTATTGTCTAGCTAAATTAGTGCTCACGTTCCTCCCCATACGATGTAAAGCTTTGATTTATTAATTTATTCAGCTGAAGTGTCTATCACTTTCTAATTATATATATAAAGTTTTAGGCAAACTCTCTTGCATAGTTTACAACTGTAGTTTGTACAACGAGTCATTACTTTTCTCTCGTTCTTTTACTAGTGTTTATTAAAATTTATTGTTATGTGAGCACTAATCCGTGAACAATTCTGGTTATTTCTTTTCGTATCATGATTATTATAGTTTCACCATACAACTGAAGCAAAATCATTTGTCTTTCTAATATATGTATATATTATACTTTGTTATGAGTATTGTCGCCAATAAAGTCTATAAACAGGTTCACCATATAAGACAAAATATTTGCATTTCTGCGCCATAAATTGTTTAACGATTCGTTAGCACTCTTCTCTCAATCGGAACAAACGGTTTTCTTCATAAGTTTTCTGTTACTTTTAATCTCCTAGATGAAATGTCAATTTTCGATTACGTACTACCCAGTAACTGACGTATATAATTATAATCTTAATATTGTATGGAAGTAAACATTGTATATTTGATTGTCTTTTTGTTTGCAGGTAACAGAAGCATCCGGAAATGACGGTTTTACCTCAGAATTTGCTTATCCTCCAATACCTAATACAAGAACTGTTATTTCGAGGAGCGGTGCCACAAATGTACAATCTGCTAATACATATAGTCGTTCAGATCAGTCATCACTGGAAAACTCTACAATTCGTTTAACACATAGTGAATTTAATAAACAAAATGGATTTGTAGTTTTAGGCAAACCAGATGCGATGCAATACTTAATTGACTTAGTTGGTACTTACAAATCTGTTGCTGAGTTTGTCGCAATGTATAAAAACAAACATTCCGTGGAGCATACATCTGGAAGATCAAACACCGATATATCAAAGTGTTCTTTTATCACTTACTTATTTAGTCATCAGTTAAATAACTCTGAAACAGCCGAATCTACCATGTCATTGTTGAAAAACTTAATACTCATCAGTAGTGAATCCATTCAAGGAGTAATTATAAATGAATTTAAAGCATCACTTGGTCGCATTGCCACTAAACATTACCCTATTTCACCAGAAGACATTAAGTCTGAAGCTATCTCTCCAATGAAAAATGATCGAATCTCATCTCATATGATGTTTTTAATGCGTATACTATCATTGCCATCTCCTCTAATTAATCGTGTTTTACGTTTGTTATATAAACGACGAATACCAGCGGATATTGCTAAATTAATTGCTATTGTTGATTGCAATTTACCTAACACACAGTTCACAATTAATATTATGTTGCATGCTCTAGAAAGTTTAACTCTAGTAGATCGTCAATACACTAAGTTTAATTCTCAAGGAAAACGACTTGCGAATAACTCTACGGGACGACAAGATAATGTTGCGTCAGCTTCAAATGAAGAGTCAGGTGATGTAGAAATGAGACTCACTAATACTATACAAACATCTTCAACTATTACCGATTCAACCTCACAGAATCCAGTGCTTAATACCATACCATCTTCTGAACAAAGAACTGATGTCTCCCTTGACAGAGTTACAACTAACATATCTTCCACCATTCCTGGATCGGATCATACTATCAATACTTCCAGAGATTTTGAGACCGATTCCGATGATGATGATGACGATGATGTTACAATGTCCGATCAACAGGAGTTTTCACACCCTGTGCAAAATGTAGATTCAGCTTTTGATAGACCTAGTTTGATTTTATCTAGCACTGCACAAGGTAGTGCTTCTTCAAGTCTTAATCGCGTTCTTAATGATGTTTTAGCTGCCCAGGCCGATATGGTCATCAATTCTGATCACAATGAAAACGTCCATCAACCTTGGCGTAGTGTAGGTAACGGAGATCAAGAAACTAGATCTGTGATATTTGTTTATGATGATGAAGATGAAGGGAGTTCCGGCCAAGGTGCTGAAGGTAATAATAGTCAAGAGGAGGAGGAAGACGACGATGTCCTTGGAGAAGATGAGGACGAAGAGGATGATGATGATGATGACGACGACGATGATGATGATGACCAGGACGATGAAGACGGTGAGAATGATCCAGATGTTGAAGGTGATGACGGTGATGTTGATGTTAGCGGTGAAGATGAGGAGGTTGCTTTTGTTCTTAGTAGGAGTCGCAGACATGGGAACCGTACTCGACCCTCTGGTTTGTCTAGTCCACGTCGTCGTCGACCGAATGCTTCCATTTCTGTTACCGTTACTACTGGTCGAGCTAACAGTGATCGCAATCAGAATACTGAATCTCATGACGATGGTGGAAACTTGCATAATGAAGATGCCGATATTGTACTTCATGACGATACGCATGTGGAGGATGATGGGAGCTTTGGTGATGATGATATAGATACATATGGTAGAGATGATGATGATACTAGTCGAGATGATGTGGCGATTATTTCTTCTGATATACCTGGTGTTATCTTTCCCAATGAAAACCGTGGGTCTCATGGAAACCATTCAGTTGCAGCTGTGGTCGAAGAGACTCTTCGTCGAGTAGTTGCTCCACCTTTGAATGTAATCTCATCTAATGGTTTTAGAGATCTCGGAACAAATAATTTGTCAACCTTAAATGTCCAGTCGCGAGGTTCTTCTACCGGTAACTGGGATTATCTTCTACCAGCTTTTACGAATTTAATTGCTCGTCATGGTTCCCGACACATTCCTTTTGATGGCGAATCTAACCTACCAACAAGTACTACTATATTCCGTTTCGGTCCTGAGGCATCAGTATTTGTAGGTGGAAGTAATTCAACTCGTTTGGGATCTGGTGTAAATTTTGTTTATTCTTCAAATAATCCAACAGGTCTTAATACATCTCAATCTATTCAAGCATTACCAGCTGCAACCCTGGCAAATCAGCATCCTTTACTTCAGGTTTGTTTTTTATATCGTTTTGCACTTATCCTATTACATTCGCTTACAAGATTTGTTGGGTCTGATCCATAACAAAAAGTTGGGAATCATTAGGTAGAAATGTAGAACTAAAAAGTTATGAAGATCTAAATTTTAACTTTCTGTTATTAAAGTGGTTTGCATGAAGTAAATCAATGTCATGCTAAACCTTATATTCCTTATCTTACTAAACCTTCATACGTTTAACGCAAATGGCCCCCAAATGCCCTGGTATAGCCGAGAGTGGGGTGGGCCTGCCCTCCATTTCGAAATACTCTCACATGGCCACGCGTACACAGCCTCGGCCAGGGAAGTCCTACTCACTGCCTTCTCGTGGCGGGCGTGTTGTTTATGCAAATGAGAGGACGAAAAGCGAATGTCCGGCGCTATAACCGGATCCCAAATCAATGGTGTACATGGGCTCCAGTAACCTGAGGGAACAAATGGCGTATAAACCAATCGTTGGTCACCGGCTTCCATGGGACTGCATCTCCTCACGATGCTCCACTGCCTTGTGGGTCAGATGTTTAGTTCAAAGGCTCGGGGTGTGGCCCCCTAAGAAAACCACCTGCTTCGGTTTGGGAACCCGGTCACTATCACAGCCCACACACAAATCGAATGAAAATTTGTGTCTGGCGCATATATATTTGGTGTCTTGTTGTACCAATATTTATGTGTTCAAATAAATAATAATAAAAAAAATTAACGCAAATAACTAACCAAATGGTAAAATCTCTTTGTAGAATAGATCGAATATGGCTAGCAATCGAATCCAGAACGTGCGTCTCTTCTCATTCAGGATTCGTTACACGTCTCAAAGTTACTAATAGTCTTAATGACCATGTTAATTACTTTCGCGTATTAGTTTTGCTAGGCTGTTAGTTTGTGTTACAACTTAGACCGGCACATTCGCGCCATCTAATATTTGCTCACTGCTTACTAAATGTTGACTTCAAATTGAACGTTTTGAAAATTATGTAGTACTATTCTTCTGTATTTTTACAA
Source organism: Schistosoma spindalis (assembly GCA_946903255.1). Lineage (NCBI taxonomy): Eukaryota > Metazoa > Platyhelminthes > Trematoda > Strigeidida > Schistosomatidae > Schistosoma > Schistosoma spindalis. The sequence continues at coordinate 40,503,851 of OX336418.1, forward strand.
CTTTAGGTACCGATAACCGCTGGATCTAATGTTGGTCTTTCAACAATTAACACAAACACTGGAACATCCAGTCACAATACATCACTCAATAACGTTAGTGGCTTACGTGTATTTGGCGTTCTACCGCGACCACAACACGTTCCTCCTCACTATGGTACACGTCATCGGATTACAGGTTCATCCGGACCACATCTCTCCTCCAGTCTTACTGGTTTGCGCCATCACACTTCATTTAGCCGACTTCTTAATGCCGAATCAGAACCAGATGGTGTTAGTTCAGGTGGGTCTAATAGTCTGACTCGAAGCCAACTCGCTACTGATGTTAGCGGTTTAGGTTTAAGTCGGCCAATCATCGCAGATGCGGTTTCTATGTCACCAGTAAATCGTGTATTTTATGTGCCACCAACGATCCCTCAACAACAATTTCCACCATCTTATGGCAGCCGTCATCGATTTCCAGGCACAACTCTATCTCACCTCCCTTCAAGTTCCGGTAGTTGTTCACGTCACCAAACCTCATTCAATCGGTCATTTAATTCTGAGTCAGAACCAGATACAAATAATGAATCTAGTAGTAGTCACTTTTTCAGTCAAATTACTGCCAATGCTCGAGATAGTCGTTCTGGACCAGAAGCCGATGCACTGGTGTGGACTATGCTAACAAGTCTAGCTGAAGACCAACCTTCTCCTGTTAATTCCGCTCTAAGCGCAGCTATATTTTCTAGGTTCCTTTCACAAGGACAAACTAGTAGAAATCAACAAGGAATTATGGATATTCGTTCTAGAGGACTAACTCCTTATGCAGGCTATGCACTACCACCCCATTATCGACGATGGACCAATCTATCCCGAATGTTATTCGGGCATGAAATTATGGATCTTATTCTTTTGGGTCGTCATCATATTTATAAAGCACTCGAACAGAAACGTCATGAATTATACAATCTACGTATTTCAGAAAATGAAATAGTCTGCTTATCTGTAGTTACTAGTTCTCCGGATGAACCACTGGTTGCAGCTCCAGCATTGACTTCTACTAATAATAATGCTAATGAATCTGCAGAAACATTTGTAACATTTGCCACTCCTCTTGTTACTTGCGTGTCAACGTCTGAAAACTCCGGTTACGCTCAAGAATCTTCTGTGGATTTACAACAACAATTACCTGTTGTTTCTATCGATAGTGTACCTACATTTAATCAAACTAATCCAGATGTATGTGCCAGTGAAGCATCTGAAATGTCGATTTCATCAGATGTGTGTAAGTTATTATGAATTCTTTTTCATATCTCAAAATTATATATCATTTGTTTATAATGTTATACTCTAAATTGATCTCTAACAATATTATCTCTGGAGCTCAATGGTTAAAGGGTTCGACTTCCAGTCACTAAGTCTCAGGTTCGAAATCCATTCCACATGATTTGGTTTCCAAACAACAGAGTATTGTCATTAATTTGCGCACGTAGTATGGCTCGTAGTCAATCTACTCAGTGAGCAAGTTCACAGTAATTCCTAATAATAAACACATATAATTATTGATTCCCCAATTGTATTTTCATTTGTATTAAGTAGGTTTCGCGTTTCAATTTACAAAATCTAAGCTACAAGTTTGTATTCATTGTTGTACTTCATCTTTCTATAAATGTTTATTTTGCAGTCCTGGTAACATTATTTCCTTTTTATTTTAAAATGACTACAGAAAGGACATTATGTTCTAAATCTCAATTCCACTACCAGTTACAGGTTTATGTACCTTGTTTTGAGCCACATTTCAAGCGCGATAGCTAGTAATACTACTCGGTTACCCTGATTGTACGTAGGTAAAGCGGAGTTTGAACTTGTGATCTGTCTGTTAAAAGTCGACTGTTTTACGCATAAAGCCACAGGTATTTTGTTGACAACCCTGTATTGTAGTTGAGTAATCATACAAACAGTTTAGTATATTGACGATATTCATTTTGTTCATTCTTGGCTAAGTGAATATCACCAAATATTAAGAGTTGAAACAAGTAACCATAAAAATTTCTGTTAATTGTATATTGATAATTCAATAGGTTTTTTCATGTGTTTACTAGATTTAAACCGTGTAAAAAACTTTTTTTTTTTGAAAAACAAATCATGCCCCGTTGTACCAATATTGATGTGGTCAAATAAAATTTTAAAAAAGTGAAATTTCATTTCTTAATATTTGTCTCATAGTTTTAAGCAAATATTCATCATTCTATATTGTGACATTTTTTTCATGGTTTGTTATTATGAACGATGCAATTTTCATGATCTCTTTTTTGTTAATATATTCATATTCAGCTGACTATGGACTAAAGGGGACACCTTTTCTCAAATTATTATCTCAGTGTAATCTTTTTTTTTTCAAGTATATATTATTACTGTTATTGTTTATATTTATGATCATTTTTTAATATTTAAGCTATGTCAAATCCAGCTATTTTACCTGTTCAAAATGAACCAGAACCTACAAATCTTATAGAAAATATATCAAATCTTGTAACATCTAATGACATTCCTACAACTAATACTTCCACTGGACCACCAACAAGATCACTTGTTATGACTGATGAAGAAACTATTCAATCATTAGTGGAAGGTGGAATGGATCCATCGTTTTTAGATGCATTGCCTGAAGAAATGCGACAAGAAGTTATTGCAGATCATCGTTATGCAAGACAAGTTCAACAACGAATTAATTCTATGAGTTTACCGGTACATGTTAATTCAGAATGGTTGACCGGACTCCCACCTCATATCCAAGAAGAGGTAACCATTCGAATACAGTGTTTATTTATATATCTGTTATGTCTCGTGGTGTATTTTTGCATAAATTCACTTTTTCAGTTATTGTGGGTTAGGTTTTTCCGTTTATGTTCAATAGTTTGAAGTAGGTACCAGTGGTATGGATCTGTTTTCTGGAAATATAGTTTTCGATCTTAAATATACGGATGATGTCTTACTGGGTAATGATAATCATGTTATTCAATCCTTAACATTTAGTCGGTTGGTAAGCAATGTCCGTAGTTATAACATGTATATTCCACCTTCTAAATCCAAAGTACTTTTACGAAATTGATAAGATCCTACGCCTACACTCACACTATGTAATGAGCTGTTAGAAATAGTTGAAAAGTTAGCCTATCTGGTTAGTTGTATGGGTACTGATGTAGTCGTAATTGACGATATAAATCTACATGTGGTTAAAGCCAGAGTCAATTTACAACAGATCAGTAAGAGCAGTTCTGTTTTTCATTCATTTAAACACATAAACATTCGTACAAGGAGGCACCAAACATATATGTGTCACATAACTCATTCGATTTATGTGAGGGCTGAGATTCTGTTCGTGTGTCCAAACCGGAGCAGGTAGTTTTGTTAGGGGGCCACACTCGGAGACTTGAACCCAAAGATCTGATCCATGTATGGAGATGCGGTTTTACGGTAACCGGTGACCAACAATAGGTTCATACGCTATTTGTTTCCTTAGAATCCTGGAGCCCATGTGCACCATTGGTTTGTAATCAGGGTTTTCTAACTCCCCTAGGTAGATTTTCCGTATCCATCAACCCGGTTAAATCACTGGACATTCGCTTTTCGTCCTCAATTTCGTAAACAACACCCCCCACCACAAGAAGGAAGTGAGTACAACCTCCATGGGAGTAGTTGTATGCATGTGGCCACTTGAGAGCATTTCGAAAAGAAGAGATGTTTTCCCAACACTAGGACTGATTGGTAGTAGCGGAGAGAGCTAATCAGTTTATAAGATACTCATCCTGACATAACATTTTATGTCTCACTTATTGTAACTAACAATCTAAACAAAGTACTCATCTTGAGAAACTTTACAATACGATGTATAACATCGCTGTTTATTCATCTTAAATGAGATAAGTTTTTCACATTCATTTTTATTTCTTTTTCGTAAATACACTAATAATCGGATTAGTGAACTACGATTAGCTTCATATTGCACAGTTTATTTTAATACCCATCATTTTATTTGTATTATTGATAGTTATAATCTCAGAATTGCGCCTTTATGCGATTGTGTATCAAGGTTACCCAGATCCCAGTCTTAATTTATCCTTTATGTGAAAACTACTATGAATAAACATACAATATTCTAGGAGTGGTCTAACACATACTTTGTACATTAAAACGTACGACTCGTTTTTATAGAGGTTACGAATTATTCAACCCAGAAGACTTTGAAATCTGTTTCGAGACCTGTTCTGAATATGACAAATTGTACAATTATAGGTCTGTTACAATAATAACAACAAGTATTATTATTTTCTTAGGTTCTAGCACAATTTCGTCAAGAGCAACAACAACAACAGTCTTCCACCCAACCCCCTACAACCACATCTGGTGAAACTAATTCAACTGAACAATCTACTACTCAGCCGCCATCTACGCAAAATACAACTGACAGTAATACTGCATTTCTTGTGTCTCTGCCACCCTCTGTACTTCGTGAAGTATTAGCTGATATGGAAGAATCACAATTGGAAACACTCCCCCAATATCTGGTCGTTGAAGCTAACAGATTACGTCGAGAGCATGAAGAACGTTATGCTCGTGCTGTTCAAAATGGTATTTTAGCTCATTCCAATGATTCCCGACCTTATCGTGAGTGACTGTTAAATTTTCATTAAGATTTGTTCCTCAGATCACAAAATATCCATTGGCTATAATATATTCAAAAATCGGTGATGGTCGCTTTTCACTACTTACTTGATAATGTGTTGTGATTGATGGAGCTTGATCATGTACGTGAGATCATTCGTGGCAGTGAATGACAATCACACAATTTCTCGATTACTCACTATGTCAAAAACTTGTCTACTTGCAATGTTTAGAAAGAATGCGTTTCGTATAAAACAGTTTTAGTGTCATGAAATACGATTTTAATCATGCTTCACTCAGCTACCCACATTAAACTTGTTGCAAAGCTTCACTTATCCGTACTTCGAAACTGCACACAGTAAATAATAACGCACCTGTACTCATGTAGGTAAAATCGAAAACAACTGTGAATACATCTTGTTTACTGTAAACAATCGGAAGATGTAATAGATTAGTCTGCAGTTACCAGTGTTACTCTTTCGTGGACATACTAGACAAATCTGTTACATTAATAAGCTGCATATTTCAGTTGTCTAGCTCACTATGACGTGAAATCATGCGAAATATATACAACTTTTCACCAAAATGAAATGTGAGAATTGTATTTGAAAAATCCCAGCAATTAAAATTTAGCTAGTCTCAACGTTTCGTACGTCAATATAATCGAGTATATTCACCCCTGTAGGGATGTTCGAAATAGCTTGCCGGACAAATTATTTCATTTTCACTCCCTGGAATTGCTTCAATACAATTTTCGTGTTCAATATATATATATATATATATATATATATATATTCAGCGCCCAATTTCTACCTAACTGTTCGTTCAAATTTTATTGAATATTCATAACGATTTTGTTCAATAGTTTTATTCTTGTCTAACATTATTTATCCATTTTATTTTCTAAAGACTTTTGGCGTAATTTCACCACCACTTCTGGACTACTAGGTGGTGGTGGACAAGGACGTTGGATTGTTCGATTTCATTCAAATGATCAAATTGTAGTTCATCCTAACAATATAGATGGTTCATTAAGTTTGAATAATGCTTTAGGTGTTCGTACAATGGCCGGTTTATCTAGTCGTGAATTAATTGATCATGAAGGATTAACATGTATTATAGTACTGCTTGTAGCCAGTTCTTCATGTTCTAATCAAAGACAAAACATAGTGCCAACGGTGAAGAAAGTAAGTAGTATAATACTGTGTTTGCGTTGTTAATCGTCTCTTTTTGAACACTTATATCAACAAGTTCTTTATAGCTAGATTTGCATAACCTTTAAATCTACTTTATTTCTTATCCGACAGATTTATCGTTTCAAGTATTTGGTATGATTTTTCTATTGTAATGAACTTGCCTATTCTGTTGATCTCCATGTCTTTTACTGCCTTTCATTTCTGTTATTATAGATTGATATACATATGGAGGACATACTTTCATTCTCACTTTTACCCCCCATCTGACTAAGTCCTAGTGTGTTAGTCATTTTGTAATTGATTTGTTGGTTCCTGTTTTGGTCTAATTTTTTGTGATTGCTTAGAATTGTTGATCGACAAATAATTCATAATGACACGATGAAGCTGAACTATAGATCCAAGGCCCCCTAACTACATACATCAAAAAGTACGACAACTAGCCGGTAGAATAGACTTTGATCACCTCAAAAATAACATGCGTGTGTATAAAATATTAAATACTAGAACACACAATTATGTGTCATAAGCAGCTGTATGATAAATTTTGTAGGTTACTTATCCCAGTAAGCGTTAATGCTTAACCGTTTAGTGTGATTATCACCGTTTATACCTGTTTCAAACTTTTCCTTCCCTTACATAATGTAACTCTGGAATAACAAATATAAATGAAGCATAGAATATAAACCTCTACTTGGTAACTGATCCGGATTGCATGTCCTTCTTGGCTGACGCGAATTTTGGCACTCAGTTTAAATATCTTTGTTGTTTTGTATTCCCTAGGACCTAGTAAATTATACATTGTAAAATGATTAATTTTCTAGGTTCTGCGTAATCTGTCATGCCACTCTGCTACACGAAATTGGATTGTAAACACCATCATATCTCTGTTTAATGGATTGTCTGAAAAACCTCCTCCCCAATTACAGTTAACTTCTCCTAGTTTTGTGCCGCCCATAGAGGAATGTGAACCAATTCCGAGTACTTCACACGATCGCGGGGTATCTTTTCCTCCTTTTGAAAGTGAATTCCAATGTTCTACGAAACCGATGTCTAACAACACATTATTCCATACTGGATTTGAAGCTGCTTTGGGTTGCTGGGTACGGATATTCCATCCTGTTCCTCAAAGCTTAAGCCATACACCTTGTCTTCAAAGTGACTCTCATACTGTTGTGCAGACTTGTTCCAAAGATACGTCTTCGTCGACTCCTGTTCGATATATTATACATCCTCAAGGAGCAGTTTTTGTTGCCGGTGTCCTCCTGGAAACTCTGAACGAATTAACCCGCTCATTTCCATCGCATTTTTATCCTTCAGAAGTATGTCAGTCAGAGTCTGCTGGGACTTCTCACAGCACTGATAGTAAGTATTTTCCAGTTTTAATGTAAAATTAAGTACCACATATTATGCAGATCTTCGGACATCAAATAGCTATTCACTTTAGTGTATCGTAAATAAAATAGTACTTCGATCTCCACTAGAGATGAAACAGTGCATCAATTGTTAAGTTATCCAGCTTTCAACTACCATATCTCGCGTTCTAATCCCACTCTGCCTACTTCTGTTTCGTATCACTTGTCCTCACTATTGTCTTATAGATATTTACTTGAACGATTATAATCCTGATATGAGATATCCAACAAAATTGTCTGTTTCTTTCATAGTCTAAGAGACATAGAACCTGAACTTAGTAGTTGAGCTTGTTTGCTGTGAAATTAAAGATAATACTTATTCTCTTAGGTACCGTCACATCGATCTATTCTGCTATAGTGTAGTATAACTAAAAGTAGAGAATTTTAATACCGATGTCGTGGATGTTTCATGTACATATCATTAATCTTTAAAACACACACCTAGGACCCAATTGTAGTTATTTATTTGATCCCACACAACTTATCGTTTCATGATAAAACACCAGATTATTGTAATCTTACACGTTTTTTTGTATATTAGCATTATGATCAAAAGAAGCGTACACTTCTGCACTGAAATTGAGTTTTTAATTGCTTATTTGTTTTTTGGTTTACAAGTCCAAATAGAACGAAACCCTCATTCGACATTTCATTACTACCTAATATCTAAATTATCCAACTTATATCTACGGTCAGTATCAGGTCATCCATCCAAGATGCCTACTTTTTTGGCTGATCGATTAAATGAAAATCTTAATACTAACAAGTCATTTTAGTCTGGGTTTGTATGCTCATCAATTGAAATACAATTCCACATATCAAGTCGACATTCATTATTCGATACAGATGCCAACATCTAACTTCATTTCCAAGTATTTTTTTTCTAAAAACGCTGGTGAAAATTCTTTTTTTTTAATATTGTATTACCATTTTCTACAAATTGTTGTTTGCTTGCTTGCTTATGTTTTGTAAATAGTTGCTTCCACATCATTCTGGGATATATTCAATCGTCTTTCCCAATCTAACATAACTCCATTGTCTGTTGGATCTACCACACGACCTGTAGTTAGACGAGCAAGAATTTCATCAAGAAAAAGACCTGTTTCAATTTCTGACAAACAGCAAGCAATTGATTCAACTCAAGAGTCTTCGACTTCTACATCGAAAACACCTATAAATCCATGTCATAAATCATGTAATTTAACAACCACTGAGACATTATCTTCATCATCACACTCAGGTAAAAAAATGTTTGATTATGTATGCATTTTTTTTCTCTTTTTTCGTGTTTCCATGCATCAAGAGTTGTTGATTGACCATATACTTTACGTTTTAGACACATTTTATCTGATGTATCTCTCTTATTTTTAAACCAACTTCTACCTAGACTGCATTTATCACAGTGAGATCTTATACTCCATAGTAATATTAATAATAATTTTATAATCTGAAAATTAGTACAGTATACACACAGTTAGCATAGGCGTGGGTGCAAATTGTTAGGTGATAATTGTATTTACGAAAGTTTAATTTTTACTTTATTTCTCTAAGCATAAATTCCAAGTGACTTTGTTTAGAATGAATGTGAATTAACGAATGTTAATTACGGATGCAATGAAGGGTGTAAAATGGTGATTGGAGTGGTGTTAGAGTTTCACACTTAGTGTTTGTTCACAGCCCAAAGAAAAATATTGATTCGGCAGACAGTAGTATATAAACTACTAATAGTTATAGGATTACTAAGCATATGACATTACTTAAGCATTAAATATTTTTTCATGTGAAAAATTGTGCATACTCTCCATAGAAGGGACTTGAAACAGTCTACATTTGTGGGATAGACCCCAATCCAAAGACGTCCATCTTGTGGGTTACAGCCATTACAGCGGTTTTTTGAAAGGTTGAACTCTTGTCATCACTGAATAGTATACAATACGGAATTTACACAAGTCATGTCAACAGTTTGTTATTTGCTTTCAATGATGAAGGTTTAGGATCTGATCTCCTTCCTACAACTTTCGTCGTAGCATAATATTTAGTCGTGACAGTATATTGTCAAACATTTATATTTCATCTAATCTATACGCGTTATAGAACTTGGTACATGTGTGCATCTGTTCAAGTTGTTATAACCCATTAACATACCGAGATAAAATTCTTAGGACAAATCTCAGTGTAGTAACAGTATTCATCTAAGTCCATTATTGTAATTTTTATTAATTCACCTTCAATCTAAACACTGTATTCTGTCATAGCTTTGTATTCAGTGCAGAAAAATATAACTCTCATGAAAAAGAAGAACCCAGGTTCTTTACGTTTACTGATGAAACTAAGAGGTCCAATACTATGATAAAGCAGTTATTTAGTGTTTCGTGGTTTTAATCGTTGTCTAAAATATTTCTATCATGTCAACTTTAAAATTCGACAATCTTCGTCAAATGTTACTATTATTATTGCTTTCTCGTGCCAATTTTTCTTATCTTTACAAAATATTACTACTTGTAGCAGATGTATTGGAAAATAATTCTATGAAAGAAGTAACATATGAAACACAATACAGTAACAATAATAGTTCCAAGTCTATTACTACTACCAATACTACACCAGTGACCGTAAATTGTTTCACTGCTTTATCTGAATTACTTTGTCATCAATTATTACACGATCGTCCAAATCATCAAGAACGCCTCATAACTATTCTTGCTGGGATTGTCAAAGATTTCCTGCTTAGTCGATCTCATTCTAATATATCTGTTGCTCAGGCTTCAACTCATCCAACTAATCTTGTTACACCAACCACTGTAAATACTATTTTGACTGATACAAATCAACAGGTAAGAGAAGTGTATACCATGTTTATCTAACTCAACTCCTAATTTTTATGTACTGATCTCTGAGATGCATTGTTTGTGTAAAGATTGTCCAAATGAAGTGGATTTCAAACTTATGACCTTGTTGAAAGTTAAGTGTTTCAACTAACCAAATCATCACTTCGTATTTCATACATTAGCTCTTTAGGAATAAATTATTTTAATCAACTGGTAATCTGTAATACACATGTGTAATTGCTTAAGTAATGTTTTCTTATCCTTTGTGAATAATTTCCTCTGGCGATATGATTTTCTCGATGGATTTTCCAGTCACATTATTGTGTATGCTACTTGTGTTGACAGATATGTAACACCAGTTAGAAGTGGAATACCTGGCAGCAGAACGCTGAGATCGAATTAATGAACAATAATGTAAACAGCGAGTAATTGTAATAACAACAGAAACGAAGGAACAATAAAGTTTGTAAGACAACTGATGGATGATGCGCAAATGATGTATTTAATATATGGTTTTCATATTTTACGAAGACACTGTAATTTTGCATTAAACAATAAATTAGTTATCTATATCTGGGTGTTCGTTCATTACAACATAATTCTATCAAATTATAACTATTCTTCGACTAAAGCTTTTATTGAATTTTCAGTAAATTAATGTCTGAACCATATGTAAATATCTTAACGGAATAATGTAACTCAACGAACGTCTTATGCACACACTACTTCGCATTACTCCTTTAGCGTTGGGGTTAGTAATACTATCTAATTATCCGAACGAAAGTAAGTGAAGCATATCTCAAATACGCATCCACATTATAGAAAATCTATGACGGATAAAGCATATTGAGACATTGTGTACATTTATACTGTTACCTTATTTTATTTTCACTATTGCAGAAGTTAGGAACGAGTGGTGAAAGCTCAACACCACAATTTCATGTTTCAGTCGACCAGTAAATTTAGTCTACGCGGCTCTGAAATGTTATGTTTTAGTGTTTGATTTGTATTATGGAGATCGAATTCTAAACGTCAAGTCCACTGTCCACTAATGTTAAGCGTTTTTGACAGTTTTTATTAATCCTAATTTATTTGTTTATTTTCACTTAGAATCCAACAGATATATCATCACAGCAATCTACTACTGACCTACAATCTTCACATGTTGAGGGAAGTGTCCCCACCTCTATTCCAGAAGATCAATCATCTACACAGCCACCAGTATCCAATTCGTCGAATAATTTAATGAATCCACTAAGACCACAAGTCATTGAAACTTTATGTCAACTTGTATTAGCTCCTAAATTTTCTGAAACTGCTCGTATAATGACCACACAGTTGATTACTGATTTGGCTCAAGCAAATCAAAATATGAAGGAATTAATTCTTCGTTTATTGTCAATTACAGCGGGTCAATTGATCTCAGATATATCCAGCCAGTTGCAGGTATTAATCATTGTTTATCGATGACTAATGTTTAATCTTGACGTAGATAGTAACAAACGAATAAACATTACTAGGATTCGTGTGTTCGGGACTCCCGAACCTGTCTACACTCCCTACTTCAAATTAAAATGTTCCAATATCCTTATTCAGACGTGTCCAAATTCAACAACCACTCATTTTATGAGATCACTCTCCTCCCAAAACAGGCAGTAAGAGCATCTAATGAAAAATCCACTTTCTTGTAATCATATGTAACTTTAGGATGATTAGTGAACTCCCTGCTCCAAATTGTATTTGAGACCAAATGAATTCTAACTGCCTTATAAACTTAGTGTTTTAACATAACTTGCATAGGTCACTGATCTTCATTTTTTATCAACAGCAACTTGCGCAAATCTGTCTTTTCACGTTTTACGATTTCATTCTAAACTGATTAAAACAGCTGAATTTTACGTTTTTACAATTAAAGTTGTGACTGTTCTGATAGATACATATTGATTTTTAGATATAGTTTCCGACTCTTTACGAAGTTGAAAAAGCTATAGGAAATCTGAAGCGTGGGAGAGCAGCAGGCCCTGACAGGTTTACCCCTGAGATTTTTAAGGATGGTGGTCCAATATTAGCAGCGAAATTGACTGAGGTCTTAGGTAGAATCTGGGAACTGGACGTAATCCCATCTGACTGGTCTCAATCACTGATTGTGCCAGTCTATAAGAAAGGACAAAAGTCCTCCTGTGACAAACACAGAGGAATTAGTTTGACTAATATAGTGTCTAAAATATTAGCTTCAATAATATTTCGACGTCTAACCAAAGCTCGTGAAGAACAGACTAGAGAAAACCAGGCTGGTTTTCGACCTAGACGTGGTTGTATTGCTCAAATATTCACACTACGTCAGGTCCTAGAACATAGGCACACATTCAGACTCCCCACAATGGTAGTATTTCTCAACCTTAATGCGGCATTTGACTCTGTTGATCGTGAGGTTCTATGGCAGTGTTTGTCACTGAAGGGAGTACCAAAGAAGTACATCAACCTTATAAAGGCTCTCTACTCGAACACAACAGGTCGAGTGAGAGCTTATGGCGAACTGTCACCAGAACTGATTACCTCAAGTGGTGTTCGCCAGGGCTATGTACTCTCTCCATTCTTGTTTAACTTTGTCGTTGACGTGCCTTTAGGAATAACACTTGCCACATCTGACTTTCCAGGGGTTGAACTTCTACCTAAAGATTCACTTGTTGAGTATGCCGATGACATAGTTCTGTTTAGTGAAGACGCTTACAAAATGCAGAGTCTGCTGAACACTCTAAGCAACAATGCAAGCATGTTCGGGATGCGATTCTCTCCCTTGAAATGCAAAATGTTGCTCCAGGATTGTGTTGCATCGGCACCCGAACTAATGATAGGGAGTGAAGTAGTTGAGCGTGTCGACCGCTTCACTTATCTTGGAAGTCTCATCAGCCCTTGTGGTCTGGTGTGTGACGAAATCTCAGCACGGATACAGAAGGCTCGACTAGCTTTTGCCGACTTGAGTCACTTGTGGCGTAGGCGAGATATCCGTCTATCAAGCAAAGGACGTGTTTACTGCGCAGCAGTTCGTTCCGTCCTATTTTATGGCAGTGAAACATGGCCGGCAAGAGTATTTGATCATAGATGTCTTCGAAGCATTGCTCGTATATCCTGGGACCTCCGAGTAAGTAATGCAGTTGTTAAGAAACGGGTACTAGGTAAGGATGGCAAATCAATTGATGAAGTAGTGAAACTCCATGCGCATGCCCGACTGCCCCGACGTGAGATGTTTTCTGGTGTAGAAGTAGGTTGGAAGAAAGCTAGGGGCGGCCAGAGCAAAACATGGCACAAATCCATGAAGTCACTGACAAGTGGACTAAGCCATGTTGGTAGGTGTAGACTACCTGGTTGGGGACCGCGAGATGATAGCAACCGATGGTTAGAGACCTTGAGTGACATGGCTCAAAATCGTTTGCAATGGCACAGGTGCATCCACTCTCTGTGTTCTCTCAAACTCTAATCTTCTGTATTCTTCATGTCCTTTATTTTCCTTTCAAATTTATTTCACTGGATTATACTCCTTAAATAACATCATCAAACCCTAATGTTCCCTATCACTACTTCTACCACTACGGGATGTGAATCGATAACTGAATCTCTGTGCTAATGTAGTATGGCAACTCGAACTGTTGTACGTACGTACGAAGTTCCACGTTGTTACTGACTGATAGATATAGTTGGTGGTTACATGAAATGAGTACTTCCATCCTTTGGTTGGGTCAGTGAACATTCTTTATACTGAGCTAATAGTTTGGCCTCGGGTAAATTCTGGTTAATGCATTGTTAAGCCTCCTATCCATTGTGCTTGTAACGTTATCACCTTTGAAGTCGAGATTTATAAATATTGGTTTTCTGTTGTCTGTAGACACATCCGTTTTGTTATCTTCAGTTTTTTCACGATTATCAATTAATTACTGTCGGTAGTATTTGTCAATTCATAAACTCTTGTCAACGTATTTGAGTCAATAGTTAACCTCTGTTCAATTATTTAGTCAATCCTTACTTCGTTTATCAAATATCATATATTGAAATTCCCCTTATTTTCAATTCTCTGTTAATACTATTATCGTATTTCTTTTCAGTGTCTTGTGTCTGAAGTTGATAAGCGGTTGAACGGTAAAGCAATAGACTCTCTTCCAACTCACGATTCATCCAAACCATCTTCATCTCGTTATCCTTCAGAGATAAGTCGTATTTCTTCTTATGATGTTCTCCCTGATCGCTTTGGTATACCCGGACAAATGGTAGTTGTATCGAGTGATTCACGTTCTCAGACTGCTACCAAGTTTTCTGACCTACAGTTGAATTCTTCTGAAGTTTTCACATGTCCTAACAATGACCAATGTCGTCTTCGTGGTATTTTGGGTTTAATGTTACGTATTGCTGCTGGAGACAGTTCACTAGTTGGTTCAAATCTAATCCCTGTATCGTCCGATGATCTGTTAACTTCTGTACCTGGTGTGAATGAATTCTGGGACCATTTGTGCCAAGCATTTGAAAAACTGCAGGCGTTAAATGATCAAAATGCTGTTCTACTATTACAACCGCTTCTAGAAGTGTTCTGTCTAGCTCATGTCCATTTGGTGAAAGACACTATTCTACTTCGACAACGTTCCACAAATAGTCGATCTAGTCGTACTAATTCGTGTTCTTCAGGTACACTAAGTCTTATCGACATGGTGCCACTTTTACATATATGTGTCGATTCCACATCTCATTCAGAACTTGATACTAATAGATCGTCAACTACTGACCATCTCTCACACTTGTATTTTGATCTTGGTGGACCTCAGTCCCCTGATGTCTCTACTACAGGAGAGGATTTAACAGTTACAGCATGTACTTCAACTAATTCGGCAACTGCATCTCAAAGTCCATTTTCTAAAAATCCTATAATTGAATTTGCAGATAAATATCGTCGTGGATTAAGTCAAGTTCTTCGTCATCATGGAGCAAATATAGGTGAATCACCTTTCGCTGTATTTTTGGCTTATCCCCGAGTACTTGATTTTGATGTCAAACGTCGCTTTTTCCGGCAACAACTACAATCATTATCTAATCGTTCAACATCAGGTAACCGTTATGATGATGACCCAATAACTGTTTCAAGGGATCGAATATTCGAAGATAGTTATGCCAGACTACACAGAAGATCCGTGAGTGAATGGAAACATAAATTTGTGATTCGCTTCCAAAGTGAGTTTTGTTTTATTATGCTTGTCAGATGTATAACATATGTATGATCTTATTGCGTACTAATTCAAACATTCCAGAGCTCGTTTTCTCTCTTTGGTCAATTCCAGACATTATTCTTTAATTAATAATTGGTTTTCTGTTAGCGATACTTCTCCAATTTGAAACAAAACATTTTAGGTCACTCTAATGCCCTGCATTTCACCATTTTTCTATCCTAAAACTACGATTTGTAGCTCTCAAGAGTACGCTTAGATACTGTCATATTATCGGCAGTATAAAATCCAATTATTAAGTCAACAAGATAAATTCATCCTTTGTGTTTTTCCTTGTAAGAAGGTAAAATAAATCTATGATATTCTGAACCCATTTAATGTAATCAGTAGAAAATTCAAAACCGCATAATGACATTAGGCCAATGAATTATGTTAGGGGTTTGGGTACCTCTTATGGTTTCCTCCCCATGCGTCACCATAACCAACGATTCTAGTGCTCAAAACACTGTGCCAAGTCTACTGAAACCTCGCTCTAAACTACACATTGGAGCCTTCAACCTATGCACACTATGTCAGCAGGCCTCCTTGGCTAAAACCCTAGAATCTCGTACGCTTGATGTATGCTGTATCCGAAACACGCATACAGGATCCTAGTGTGGTCATTCACTTGACCTCACCTCGGCAAAACGGAGAGCCGACGAGATACACCCTTCGTGTATCTGGCGACCCGATGGCTAGTTCTCGTGGACTGGCAGGTGTAGGCATAGCACTAAGCATGAGGGCGGAACAAGCGTTATTAGAGTGGATCCCCGTCAACAGTCATCTATGGGCTGCTTGGCTAAACGGCTCTGTAAGAACCCGGAAAGATAAGGACACACGTCTTTGCCTTTTCGTCGTTTCTGTCTACACTCCCATTGACTCCAGCTCGGATGAAGTGAAAGATGAATTTTACAGAAAGCTGTCTGAACTTCTTCAGAAAGCTAAACGCTCAGACATAGTACTCGTAGGAGGTGACTTTAATGCCCAGGTAGGCAGCTTAAACGAAACAGAAAGACATTTAGGTGGGTATTTTAGTATTCCGGCACAGCGAACAGATAATGGTGATCGTCTTCAGCTCACTGACTGACTGACCGTTTGTAATCCAGGTTTTACTAAAATTCCAATCAGTCATTCATATTGACCGTTTAGTCATCGTTACCCAACTTTCATTCTGTCTACTTCAAAGATTTTATATTTCAACACGTTTATTCATCAAACTAGTAATTACATCTTTATTCTTTCATACCTGTTAGACGAAGAGGGTCAAGATGCTGGCGGTCCATTGAGAGAATGGTTCTTATTAATGAGTCGAGAAATTTTCAATCCAAACTACTGTCTTTTCCGTGTATCTCCCGCAGATCGAGTAACATACACAATTAATCCAAGCTCTTACATTAATAGTAATCATTTGTCATATTTCAAATTTGTCGGACGCTTTATTGCTAAAGCTATTAATGATAATAAACTTTTGGAATGCTATTTCACACGAGCGTTTTACAAACATATCTTAGGAGTACCTGTCAGGTAAGATTAAACATTCATTTGTGCTTGTGTGAGTTATAGTCATGATCGCGATTTGTTTTCTTTGTTTTTTTTGGTTCACGCATATGATCTCTTCGATGAATATATTACTAAACTGTACATTCACATAGGCAAAGATAGAATATATTTCATTGTATACAGAAGTCAGATCTCCTATGAATAGCTAGATTTTCTATTGTTTTAGGTTCTTGGTTGATTTGAACAGATTCTATAAACAACTTTGGAATTAGCTTTCTAATGGGTTATTTAATGGAAGTCAACTGCTCGTTTACATCAGATATTGGTTGAGAAATTGTTACCTCGTTTTCCAATGTCTCGGTTTCAATTCGTCTTTCTTAGTCAAGATGGCTGCATCGAGTCGGTTAATCTGTTACATTTAGTGTCATTTTATGTCCAGACTCATCATATTTAACTATATCATTTAAATTCTGTCTTTCTTTTCATTTTATTATTTTCACTCATCTACAGGTGCTCTGATTTAGAAAGTGAAGATTATGAGTTTTTCAAAGGGTTAGAATTTCTCTTAAGTCACGATGTATCTGATTTAGGTTATGAACTAACATTTAGTACCGAGGTATGTGTATATTTTGAATCGTATTCCTTTATTATATTTGTGAATGCGTAATAATATTAAAGCCGATATCATCGTAAGATGTAAATTTATTTGTAGAGATATAATAATGTTATTGTGCATATCTCTTTCATCATAGGAGTTTAGCATATCAAACAGTTGTTTGTCTTTAATTTCTACTTGGGTCATCATCTAAATTGACTTATTTGTGCTGGTTGTAATAAAGCTGATAAAATACTACTAATATGACTATTGTTATATCATGTCAGACACGATATAATACGCGATAAATACATGCATCGTTTCAATTTGCTACGACACCTCAACATAGCGAGATACCAGATTAGTATTAGTAGTTATAGTTTTCACGCTCATAGAATAAGATCTAAAAATAATAGTAGGATCTGAAGAAAGACAGTGAATACATCTAAACTATTTTGAACTGTTCTCAACCTTGTCACCCAAATTCTCTAATCATTGGTTACGATAATTGTACGGAACCGGACCAGGTAGTTTGAATTTGCCTACACGACCCAGTACATCATTCATTGATTTTATGGTCTAATGTTATGTTTTGTTGTTAATTTTCCCCCAATCTACTCCTAAACTAGCCATCATCACCCAGGGATGCGTAATATATATCCCAGTCACCTCACATCCAATGAAAATTCACTAAATCATCATAGCTGATGATGCTTCAGAGATGTATGTAAAATGGTTGAAACGCTCAACTCCTTCACTCCCTGTCATTATGAACAAGCTGAATAACCATTACACAGCATAGCAACACTTTCACAATGGCGATAAGAAAATTAATCTTTTTAACGAAGTAATTATGCAAGACAGTTAAATTGATAATAATCAAATAACACTATTCACTAGAATATTGTACACACTGTCCTCGATATGGTACACGGAACCTTTTCCTTGATTCAATTATCGTCTGTGATGTGAACCTACAATTGTCATATGAAACATGTATCCGTAACATTCCAATTACCTTAGGTTATTCTTAGCCATTTACTACTCTTTTTTTATTAATTTCAGCTTTGTTTTTCCACGTGTTTTTTTTCTTCTTTAGATAAATGAATTTGGCAAGACAGAAACTCGTGACCTCATTGAAAACGGTCGAAATGTAGCAGTTACTGAGAATAACAAAAAAGAATACGTTCGTTTAGTTTGCCAAGAACGTATGACTGGTGCTATACGTCAACAACTTGATGCTTTCTTAAGAGGTTTCTATGATATCATACCTAAACGTATGATTAGTATATTTAATGAACAAGAGTTAGAATTACTGATTAGTGGTTTGCCCAACATTGATTTAGTTGATTTAAAAGCTAATACAACTTATTCAAAATATCAACCGAATTCACCACAAATTGAATGGTTTTGGCAAGCATTAGAATCGTTTGATCAAGAAGATTTAGCACGTTTTCTACAATTTGTTACTGGTACTAGTAAAGTACCGTTAGGTGGATTTATGAATTTAGAAGGAATGCATGGTCCTACTAAATTTCAAATTAGTCGTTCATCTGTTTCAAGTACTAATTATTTACCGTCTGCACATACTTGGTAAGTGTCTATTAGTCTCTCATTTGTGGTTTCTGTCATAAAAATTAATGCAATGTAGTCTTTTCAAAAGATATTTGTTCTGTTGAGTATTATCTAGACTTTAACAATTATACAGCAGATTTTTTACATGATAACAACATGTGCTTAGAGTTGATTCATTCTAACTTATTTTAACCGTTCACACTACTAAGTACTACAATTTTTTTTTGAAATTGTAGAATCGACTACAGTTATATCCTTTCAGTTTATAGCTGACTTTTCAACTTGACAAACAGTTATTAACAAGAAGATAAGTTTAAATTTACAGTTAACACGCGTTAATGTAACTCAACAATCATAACACATTTTTGAAGGGGTCGTAATACCACTCGGTTCTTCATACTGATCTTGGACCTGGGAACAAAGTGATAGAGATTTAAACAGTAAATCACTGCTTCATATATGTATAAGTTACGAAGCACGTTAGGAAAATTGTTTATATAGTAATACTATTTTTTGAAAATTTTTTAGAACGTCGTTGTTGAATGCTGGTTAAAAGTCTCTAGACTCATATGATACAAAAGATTAATGTTCATACAATTACAACGTGACTGAATATGTTTCATCTCTGCCTATCGAATTAACAAGATAGATAACTGGTTGAATATACTTATTATTCAGTACTTTGTTTGATTTACATGGTACAGCCTGAGAGAATTCACCTACTTTAGCGAAATGCACTTATACAGCCGCTCGTTCAGAATCTTCTGTCTAAAAGTAAGATGATAAAAGCGTTCGCCTGATACTGGAACATATCTATCGAATACGCAGATCCCAATTAAGGAAACTGGGAAACCGTAATTTCAAACTGATGGTTCACATAAACTGCAAGTTCCTAAGTGATCAAATGACATACAATCCTACTCTTGTTACAAACTACCATCTCCAACGATACCCCATCTGCTTGTGGATTGAATCTATAGATCGGAATCCCTAGAGGATCGTCCCTCTAATGAAAACAACTCATGTGTTTCAGCGCCAGAGCAGTTATACTCAAGTAGTTATGAATTCATAATGAAGAACAAGTAATTATAATTTACTCAGCCCTATATTATGAATTGTTTCAGAAACTTATGTACTTCTCCTTAATATATATATATATATATATATATATATATATATATATATATATATATATACGCTCATCTGTTGTGTATTTTCTTTTACAGTTTTAACACACTTGTATTGCCAGCATATGAAAGCTATGAACAGCTACGATCAAGACTTTTAATGGCTATACGTGAGTGCAGTGAGGGCTATGGAATGGCTTAATTTGCATACTATGATCAACAAATAAGATATAGTCTTATGATTGTACCTTGTGTTCAACATTTATGTCCTTTCTTTTTTTGTTTATTTTATCCTCTCTTCTCTCTTTGTCTTTATCCCAAAAACAAATAATACCGGCAGCTGCCTGGCTTTTTACTGTGATGTGATATCATTATGATGTGGAATTTATGTGCATATGAATGCTGATATTGCAGAATAATGTAAGCGATCAAGTTGGTATTTTGTTCTGTCTGTCCATTTATCTTTTCTTCTTCCTTCTGTCAATCTTTGTTTCTGTACTGTGCTTAGATTTATTCAATAACTTTGTTAAAATTCTTATTTCTAATCAATTTAAATCAACTGGTTTTATATATATATATACATTTATGTATGAAATATGCTCATTTTTTTTTCATAAAAATACACATTTATCTACACAGGATACAGTTTGATTTTCCACATTTCTACCATAAAATAGTTTTGTCAGTATGTGCATAATATGCACACTATTCCCTTCTACCCCTACCTTGAACCAACTCGTATCTGTATTGTTTATCATCTTGTAAAGCTGTTTTTTTTTACATTTCTTCTTACATGTAGTAGTAATTAAACAGTTGGAATTTTAATGAAAGGTAAACAGTTTGGTGACGGAAGATTGATTGAAAATATAAAACTATACATACATACATTATATATCAAGAATATTACTCAGAACTCATTTCTATTCACATAGGGTCAGTCTATTACTATTTTTCATAAGTATTTGTCCATTTTTCCTTTCTTTTGTTCATCATTCACATTTTCATCTTTTATGGATGATTCTTTCCAATAGTTTTATGTCGGTATTGTTCTCTGTCTTGGTCTTGCGTTCTTTTCTTAAAATAAAGGAAAATTAGCCAACTAATACGTACATATTGTTAGTAATGTGTACTGAATTTTTTATACGTCTCTTCAAACTTTTTTTCTTATATAACAGTTCTAGATATTTATTTAATAGTCGTTGTTCAATATCTTCATCAATGAACTGAATGGGCGTACTATTCTGATTTTCCCGTAACTACTGCAGAGCATAAGGTAGATTACCGTAAACTACTAACTTAAACAGGTAGGACTTCGATCTGTTCTTGCATCCGTTTTTAGTTACGATTGCCTTAAACATATCAATGTGTTAATATTAAAAGTAAACTGTAAAAATAGGATTCTTGGTAAAAGCATAGTATTGAAACCAACTAATCGGGACCGAAAACGCGATTTTCAGGCTTTTGCGTAAAAACAGAATGCCACATACAATCAGCATTAGAAACACCTTGGTATACTCTAAACGTTTAGAATGGTAAAAAAGCCACTTCTTACCACAACGGAGCAAACTGGTTGTCATTAACACCCCATATGCATTGTATGTAACAATCGATTCGACCATTTCTTTAAACGCTCCCTTAATCCTGAAGCAGACCCTAACCTTGTAGCATTAGATTTTATGGAAGAACTATGTGGGACTGGAAAAATCTAACTGGGTCCTTATAACGGTTCGAGAGAACGCACAATCTACATCAGTAACAATGAATTTATGGATCGTAAGCTGTAGAATTTAATATGTAAAATATGTCTGCACTTCACAATACCGTTGTTCTGATTGGTGGTAAAAACTAGCGACAAGAGAATGACAGTGAAAGACCCTCCCAATCCCGAAAGGGTTACTCAAATATTGGACATACTGAAAAGTCAGTCAGTAACAACGTGGAACTTCGTGCGCACGCATATCATTTCGAGTTCCCATACTATATTAGCACAGAGATTCAGTTATCGATTCACATCCCGTAGTGGTAGAAGTAGTGATAGGGAACATTAGGGTTTGATGATGTTATTTAAGGAGTATAATCCAGTGAAATAAATTTGAAAGGAAAATAAAGGACATGAAGAATACAGAAGATTAGAGTTTGAGAGAACACAGAGAGTGGATGCACCTGTGCCATTGCAAACGATTTTGAGCCATGTCACTCAAGGTCTCTAACCATCGGTTGCTATCATCTCGCGGTCCCCAACCAGGTAGTCTACACCTACCAACATGGCTTAGTCCACTTGTCAGTGACTTCATGGATTTGTGCCATGTTTTGCTCTGGCCGCCCCTAGCTTTCTTCCAACCTACTTCTACACCAGAAAACATCTCACGTCGGGGCAGTCGGGCATGCGCATGGAGTTTCACTACTTCATCAATTGATTTGCCATCCTTACCTAGTACCCGTTTCTTAACAACTGCATTACTTACTCGGAGGTCCCAGGATATACGAGCAATGCTTCGAAGACATCTATGATCAAATACTCTTGCCGGCCATGTTTCACTGCCATAAAATAGGACGGAACGAACTGCTGCGCAGTAAACACGTCCTTTGCTTGATAGACGGATATCTCGCCTACGCCACAAGTGACTCAAGTCGGCAAAAGCTAGTCGAGCCTTCTGTATCCGTGCTGAGATTTCGTCACACACCAGACCACAAGGGCTGATGAGACTTCCAAGATAAGTGAAGCGGTCGACACGCTCAACTACTTCACTCCCTATCATTAGTTCGGGTGCCGATGCAACACAATCCTGGAGCAACATTTTGCATTTCAAGGGAGAGAATCGCATCCCGAACATGCTTGCATTGTTGCTTAGAGTGTTCAGCAGACTCTGCATTTTGTAAGCGTCTTCACTAAACAGAACTATGTCATCGGCATACTCAACAAGTGAATCTTTAGGTAGAAGTTCAACCCCTGGAAAGTCAGATGTGGCAAGTGTTATTCCTAAAGGCACGTCAACGACAAAGTTAAACAAGAATGGAGAGAGTACATAGCCCTGGCGAACACCACTTGAGGTAATCAGTTCTGGTGACAGTTCGCCATAAGCTCTCACTCGACCAGTTGTGTTCGAGTAGAGAGCCTATATAAGGTTAATTTACTCCTTTGGTACTCCTTCCAGTGACAAACTCTGCCACAGAACCTCAGGATTAACAGAGTCAAATGCCGCCTTAAGGTCGAGAAATACTACCATTGTGGGGCGTCTGAATGCTATACCTACGCCAGCGAGGCCACGAGAAGCAGCATCAGGGCTTCCAGATACACGAAGCGTAAATCGAGTTGGTCCGTTACTTTGACATGGTGCGGTCAAGTTAATGACACTACTAGGATCCTGTGTGCGCGTTTCGGATACGCAGCGCACATCGATGGAGCGAGATTCTAAAGTCTTAGCTAAGAAAGCCTGTTGTCCTATTTGGCACAGTGTTCCGACGTTGAAAGCTCCTACGTGTAGTTTAGAGCGTGGTTTCAGGAGACCGGGAAAAACATTCCGCGTATTCGAATCGTTTGCACTAACAGGGCGAGGTGATAAAGGGACGTGAGAAGGGTTGGTCGTGGAGATAAGAGAGTTATTAGGAGGTGTAGGAAGGATCTGAATGTGACCAACTTGGTCTCGTGTGTTGTTACGGGTATGAGGGCTGATGTCACTTCCCAGCTGCCTACACCGTGGAAGGGTATTTCTTGAGGAACCTGAAAAGGAAATCGGATTAGTGTTGGTCTTGAAGACCTGAGAGTGTGACCGCAGAGCTCAAGGGACAACTGCCTGAGGCCGGTCGCGCACGGCCTTTTTGTGGGAGGTTTTTAATGTGATAGCTCCATTCTTCAAAATGCCTTACCGCCGGAGACGGAAATCCGTGGGGTAAGGTGAGGTGTGACATTTTTAGGGTCAACCTTTTCTAACCCCTTCCTTCCTTGAGAGAAGGCAGCATCGCTGCAGATGCTGGTTGTCCGAGGGAAACACCTTACTGCTGTCACACCCCTCTATAGTCAGCAGTACGACTTCGCCCTCAGACCTTGAGTTGCTGCTTTGTCTTACTGTTCTCCAATCGACCTGTCTGGCATGGTAGAACCTGCAGGAACATATGTCCCAGCCAATATAGTTCGGCTGGGTCATCACGATAGGCGAGCCTGACCACCACGTCAAGGTAGCAGCTACTGAAAAAACTCATATTTCACTGATGGACAAATGAATGAAGGCAGAACATCAAGGCTGGAGAGACATGAAGTCATTGGCTCTTGATTGCCATGTGATCGATTGTCTATTATGTCCGTAGCCAACAATCTTAATACCTTGGTTCGCGCCTCTGTTGTACTGATCGTGCATTCTGCTGTGGTTTTATATGGACTTCGATTTTTCGACTTCTTACCATCTCGGAATTATCTTGCGAAATGTAATGACAATGGCAGTCGGACCTAGTAAATCATCTGTTAACCTCATAATCTTATCTGTAGTTATTCATTCTTGCCTTTATTTAGTTGACGTACGTTTTTTATGACAGTAACTTCTACTGGCATAAACCAGTAAATGCATGGTGATAAACATCGTAAGACATTTTTTCCGATCTATGCTTAAGTGACGCATGTTAACTGGAGATCTGAAAAACTGTTAGACAAGTACATTCCTCTATGCTTATTACAAGAGGATTTCCATCCTTGTAAACTGGAACGATCAGTGATCTGTATTATGATGGCATCAATTCAGTTTCCCAAGTTAAATTAATGTCTCAAATAATCTAGCCGCTAAACCTGGATAGCAATCAAGAGTATCTAGAAAATTCTGTCTATTAACCCCTATTGTCTGAAATTTATTTAAACCCCGAGGTGGCAGATAGTTGTATGATCATTATGAATCTCCCAACCTAACTAAATGCAAACTGATTGGACAATATTTCATCCACTTATGAGGTAGTTATCTTCTGATCCGAAAACCAGACTTAAAGACAAGTCTGTATATTGTTGATGAAACAAATTCACTTTGTATTTTATCATTTTACCTCTTGTGCGAACTACTGTTACCATTGTTGTTGTAAACCCTCTATAAAAAAAGCTTCGAAGTACACCGACTTGTCTTGTTTTTGTTTACCTACGTACATTTACTTGGTGTTTCGATGTTTATATACCACAATTTTACAATCACCAAAGATAACGATAAATTTTGTCACACGGTTGCTTATTATTTATCAAGCCGGCAACCAATTTTAACTGTTATTCTACGATATTTCAAATTAGCTTGACAAACTGGATTCTTCATTTTAAATTTCTTGGAAGATAGCTAGGGACGCCCAAACCAAAGCGTAGCACCAGTTTGAGGTCAGTGACAATCGGACTTGCAAGTGCTTGGGGTCCGCGTCATTATAATGCTTAATGGTGAGAAGTCATTTGCGATGACGTAAGTGAATCCACTCTATATCTTCTAGTTCCTAAACTTTTCATAATCCTTTTATTTCACTAGTTGTTTTCTTGATTCGGACTTTCGATACCTAGTCTTTTCTATCACTACCTCCACTATGGGTTTCGCTAAAAAATTTATCTCAGGTGTGAAAGCTTGAACAGATATATATATGTGTACCATGTTGCATTTGACTGACCGACTATTCTCTTAACAAAACTTTCCCATTTTATTTGGTCCTCGTGCCTGTTACGTAAGTCTAAATACCTTGAACAGGATGTCTACACTTGTAAAATGTATAATACTAATGAAAACTCAAGATTAAACATAAGTGACCCAAGTCGTAAATTGTAATAATGTTTAGTCCATTTAGAGTCATATATCGTCTGGAATATGAGTTTTGTGTTTGTGTGTATCGCAAGTATGCTCAAAATTATCTTTACAAGCAGCTACTTCATATGCAATTCATTTTGATTGGAGCACGTCTGAAACCTTAATAGAAAAATAAAGACTCTAACCTACTGTAAAGCCATGGTGAACAAGTATGAGAAAGGTTGAGCAGTTGGAAATTATCACAACCTGGAGAACGACATAACTTCACTTACTAACCAAAACAAGAAAGTTTAGGCGTTCATCTTTGTTCAAGTTTGGCTTACTTTACTGGTGTAGACAATGAAAAAATGATGTCTATAACAAAATGTGATACCCACCCGACTACAGTTAATCCCAAGGCTGTTCTTTAAAAAATTCATAGTGGTTTGACGCATATTGGTTGACTATAAAGGTTGGAAAGATATCAATGTTGATGGGATACTTTTACAAAATGTAACCAAACAAATGAATACTAGCAAAAATGTAATTTTTGAGTGTAACTGTACTTAAAACAGCAGAGGAATTCATATAGTTTTACAATACTGGTATTCATCTGTCCATATCATACAGATTTCTGAAACCAATTTATGAGTCATTTCAGTAGTCTATCGCTGTCTAGATTTTTTCTTTTTACCAGATTGTGAAGCGTTACTGAAACCTGAAAAACTCTTGCCAATTTGGGAGAACTGATTCCCTGAAAACCCATTGGACATGAAATTAGGAGAAGGTTGGTTGTAATGTCCTGAAATAAGCTGATTGACTGGAGGTAGATTGGGAGGAACTCCTAGAAAATTTAGAACGCAAAATTATTTGGATACTTGGGGAGTAAACCAAACAGTAATATTAATTAATTTAACTGCTCAACATTTACTTTGAGAAACTTGCAAAATGACCAGAACGTAGTGTTACTTATTAATCGCTGTAGCGTTCAAAGTGAAACAAGAGGAACTTTTATTCATACTATCGTCACAGTAATCATATTTACCTTGATACAAGGTCAGTCAACAATGGAAAGGGACTTGAATGCGAAGTGAAGATTTCGTAAATAAATCGCTAAAAAGATTATGGATGTAAATCATAATGTAAACTAGCCCTCTAAGTACATTATTATTAACTAAGATGAGTGACAAAATTTTTGAACACTACATACGTTTAATTCAATGTGTCGTATAATACGAAATTAGGGTTAATGAGAAAAGCTAAATAACAGATCACATGGACTAGAAAAAGAACCAATAAGTTTCAAAAACATATCACTTTGAATATTTGGATCAAGTAATAAATAGTAAAGGATTTAAAATAATTATGGAACCAATGACTGTGGAAGAACTGAACGATGAGAATGTTGAGAGAAAATAACAGGAGTAGTATTGAACACAAAATATCTTTTCAAGACGTTGTAAAAAGCTTACAACTTATAAGGAAGCTAATTACAGCAACTTAAACATCGTTACTAATCAACAGACTGTTGAAAACCAATGTGAAAAATAATAACACGGTCAATAGTCGCGTTTTAACCGAAAGAACGTATCAGCTG
The DNA here is from genome assembly GCA_946903255.1 of Schistosoma spindalis. Lineage (NCBI taxonomy): Eukaryota > Metazoa > Platyhelminthes > Trematoda > Strigeidida > Schistosomatidae > Schistosoma > Schistosoma spindalis. Next base: position 40,531,300 of record OX336418.1, read on the forward strand.
ATGTCTAATTATTTAACATAAAGCCGATCCATAAGAAATCTCTTAAAGGCATAGAACAATTTCTCTGAATCTTTGTTCAAGTGTGACATGAACTCCTGAATACTGTTTTAGAAGTCCCTATGTAGGTAGGAAAAACTAGACTTATTTAAGTTAACCCCGAGCTACCAACTTTGGGGAAACTCTCGAAGTCAAATGACCTTCACCAGTGTTTGGGGAAATCCCCAAAGTCGAATGACCTCGACCGAAGTTAATGAGAAATATTGGGGTTTTTGTGCAATTTCCCCAAAGTTTACCATAGCGGCTTCCCCAAAATTTCCCGAAAATGGGTCCAATTTTCCCCAAAATTGGGAGCTCGGGACCAGACTGCAAAAGCATTCGAATACCGAAAAGCGAGTTGAAAAATAGTCATTCATGAACAAAAAAATGTTGACCTCATTATGCAGTTTCAAAGCATTACAGCTTACAAAGACACCACATTTTCATATGTTAGAATTCGATGTATATACACCAAGCACACTTGCCTGAATCATTTTCATTCTGTGAATTTAAAGACTAGAACGAAAGTTCGTTAGGAATTAGTCTTACTGAAACTGATGTGACTGAAGACCTCGAGAAAAGACGATCGGAATCTCGGAATTTCCGAGCGCGTTTGTCCCCAACAGTTCTGGAAAATGACAAGTTGGAGTTACCAGTGACCAAAGAGTTTGAGCTGGACATCAAATATCTATCCCAACCCTTGATAATGTTCCCATAAGGAGCCGTGTCATCAAGATAGCTGCCTTCAAACAGATATATTTGACGTTCTAATGCCCCCAGTGTCTCCTAATATTCCATTTTATATTCGTGATAGAAATTTTATTTACTGTCAAGCTTTTTCGTTGTCGTAAGAGGTCAAAAAGTTCCGATTTGATATCCAAAACATTGGATTTATGGTTTATCTGTGGCCTCATATCTTAAAACCCCACCATTGTCTGCGTTTGAATTGGGCTCCGTTCAAAATTCAACTATAGTTGGTTGTAAAGTAGTGTAGTGAACTCGACAGTAATCATTTGAATGATTGAATGAACAATTCACTACTACATGTAAAGAAGAGTAAAAGAAATATGCACACTATGAGCGCGCTGTTTATAAAGAACAGTGTTATTATTCCTCTGAGTATGTTTTATGGTATTGCTCGCTTAACTCTTAATCATGACTACTGATTTTGCTTTAGTTGAAGTTATTTCGGTTAAATTAATCTCCAAGAGGATCACAAATTATCATATATACTTTTTGAGCGCAGATACAAAAAAGAGCGGTGGTATTTTTTTCCTTGTAGCGGTAAATAAATCCCCAAAATAAATAGCTCTGTAAGTTTTTGACATTGGATGCTGACCACAGTTTTAGTAGACTCATCTAGCTGAAGGCACCAGATCACGTGTGGGAACGCCGTGCTCAACATCTACTGCAATGGCTAGCCAGATTAGATCAGACGATCCTCGATATATTGATTGCCTATCAAATATATCTTCGAACCTCCTCACTTCTGTCTTTTGATTTCACTTGATGGGTACGCTTCATATCAAAAAGTGTTGTCAAACTCTGAATACCTGTGACATCTTCATCGTTATCGAGTATATCTTTCGGTACTGCTTGTATCCAAAGATGTCAAGGTCTTTTCGTAACTACTGAAGTAGGATTGTTGTTATTTACAACCTCTGCTTTTTGTGTATTCAGTGTCTGTCCCCTATAAATCCTTAAAAGACACATTCTGGAGATCAGTTTTCGTTATTGTTCTCTATATAGGATGACTAAACGATTTTATGGCGCAAGCAAAACATCGTTGTGGCAATCCTGAATGCTATTTAAGTGGTTCAAATGGTTGTGGACGGATTAGAAGAAGCTTTCACTTAACAGGCTTCCGTGTCTAGTAGCAAGGGATCACCAATGCCTCTAGGCAGGAACATAGGTATATTAACGATAAAAGAGAAAACAAGTAATTGGTAAATCATAGTAAGATACTATCCTTAGCCCTTAAGAATAGATCAAGTCGCCTCTTAAAGGACTCCTGGGAAGTTGCTTGAACTAGCTCAGCCGGCAGCGAATCCAAGCATTTGACAACTCTTAGGGAGTAGAAGTTGTGCCTGCAGTCCGTTCTGCTATGTTGTATCTCCAATTTCTGGGTGTTACCCCTTGGGTTAGTATTGGGATGTCCAGAAGTGCTGAGGATACTGTGAGCCATTAGAAGGTCGCCTCCAAGACGCCTATACTCTAATGGGTAAAGGTCGAGTGATTGGAGGCACTCATCGAAAGGTTTAAATTTGAGTCCCTGAACTGATTTCGAGGTTCGCCGTCGGATACGCTCCAGGGTGTCCTTATCCTTTTGGAGTGTAGGACGGAATACCATGTTTCCGTACTCTAAATGGGGACGAATGAAACTACTGAAGATTATGTGGAAGGTTCTCCCGTCAAACTGACCAGTGCAAGGTTTGCTCGAAAGTCATTTCTGTCACAGTTAGCGTGAAACTTTAGGTCGTAGTGAATCAGGACTCCTAAATTTTTTTCGACTCGGGATACTACTAGAGAGAAGTTTTCTAAGTTGTAACTGTAATCTGCGACGTGTCACAGATGGACTACTTTGCACCTTGAAGTGTTAAAGGTAAGTCCGTTATCATCTGCCCAACTTTGAAGTCGAGTCAGATTCTCCTGAAGTGCCTGTATATCGTCTTGGTTGCGTATCCCTCTCCAAAGTTTCACGTCATCGGCAAAGAGCAATATGTCTGACGTTACCTGTTGAGGATGATCATTTATGTAAATCAAGAAGAGAAGAGATCCTAGTGCTGAGCCCTGAGGGACCTCACTAGGACATTCCATAGCCTGTGATAAATTGAAGTTTACCCTGACCTTAAAGTATCGATTTGTCAGATATGAACTGAGACAATCAATTAAAGGTGGTTTGATACCCAATTGTCTAAGCTTATTGATAAGACATGTATGGTTAACCCTATCAAAAGCTTTTGAGAAATCAAGGTATATGATATCCACTTTCCCCTTGTGATCAAGGATGCTTGTCCATCTGTCCACCGCAGTCAGCAGGTTGGTCATATAGGAGTGACCCTTCCTGAAACCACGCTGCTGGGGTGAGAAGACATTTAAGAATAGTAAGTAGTCATGTATACAATCGTATATCAAGGACTCCATGATTTTTGAAGGTATAGAGAGAAGAGCCACCGGTCGGTAACTTGAAGGTTCGCCGCGTCGACCTCCTTTGAAAATTGGTGTGATATGAGTCAGCTTCCAATTTTCCGGTAGTTTTCCTCGGCTTAGCGAGTATGAGTACATCACGCTAAGTGGTGTTGCCAGGATTGAAGCTGCTTCCCTCAGTATGGCGGTATGGACCATAACTAGTCCAGAAGAAGTGTCTGTTCTTAGATGCTGCAGTTTTCGGAACACCAAGTCAGCGCTTAGGTTCACTACGGAAAGTCCTGTGCAGTTGTAGATGAGGCTGTCATCAGTATAGTTGATGTGGATCGGTTGAAATGTCCGGGAGTACTGCTCAGCCAGAAGGTTTGCGGCGGCGGCGCCGGGGTTATCGGTCGGGCCGTTAGGACCTAGCAGTTGTAACGGAATAAGCTTTTCGGATCGAAAATAAATCTATCCATAAGCCTTAACTGGTACAGAAGCCTGCTTCTCTTATAACCTTCGTTCATATGTTCCTTATATGTTTATATTGCCTGTACGCGCTGTTGTTGTCAGTTCGTTTGTATTCTGCCCAACAGTGCTTTTTACGGCTTAACAAACGAAGAGTGAGTTTCTTGATGATTTTAGGTTGCTTGCGGCTTTTGAGGACCTTTTGAGGAACTGACTGCCTTGTAGCACATAAGGGCGTGTGCAGTAAGAATTCCTGATGAGCATCCATATCAATTTGAGAGTGAACAACCCAATCCACCTGTTGTAGATAGTCCTGTAGAGCTGACGCATTCAACCGTTTGAAATTCCGGTGCCTGTTGTTGTCGGGATATCTTAGCTCAGTTTTGCTGACAAAACTGAAGGCTATAACGACGTGATCGCTCTTCCACAGAGGAGCCAGAATTGAGAGGTTGTCAACTAGAAATTCTTCGTTTGTAAAAACACGGTCTAAGTGTGACGGTGTCTGACTGTTCCTTCAACGAGTTGCCGAGCTTTAATTGAATTTTCACCCCCAATATACGTATGTTCCGCGAAGTTGACTCTAGGGAGATTGAAGTCCCCTAGAATCAGGATATGAGTGAAACCGAGACGCGTGGAGCGGGATAGACCTTCCAGCATAAGAATGTCATACTCGATGTCGGCAGTGGGATTCCTATATATGACACCGACTAGGCACCTCGAAGTAGTAGATATTCTTACAGACCACCATATGGATTCCTCAAGATTGTTAAACTCATGATTGTGAACTTGGTGTACCTCCAAGTCAGGTCGTATGTATACGGCCACTCCACCCCCGATTTCCGCTTTTCTGTCGTTGCGAAACAGAGACATCCCAGGTATTGCTAGCTCCCGGTCCGGAAACTGAGCAGGTATCCACGTTTCAGATATTCTTATCAGATGAACTTTAATAGCATTGGTAGGTTCACGTAGCTCATCCATTTTGTTTGGTAGACTCGCGGCGTTCATGTATAAGCAGTTAATGCTTTCAATTTGAAACGCGTGAGCTTCTTCCTATTTGTCTGTATGAGCCTCAAGTTAGTGGACAGGTAGCCTACCTATATAAGTTTTCCCGAATTGGTAGGCCCTGTCCTTTACACGTTTTTTATCTTCAAGACAGTCCACAAACGGACTGGTCAGCTCCAACTTGCCTTTATGTTGATCCTGTCGTCATATGGCCTGTCCGGGTGCATATGGATCTTAGTTGGCAACCGACGTCTGTTGGCACGAAATGCTTCCAGAGCTGCAGCCGCCATATGGAAGGATGGGAAAGTAATCCTCATTAGTCGGGGTCTAGAATCACCGTCCTTTTTGGCTAGTCTCGTCACATGTTGAGTCAGTATGTTCTTGAGCCTCAAGGACTGTTTGATGAATTTCCATTCCCGAATATCAGAGTTTGATTGACTAGGGTCCATGTTTTCCGGTACACCTTGCACAACTATATTTCTTCCGCGGAAAAACTAGCGAGATTCTTTAGGGATGTCCTGGATGAAATTGCGCTCAGAATACGGTATGTCGGGCAGTATTCATACGTTCCCATCGAATTTCGGTAAATGACTGGCTAGCAGGACATCCTCTATGTCGGTAGCATTCTTAAGTGTTACACGAAGTTACCCTCCGGTGATTTTGATGCTTAGATTTCTTTCCCCGAGTGAGCCGTGTGACCGTCAAAGGCTCTATTCTAGTAAGTGCAAGCTCTTTGTTCAATTCACCCCAGAGCATCCTGTCATTTTTGTCCTGCAAACTCAGAGGAAGGTCAGGGCTGTCTTTGAGGTTCATGATTACGAGAGAGTCATCACGGACCGTTATTTTTTTCCCAGGTTTTCCGGTGCGTTCAGATTCAACACCTTGTTGTTCGGAGGTCGAAACGCGTTTCCGAATCCTAGGCTTTTTGATAACTGGGCGGACATTCTTGGGGGTAGACTGAGCGATCAAATCACCAGTTGACTTCCGCACAACACTTGTGATGTCCAGCTTAGACGGTGACGTCTGGTCCTTTTTAGCTCTGTTAACGTGGGTCCAATCACCTGCAGAGTTTTTGCGAACCACTGTTGCATTTAAGGACCCTGAGCTGGGAGACTCGAGTTTACTGAGGAAGACTATTACCGTCAACGCAATGATGGTGCTGAGTTTCAACATGTAATCATCAGAGCTATTGCATGCTCCATCGATGGTAGACCTATCGATGTAACGACCGGACTGCCAGTATTCGGTTTGAACGCAGGACTGAGGAACCAAAATGTATTCTAATAGGCCAGACCATGCTCTTCTTTATAGACCACCAAGCGTTTTTGAGACACTCGTATTAAATTATATCAAAACACAAACTCTGTGCCCAATTTAAACGGTTCTAATTTAAGAAATAGAACAAATCATATCAAAAATACAAAATACCTCAAACGGTACAGCCTGTGCTATACAGTCAGAAGTTTCTCTGACGCAAACTAGAGCGCTAAACAATAGAGGAAACAGTCAATACCAAAGGATTCGATATCTGAGAATCAACAAATATATTCCTTACAAACGGGATCAAATATCTATCTGCAGGGATTTTAGAAATCCTCCCAAGCAGACTGTCAAAAGGTTAACAGTCGCACACTGAATAACGCCGTGACCTTGAGCCTAGTTAAACACGACCTTACTGTCGATAGTCCGGCAACATGCAATAGAAAAGCAGGTAACAAAAAGATAAGTCTTTAATCAAAATCACATAATAAAGGCTCAAACGAGATCTGAACAAAAGTTAAAATATACGACAGGGAGAAGAAACAAATAAATGAAAATACTGTCCAACAAAAAAGGCCGTTGATGGATTTTCATCGTTCTCTTTCCGTTACAATCGACATCTCTATTCTTGTTTTCGTTACGTGCCCTCGTTTTGTGACTGTCTTCCAAGTTTGCTGACAACTTATTCCTCAGACCTGTCAATAGGACAATGATGTTACTCAGCAAAACTACAACATCCGTGCTGCACGTAACACATGCCCACTTATGGTCTGACTTGCTGAGTCTCTTATAAGCAGTTGCTGTGAGATCTGTGCACGCTTCATGGAACCAACCTTTTCAGTTGTCGCACTGCATTCCAGATGTAACAGCAAAACGGTATTCAGGTCATTTGCATGAATTTCTCATGACTGTATTATAACTGTATTATAGATGCTAGCAAAAGCCTAAGACCGTTAAAATACACAAAAAGCACACTAAAAACGGGAAAAATGGATAAAAACGGATGAAATAAACTAAACGCGCGTTCGATGATGGAATTTAATGTGACAACTGCAATAAGTAGTATCACAATGTGTGCACCGGACTCACACCGTCTGCATATAAAATGTGCAGCGAGCCACTACCATGTTGCCTATTGAAAGCATGCTGCTCTACAAAGTATCTGCTGATTTTTGGGCGATTGAGCTTGTAGTGGTTAATAAATCCCAAATATAGATAGCTCTGTAAGTCTTCGACATTGGATGCTTACTACATTAGTTTCAATGGATTTGTAGTGGCATTGGGCTCTAACTACACAATCCTTAAAACTGAACACGAAACAACTGCAAAATAGATATTTAATATTTAACGCGAAGAAAAACCCAACGATGGGGAAGACAGGAACAAGGAACTGAGTTAGTTCGAATTCATCAGATGGCATGGCTCGGCCTAACAGGCGTGATCATTATTGAGTGTTAACATATACCTTTTATTCATATTAAATATATTGTTCTATCTCTAGCCTAAGCGTGTTCTTCATCGTATATTGATTGTTGTTGCGGCACGATGAATTGGTGTAGATAATAATGTGACTCCCACGTAAGATCTTACGGATTCGGCAGTTACATCATGACAAATCTACCATTTTAGGATCAAGTCTATTATTAGAGCGGTGCTAATATCATAGTAGACCATAATTCTACAGACTCACCTAGCTGAAGGCGCTCGGTCATGCATCCGCACCAAATCACGAATAGGAACGCCGTACTCAACATCCCCCAGCAATCGCTAGCCAGTCTATATCAGACGATCCTCGATATATTGATAGCCTATCCTATATATCATCGAACCTCCTCGCTTCTATCTTTTGATTTCACTTCAAGGGTACGATTCATATTAGGTGTTACTGGTTAAAGTATTGTCAGACTTCAAATACCTGTGCATCTTCAAGCTGCTGAACATAGCTGGACAGACATCGTCATAATGAAAAAGAAAACACACTGCGAAGAAACAGATCATAGGCAGCTCTATAGTATGTGAATCTACGGTTTCAGTTCCGGATTCACATATAAACGCAAAATAGTCTATGGGGGGAGCAAAGCCCGAGAGGTGCAGATGATGTGGTCGAGAGACATATATAGGTAAATCATTGGTCTACAGTCACACCCAGAGAAAGAAAATTAAGGAAACAGTGAGATTTCTGTGTCTGACGCCAAATCAGACTGCAGGGAGGAGATTTCATAAGCTAAAACTCCACAGTGTGTTAAGAAGGATCTCGCTGACAGGTCAGTCGTTTTCCATAAATTAAGAGAATCTTCCGTAAAGGAACCAGAGGATAGATTTGAGCATCACCTCAGCCACATTAAATCTTCCATAAGCAAGCTACTCCCAGAAGTAGTTTCAGAAGTTAGCATCTGTAAGCTTTATAGAACAGGAAAAAAAGTGAATCTTAAAAGTACTCAGAAAAACCGTCTCCTAAAGGCTACCTTTGCTTCGGTTGAAGAAGAAACCTAATGCCGGGAAACTCACGTAAATTGATTGGATCCGGAATATACGTCCGTTAGGATCTCAGCTTGGTTGACTCTATTAAGAGACAGTCGGTAGAAGTAGAAATAAATGGGCGCCGCCTAAACGATGAAAATACTTGTACTTAAGGGTTTTCAAATTGTAGCATTTCGGAGCGTAGCTACTCCCAAACCACTCTGGATGGTAATGGAAAGTTCTCCGCAAAATTAAAGTTATGTCACACAAATACTCGCAGCTTACAAAATAAAATGGCAGAGCTCGAGACAATGGTGAATATAGAGAACCCGGATTATATTACTGTCTCAGAAACATAGATAACGTCAGAAGTGTTTGATAGCGAAATTCAGTTGACCGATGTTTTATCCGGCAGGGCTGATAGACTAAACCATAGAGGAGGTAGAGTTATCTTGTACACAGAAGGCACCTTGACCATATGAGCTGCCGAAACAGTGACGCATGATTCAGAGACATGTGAACTGGGGCTTTGCGGGCTGAAATATAGACGGTAAGATATTGAATTAGTTGTAACACACCAAAGTCCAGAATGTGTGAAAGATGACTTCCCCTTAATCAAACTTATGTCCTAGTGTGATAAGGGCAAAAGCCTTATAGTAGGCGTCCTCAACGCACTGTATATAAACTGGCAAAACTTATAAGCGGGGTCATCGACAAAATCGTTTGAATGTAAATTGTTAGAAACCACAATCGCACTGGTTTTATTTTGGGGTGATCCAGAAAATTTCTCACAAAAGACAAGCAAGGATCAGGAAACACTAAGAAGCATTTCATCCAAGCAGCGTTCACTTGGAGTCTCAGCCAGAGACATCAAGGAAGTGAAAAGCCATATGTAGAGTTTTCTTATTGGCTGATTGCTATACTGCCGCTATGTTTAAAAGCATTCCGGAATCTCCGAGCAACCCAAGGACATTTAAAATATTATAAAAACCCTATATTTTCTGCATTAAAATGAACCTTTGGAGTTAAGTACTTCTCGCATACTTTGCGCCTTCTCTCTCGTGTTCAGGTCGCTGTTCAGTTCTAGCTTGGGGGTTACGGGAATAGCTTAGAAACCGAATATAGCGTTCAATTTACAAGACTTATCACTTTATTCCAGTACATTAAAGATCTCAACAAATAGGACTTACGAAGACAATCGTCTCTCTTGGACTTAGTCTTCACCCATGATGATGATATCGGTCAAATGACTTTCTTCCCATGTCTATGAAGTAGTGATCATGCAGTCATCTTATTGAAGTTCATGGCTGGGAAAGCCTATCAAATAGTTGCGCCGACCAGTCCTAGCATAAGGAAGGTAGACATAAAGGCGATCAACTCTACAGCTTGATCTGAAAACTGGATAATTGACTCACGTGCATCAGTAGAAGAGACATGAACTCATTTCAGGCAGATAAACAACCAAGTAACTCAACAATTTATGCCCTGAGCAGTCCCAAGAAAGAAGAAGAAGCACGGCCATCCTCGGATAGACGGGGATATTCGACGTTTACTAAGATAAGGGAAAAAATATTGGAACATCACCATCAGCCTTAGCACAGAAAATACGATGGATCGCTGCAGGTCTGTCAGATCTAAGTCTATAATTAAAATCCGGGAAGCTCATTAACGACATGGAATGCAGTTGCCTCAATCTGTAATCAAACAGCCAAAGAGACTATTCTCGTACACAAATTACAGAACCAGGACGCAGGATCGGATCCCCAATCTAATTACGGAAGAGAGTGGATCTGAAATGATAGAGGATTATCAGGAAAAAGCAGAGGCTATAACAAACTATTATGGGTCAGTTTTCACTCAGGCGCCTCTTCTAGACGAAGAAACTGACCGAAATACAAGGTCAAAAATCGCGTGCTCATTGTGAATTTTGATCAAAATGATGTACTCATACCCTTAGCACGTTAGACACGGAAAAGTCAACAGGACCGGGCGGACTACACCCAAAAATCCTGGGACGAATTGCAAAATATATTGCAGCTTCACTAACTGTGATATTCAACACATCACTTGGTCAAGGTGAGCTACTTACGAACTGGAAGGATGTAATCGTCACTCTAATGCACAAAACAGGATCAAGACAATTTCCATCAAACTACACACCTGTCAGTCTCACTGGTGTCGTAATAAAAATACTCGAAAGAGTAATCAAAAAAACCATAGTGACATTCGTGGAAACTAACAGCTTATTAAACGGCGAACAACGTGGTTTCAGAAAGAAGTTACCTTGCGCGAAAAATCTCCTTGTAGTAAGGGAATGATGGATAGAGACTCTAGATAATAGAAAATCAGTGGATGTTGTCCACATAGACTTCAGCAAAACATTTGACATGGTACCAACAAATGGATTGCTTTCGAAGCTGGCAAATCTAGGCATTGCCGGACCTTCCCTAAAATGCCTTTAATATTTCCTGGTAGGTTGCAGACAGAAAGTAAGAATAAATTCCAAGCGTTCGACCTGGAAACCAGTACTTAGAGGAGTAGCGCACTTCAGGCTTAAATACTGTGATTGGCTGGTCTAAAGAGCGACTGATGCCTATCAACGCAGCACAGTATAGGGGAGGTACCTGTACACATAGCCTGGTCTCAAAAGCACCTTGTGGTGATAGTGGGTCATGATCTTAAGACCACGGCCGATCGCCGGGAGGTCGCAGCTAAGGGGTTTAGAACACTATGGGCCTTAAAACGACATTCACTAAGTTAGATACTACCGTGTTCACTACAGTATACACAACCTTAGTGAGAACTAAGCTTGAAAACGGCGTTCAGGCCGCGAGCTCTGTTTAGAGGATGACTCTGAAGATGCCACAGGTATTCGGAGTTTGACAACGCTTTAACCAGTAACACCTTCTAATATGAAGCGTACCCACCAAGTGAAACCAAAAGACAGAGGCGATGAGATAGAAGATATATTTGATAAGCTATCAATGTATCGAGGATCGTTTGAACTAATCTGGTTAGCGATTGCGGCAGATGTTGAGCACGGCGTTCTCACACGTGATCTCGTGCGGATGCTTGACCGAGCGCCTTCAACTAGATGAGTCCACTAAAACTATTGTCAGCATCCAATGTCGAAAACTTACAGAGTTATTTATTTTGGGGATTTATTTATCACTACAACTCAAATATCCCGGAAAAAGTACAAAGGGCAGCCACCCGAGCAATTCGGGAATTCTGAGATTTATCATAAAAAGAGCGGCTTGAATAGCTAGAACGTTTTACTCTGTATAGATGTACAGAAATGACTCTGGACCTAATATATCCTCTATTGTTTTTTTATTAGATCAGAACAACTCAGAGGACACAACAGGCGAGTAGAAAAGTCAAGAACGAACAAAATACGCGTGACATACAGGTTTTCACAAGTTTTCCAATTTCAAGCCCTTGTAGCGTGGTTTCGAGTTGAGCTTGACTATGAATACCGCTACAAGACTACGTGCCAATTAACCAATAAGATTCCCGTAGGCCAAAATCAGAAGACAGATGACGGCTGTAGTCGAGATATATTTGCTGGCAATCTCGTGGTATCGAAAGAATACCGAGATCGTGCCAAAAGAGTACAAGCGTGGTTAATGAGCGTAACCGAGTTCAAAGTCAATGGGAGAGTAAGTGTAATGGTTGTCATTAGCATAGTCAAACAAACGAGCACAGTAAAACAGTCACTGGTACAATTGGTTATAATAATAATTGTTTTCACTGAATCAATTGCGTTCTGTTGACAAAAGTAGGTCACTACACCCTACTCTAACTGTGACACAGATAATAATCTTCATTCAAAATCGATCAGAAATATAACATTTCTCCTTCCACTACATAGTTATATGAGCACTATGAAGCCGTAGTAGTTAAAGGTCTCGAATTAAAATTAAGTGAAAACACACGAATGCACCAAACTTGGGACACTCAGAATACAGAAAACTTAGGTATGGCCTCGTCATGGACCGCAACTCTATAAACGCTTTGGTTTACCTTCCTAGAAACTTGATGGTTATCTGTAACGGGGACAACCACAAGAACGTCCCGAGATAACATGGATTTTATAGATTTGCATTATAGATTATCGATGTAGACGGTGAAGTCCACTTGAGTTGGACAGAAATGGCGTGACGTGATAGCTTAAGTTGAAGTCACATCTAGCTCCGAGCACGTAATCTGGTTTGATCTATAGTGATAACTTGCTGAGAAGCCTACTTAATGAGTGTCTAAAACAAATATAATCTTACAAAAGTAGTGTGTCACAGTCAAAGATCAAAAAAGTACGAAAGAGTGAAACGGCTATAAAGTCGGCCAAAAGTGTGCATTATTTAATCTACATTGGGTATTCTTGGGACTGATGACTTTTGGTAAATTATTCGACATTCATCCGCCCAACGCAGAAACGGTCCAAACAGATGGATGATATATATATATATATATATATATATATATATATATATATATATATACAAATAAAAGCTTATTTTTCAAGATGATAAAAGTATAATAATAGTGATTAAAAAATTCCGTCAAACATGGTAACAGTGACGTAGAACGGACAAAGGTGTTAAAACATTATTTTTTTATCAGGGAAACTAATAACAGTCTTATCGTTAAGGGCTTGAAGGATCATCATGAAGACAGATAATGATTTAAAATTGGGAAAGGTAGGCTCATCATTATAAGATAAAGTGTTGAAAATGAAATGAAATGTAATGATGGGAAATAAATAGAAACAGAATCAGACCATTTGGGACTAAAAGAAGTGAGTTGTATGAATATGATATCTATAATTACTCAAATTGAATTACTAGCTTAGAATTACCGAAGCAGTGAGATTTAAGGCATAAAGAGCAGGATGGGCATAATTGAATGTATTGCATTTGGGAAATCAAGTAAAAAGGAATCACCAGTTAGTGCAAGTACTACGACTTCCACAGCTTCAGTGTGAATCCAGATTCCTGAGATCTAGTATGTGTCTTACTGTCAGATCCATTATGTGTCTGTTCGGCTGTATGTCGTGTTGGACTCTAAATGATCTAGAATGTACTCACCAGCATTAGAATCAACGACGGATATTGGAACAGGCTCACCCGGGTCCTTGTAACGTATTCGGCTGTTGTTACTGACTTACATATGAACCATAGTTTTATCAACCATTTTTAGCAAACCTTTCATAGACCGTAAGAAATCAGTTCACCCACAGCATGTAACACCAGAAGGCTGTGAAATCTCCACAATTAAAAGAACGTCTTTTTGTTTGGGCAATTTTATTATTGTCTCTCTAACACACAGTCTGACAATCCGGCACTGAAAGATTTTGTCTGTTCCCTACTCTGTATTTTTAAATTTGCGGCAGTAATAGACTTGGTTTTTGTCCTCAAGTTCTCGACATTTTCTGTCTGAGCATCAAAGTAGTTGGGCACTGCGGTTGTAAGCGAATTGTCACACTTCGATCCTATATTTGAGAAGTCCCCCAATATTTCATTAGAACCATTATCAGTGGTCAATAAGGAGAATTTTTCATTTCTAGACCTAGGATAGATGATCCACAGTCAATGATGAGGAATTCACGATTTATATATGGAGATTTGTCGTACCTAGTCATCAAATTACAACACCCTAGAATATACAGTTTCTGACCAGAAATGCTTTAATTAGAAACTATAATTATACCACTGAGGCTAAATAACTACGATTTTCCCACTAAAACGGTAGATTTAATATTGTCATTGTCAATAACAAAATCCTGAAAAGCACCACTGAACAAGGATGACCATTATTGAATATGAAGTGAATTACTCGAAGCTGTAAATAAGAATAGTATGTGATCATTAGAACCACCGAAATTATTAGGATCAAAATTACAGAATTTATTTATAATAGCGGCGAAATAAATAATTGTTTTATACACAGACTCAATGTTTCCGATTCTGCCACACTTTAAGCTTTAAAAATAACCCGAGAATCATTAATTACATGGATGAAATTTACCACAGGACTTGTGTTTACATTTGTGACCTGCTTCATGATTCTTTGTTCAATCATTTGTCATATTTCCATAAGAACATGACTCAGTACAGACCGACTGGAGGCTGGATGACCCTGAGAGTGTAATTCATCAAGACAGCTGAGCAAAGTATCAGAAGTTTACACTGGCTGAAAATCGGACTCTTTCACTGCCTTATAGTTAATACTTCCTGTTCTAATTACTTGAATTAATCGTTTCGGAATTCTGAATATTTATCTTAGCAATCATTCGACCAGAAAGCTGGATTTCTAACTAGCCTCCAAAATTGCACTTCGCAGCCTGTTTCTGTAGTTCAGGTACGCAAACAAACGATAACCAACTGCACTCACCACTCATTTTTACTGGTACGATTCTTTATAAGAAAATGTGAATATTTTTGGAGGATTTGTAAATCAGTAATTTAGGCGATCTATGTGAATGATTCGGGCCTACTCCAGTTGGACGGGAACGGTGTGACGTCCTACCCTACATGGAAGTCACACTTCAGGGTTGGTACGTTACGTCAATTACTCTTTCGTCGTATCCAGATACTATGATTACTTTGATAACCGTACAGCGCAAAGGACATCCTAACGGAAATTTATTAGTAGGAATAGATGCGAGAAACAGAGTGTGGTCACTACCACATGGCATGCAATTGACTGATGCGTGTTGGCTGTCCTTAACCTTGACGAAGATCTGTAAACAGTTCGGTATTTAGTGATCCGACTGCAGGACGACTTGACTAGGACCCAGTGGTATTTTATTCCCCCACCATATTCAACGGATGCGTGAATTGGTGCCCAACACGTTAGGGCGACTCGGGCGCCGGAGATTACCAAACGATCTATAAGAATCCTGTAAGTACTGCTTAGCTAGAAGACAAATGGAAAGAAAGCGTATGTAGGTGGTCAGAAAGCAGAAAATAATAGTGAATCTAGGAATGTTGTCGATCCGCTTAAACGCATGATTTACAAGTTTGTTAAATGTAAAGCAATTTACAATGACATATTGATGAATAATATAACTTTTTAAAGTTCTGTTGTGTTGAAAAAGATAAAGTTGACACGTGATTGAGTTCCTTAGATAAGTGACGTTTAGTTCGCGGTAAGTGTCATGATATTACAATTGTAGTACAATCAGTGTATTATTTGTTGATGTCTTTATTTGTACTGTCATCGACTTGGATTAGAAAGTCAGTCAGTGTCGTCGACAGTTTTCTGTTCGTCAGTGTCAAATTCTAGTTATAACTACGTTTAGCAGATGAACTGAAAGTGCAGAAGTATAAGCGTGAACAAAAGAGATCGTGATTTTTTCGTACGACGTTAGTTTGATACGAAGTAACGTGCTAAGCAGTAAAAGGAATGATTGAGAAACGAGGGTTCGGTACTCGAGATTCAGTAAGAGTATTCTCAACAATGTTGGATCAAATACCTGTCTGCAATGGTTCAAATAACTGTTTCCAATAGGTGTTCGTGTGTTGACGAGGATCTATCACTCTATACCTTAATCTTGAGTTTGGTTGAGCACGACACCATAAAACAATAAAATTAAATAATAAAGGTAGAACTTAACGAAAGTCAAATGGCAAAGGTCAAGGCGATGAAGACTGAAGAATTTAAGGGGTGGTTACAAAGGACCTAAGTAAAAGTTAAAATAAAAGACGAAACGAAATAACGGAGAAATCACGCTACTGTACAGTAAAAATACTCTGCAAGGATTTTAAACGTATTATTTGCGTTACAATCAATATTCTCTGAGTCAGTGTGTTATCAACAACAACACCTTATCTACTTACTTTATAGCAACTCACGTGCAAGTGAGCTTGTTCACATTTAATTCGGTTAAGTCCTTTTGTTAACTTATTTAACGGACTGAGTCATCCGTACAATAATAACTTATCTATATGATTGTACCTTTATTATTGTTGCACTTGTATAAATATGTATGCTTGAGCATTACTTACTGCCTACTCATACATTCATTCTGCTAGCTTTACTACTAGTCGCTGAATTGATTCAATGATTCATTCATTTCCAATGATGCATAAACCCGTACGAGCATTCTAGAGTCCTTATCCGTCCTTCCTCCTGTCTAGCTCAGCCTGTTAAGTCCTGAACACCAGTTTCAGCCTCTGTGATATGAATCATGTATTTCAAACATACCTGGTTTATATACAAACCAAACAGACCACATCGTACCATAAAATAGAAAATAACATTTGTATAAGATCTAGCCAAAAGTGGCTGTGAATGTGGGAGACTGCAATTAATAGACTAGGCATAATTCAAGAATGGCAAATCGTATAATAATAGTTCATAGATCAAAATAAAGCTTATCATAAGAGGAACACGAATATGAATAGTTTAGTTATTTAATAATTATACGATAAAAAAAATATACGCATAGTATCGGTCCATAAATGGATCCCAACAGTTACCATTCATTATTCTCATCGAGATATAACATATATATCTTGTAAAAAAAGGTGAAAGTTACAAAGAAATTGATGATGTATTTTTTTATTTCATCTCGAAATACTACTCTTACCAGCTTTATAATTCTAAATAGCATTATTATTATTATTATTATTATAGAGTAAATAAAACCAAGTATACTCTAGTACTAAGTCTATATTTAAATAAAAACAAGAAGAAAGATTCACAAAACTAAATTCAAATTACAATCAATTCTTTAAACAAATTAATTAATATACTATCATATATTTATCAATGTTCTATACCATTCAATTATATTCAATAATTGTTTATATACTACTTGTAATTATCAACAATTTATTATGAAATAGAAAAAATAAGAAAAAAAATTCTACACTTCTAATAATTATTTCTTCTAGATCAATATTATGATTTCTCATCATTCATGATTCAATTTCTACTTGAATACATAAATTCAATATTTAAAACAAAAACACATAATCAATTTGATCTTAGAAACGAGAACAAACAAAAAAATTTTTTTTCGTTTTTTTTTTCTCTTTATCAACGATTAATTATTGTACTATTTTGTTGAATTAATTTTTGACAATTACATTTAATTAATTGTTTTAATAATTGTTTAAATTTACGTATACGATAATAATATATAAAAATATTAAATGATGATTGAAAAAATATTAAATTCCATGACATATTACTAGTAATTACTAATAAACGTACAATATCTGAACTAATTAATTGAAAATCAATTGTTAATGATATTAAATAAACAATACTATTAGGTAATGAAAATAAAAATGCAACAATTTGTAATATAAGCATAGTAACAATAAGTGAAATATTTATTTCAGTAGTTGATGTTGATGATGTTGATAATGCTCCTACTGATGATGATACTGATGATGATGATGATGACCGATCAACTCGTTTTAATTTATTTGACCATTTAATTACTTTTATTGAAAAAAACAAATCAAATAATGTTACAAGTGATAATTGTATTGGACATGTATTTGATAATAATGCTTGATGTATTAATAAATAATTTGTATCATCTATAAACCAACATACAGTTAATTGACGTACTTCTACTATATTAGCTAATATTGTAAATGGTAATACTATAATTATTGTTAATATAATAATAATAAATATTAATAACCAATTAAATTTATTAGAAAATTTATTATAAATTAATGGTTTATATATTAATATAAAACGATCAATTGCTAATAAAATAAATATATTACCTCTAAGGGTACAAAAAAATCCTTGAAAAAATGTTAATATTTTACAATTTAAATTTGATTTAGTTAACATAAAATAATAAATTGTTCCTGACGATACATATGGTAAACCAAATGTTGGAAATAATCTTAACCAACCAACAAATATAATAATTCCAATATCTGAAATAGCTAATAGACCTAAAAATATAAATTGTTTATTATAATTTAACATTAAATAAAGAAATATTATAACAATAATACAATTACCAATAATATTAAATATACCAATAAATGGAAATATATAACCCATTATTACACCAAATGCTGTTGATACTATACATAATGTATTACTAGCATTTGGATATCCTTCATTTAATAATATACAATCAATTAATAAATCCCAAGGTGATGTTAATTCTGTCCAATTAGTATATAGATCCATGTTAAACATTATTTTTTGTGTATAGTTTCTTTTACTTCAAAGTTTATATTTATGCATATATATATATATATATATATATATATATATATATATATATATATATATATATATATATATATATATATATATGGTCTTTACTCTGATATTATCAGTAAGAATAACAAATAAAAAAGTTCACTTGTTTAGGGAAAGTTAAAAGTTACTATAGTTATAGTAATGTAATATACATAATATTATAAAATACATTTACTAATATACTTTTATATCATTCTATTATATCGTTGACATACTTATATATTCGATCAGATAATTTAAACAAATAATCATATAAAACAAACTAATCACCTAGGTTATAATCATCTTACTTACTTATTATTTAAATGAATTCTTTTTAATTTATTACAATAAATAAATAAATAAAGTTTCACTAGGATACAAAACAGAACGTGTATTTATTAAAATAATGTACAAAAAAAATTTATTACAGAAAACAACAACAACAACAAAAAAAAGATTTTTTTTTCATTGAAATAATGAGGTTATTTAAATATTCTAACAGTTGAAATACTAAATAACCAATGAACTAACTAACGTAATATACAATCTGATATCTGCATTGAACTTTCGATTAGTACACGAAATTTGTAAGAAGGACAAATTATAATTAACAATATATATTAAATATAATTGATAACATTCACTTTTTTTTAATGGATATACATAGGAGGAAGATAATTTTGTTTTATTAAAATAATTATTTATAATTTAATAGTTAAACTCTTATAACACCTCGTCGAGGAGTATAGACCACTCAACAGCATTCTCCATCAAACTCTATTCTGAATAATCCTTTCCAGTTGGTTCCAAATGATATTTATCTTTTTCATATCTATTTACGATTCCCCAAGAAATGTATTCTGAGATCTTCCTCTTTTTGTTTTCCTTTCACAATCCAAAGTTAGAGCTTGTTTCATGATGCGGTTTGATACTTTACGCAAAGTATGTGCACAGTAAGTTGCTACTAATGGTATCGGTACGACGGACATTGAGTATCTTGCGTTTAGTTATCCTATTAATACATAAAACTTTGAGATTTCCGCAGACCAACTTGTTTGCTCTTCCTCAAACATTTCACAGTCGTGTTTTAAACAGAATCTGTCTGTGTATATAAAAATATTGGAGGTTTTAACGAGAAAAAACTGTTTAATTGATAACTTGATAAGTTATAAATAATTATCAGAAGAGGTTTTTGTGGAGATTGTAGTAATTTAATAGTGAAGTTCACGAGTGAATTAAAGCTAGATCACTATGGAAAACCTGAAAGCACTGGACAGCCATTTTTTCTTAGTATGGGAGTACTCAGCAATGTGCATCTACGATCCCGCCCTGAGGATCAGAATCCATGACCTATCAGTCTCGCGCTCAATCTGTAGACCAATGAGCCAGCAACTAGCGGTGTTAATGTCTAATTTCAACCAATCCGCGAAATTGCGCCACCGTCCACTATTGTCTTCAATGAGTCACTGCCTCACAACAGATGCGGATGAACTCCACTGGTCATAACTACATAATTAATGAATCTACTGAAGTCTTTTACAGATTGCTGTTATGTTTGGTCCTCGCTGATTGCTGTGCCGGAAAAACGCTGATCACCTATACTTGGAACGAGGGACCTCTGCAATTCCCACGTCGCAAAAGTAACAACACAAAGACTGGTATAAGTGAAGATCTATTAGCCCCAAAACACTATGACAATGACGACGACTACGATGATGATGATGATGATGATGATGATGATGATGTTGATGATGATGATGAAATCACATGTATGAAAAATACTCAGAGTTATAACAAATGACATACTGAGCATAGTTCAAGTCAACGGAATACAAGAATATCGTATATTAAACAGAATAAAGCACTATACGAGAAAACAAAACTGAATACTGCATTGACTTTTCTTTACATCATATCATCATAGGAGCGACATGAATATGAATAGTTTAGTTAATTAACAATTCATACGACAAAAATATACGCACAGCATTGATCCATAAATAGATCCCAAAATTTACCACTCATTATTCTTATCGGGTATAACAGTTACTTTGTCTGTACATTAAGAAAAATAACGAAATATATATCTTCGTTCGGAAAAATATGGATTACTCGTTTTCTTGAACAAGTACAACAACCGAGAATGATTGTTAAGAGTCCCTGTTAGGGTTAAAACTATCACTAGTTCACTTAAATTGCGAACGAGAACGAGATTCGATGACCAAGACCAGTAAGCCAACTATTGACGCATCCCAGCCCCGCTATCTAGAGAGACAAGACCAAGCCTAGAATGGAAGTATATTCTGCAACAAACAGAAAACGAGCGATCTAACAAAAACAATTTAAAACGTATATATACAAATATATATAATCGATATTGTCATATAAATTTTCGAATATTCATCATTAAGTTCGTCAATCGACTGTCATTCAAATATTTAAACATTTAATCGATAAATTCGTCAATTGACTACCATTCAAATTTTTAAACATTTAATCGATAAGATAAAATTACAAAATATGAGTTTTGAGGTATCGATCGTCCCCAACACTCCTTCCCTTTTTAATAGCGTGCTTTCCTGGGGTCGACCTGCATCCTGACCGTTGCTCGCCGTTGTCGTAGAGGCCACCGTCTGGAACGTGTTTCAGCTTGTGGTTGAGGTTTTTCCTGTGGTGGGGTTGCAGGTAAGTTGAAGGTGTTTATCAGGATGTCTAGAGGAATATTTGCTTCGGTTGATGGGCGGTCTGAGGCTAACCCTTTGCGTAACTGATTCCAATGGCGTTGCCACGTGTCGCTGTCTACCTCCACTTCGTACATGACTCGGTCAACTCTTCTAACCACTCTCGCTTCCGTCCATGGACCATGGGTTGGTCTGTAGTCACGGGCAAACACAGGACATCCCACTTCGTACGTGAATCGCTTTTCAAACTTTGTCCGTTCTGGTGTCGGTGCATTACTTGGATGCATCAGGCTTTGGATCGTCTTCAGTCTTCTTCCCATGAGGATCTCTGCTGGGGACTTTCGCTTTGGCAACGCCTCATTTGGTGTTGTTCGGTACATGTATAAGAAATTTTGCAACGCGTCCGCTGGCGTCCCTTCCCCTTTTGTCTTAGCCAAAGCTCTTTTAAACGTATCCACAAACCTTTATGCTTGCCCATTCGACTGCGGGTGGTATGGTGGAGACCGTAAGTGCTTTATGGCCAGCCGTTGGCAAAATGACTGGAACTGGCTTGAGGTGAACTGGGAACCGTTGTCAGATACGATGACATCCGGTATACCATTTCGGGAGAAAATTTCTGTGAGGGTTTGTATTGTTTTAGTCGTCGTTGGTGGTATTATAGGGTTGATTTCTGGCCATCTCGAAAGGGCGTCGACTAAAACTAGATACATGGTTCCGTTAATCGGGCCTGCAAAATCGACGTGTATCCTGGACCAAGGATGATCAGGTTGTGGCCATGAAACTGGTGAAACTTTTGCGTTCACTCTTGCCGCTTGCTGACACCGAATACATTTTCCAACCGATTCTGTTATATGTTGATCCATTAGTGGCCAATGTGCATGACTCCTGGCTATGGATTTCATTCGTCTAACCCCCGGATAACCAAGGTGGAACTGTTTCAGCGCTTTTGCACGAAGGGATTTTGGCACAACCACTCTTTCTCCGAACATCAAGAAGTCGTTTACAATGCATGGCGAATTCCGCTGATGATACAGCTGTTTCATGTTACCATCAAACTTCTTAGACGGCAAACCGTTGGTGACATAGCTCATAATCATCTTGATGACGAAGTTGCTCTTAGAAGCATTTTGTATGTCGATTGCAGATACCGGCAAAGCTCGTTTTGCGGTCGTCAGACACCATCGGTGTGGTCTTCCGCCAGCAGAGATGCAATTACAATGTTTCCCTCAGCCGCCAACTGGTCACTAATGAGTCGTGATAATGCATCCGAATTGTTGAGTGCGTCAGTATTGGATCTTGAAATCATACCCCAAGAGTGCTAAGGCCCATCTCTGAAGACGATTTGCAGTATAAGCTGGAATGCCAGGTTTTGACCCGAATATTGCGAGTAAAGGCTTGTGATCTGTGAGAAGGGTGAATCTCCGACCATACAGGAACTTGTGGAAACGGCGCACAGCAAACACAAGCGCAAGAGCCTCCATTTCTATCTGGCTGTATTTTTTTCCTGCTGGGGTTAGTGTGCGGAATGCATGCATAACGGCTTTTTCCGACGCATCCGTAAACTGATGTGAGATAACAGCGCCTAGGCCATACGCTGAAGCGTCTGAAGCTACGATGATCGGCATGGCTGGATTGTAGTGTGTCAACAGCAATTCCGAACAAATAATGGACTTCAGTTTACAAAATGCCGCATCACACTGTTTAGTCCAGTTCCAAGAGCTGTTCTTCTGCAGTAAGCTATTCAGTGGAGCGCGAATATCATGCATCGATGGAACGAACGCTGAATAATAGCTGACAAGTCCCAGGAAGGAACGTAGTGCCAAAACATTAGTGGGAGTGGGCATCAGTTTGATAGTTCGGATATTCCCACGACCCGGTCTGCAGCCGTCAGCATCGAAAATGAACCCCAAGTACTTTACCGACTGCAAATAAAACTGGCATTTCTCTGGGCGTAACCGGAACCCGTTGTCATTGATGCGTTGCAGTATCAATGTCGTGCATTCTCGTAGCTGTTCTAATATTGTTGCTACAATTAAAATGTCATCCAGATAAGCCGTGACTCCCGAGATACCTGATAGGATGGTATCCATTAGTTGCTGGAAAATAGATGGGGCAGTTTTAACCCCGAAAGGTAGACGGTTATACTGGAACAAACCATGATGGGTATCGATAGTTGACAGCTCTCTTGATGCTTCATCTGCTTCCACTTGCAAATAAGCATCAGCTAGATCCAGTTTAGCGAAAAACCTTCCTCCATTCAGCATGGTAAATAGGTCTGTGGGAACAGGCAGGGGATAATGATGTTGTTCCAGAGCTGCATTGAGACCTATTGAAAAGTCAGCACATATACGTATCTTGATAACAACTATAGGTGCTGCCCATGCAGAGTGGGAAACGGGAGTAATAACTCCTTGTTGTTGAAGGCGATTCAATTCTTCATCTACTGTTTGCAATGTTGCATAAGGCACAGGTCTCTTTGGACGAAAAGCAGGCTTAGCCCCAGTTTTCAATCGAAGTGTTGCTTCCATGGCAGAGCGCCGACCCAATCCAGGTTGGAAAATAGTGGAAAACTGTGTCATTGAGTTCGTCGTATATGCTTCGACGTCATGTGGTTGTTGTCGTAGTCGGGGTTGTGATACCAGGTTGCATATGGTATTCAACGGGACATCAGCTAAATTTAACTGATCGAATCAATCTAACCTAGTAAATTTAGATCAGCTGATATGATGTAACATACCCCTGTAAATGTCGACTCGTGAAAAGACACTTTACAATCTAGTTGTCCCGACAAACGTAGATAATTATCGCATGCATTTCGAAGTTTCTGTGTTTTTGGCACCGTGCGTGGTCTTCCCATTCCGATCCAATATTTTTGTGAGAGAATTGTTACGTCAGATGCAGTGTCTATTTACAATCTAAACGGGCGCCCATTAATATTAAGGGTAATAAATTTCCTCTCACCTGGGGTTGAGTTCTGACATCTTGCTATTAGACTCAACGAATTCGTGTTGGATCTAGGCGTAGGCTTTTTGGTACCTCTGGAACTGCTCGGCTTCTTTTTTTGACCAAACCCATCTTTATGACCGATAACCTTACACTTCTTGCATCGATGTTGCTTAAATGGGCAGTTTCAAACGTAGTGCCATGCACCACATTGACAGCAAGGAGCAGGGGGATTCTCTTTAGTCTGTCTTCCCGAGCTGGAGTGGGATGGACTGGATGGAGCAGGGATGTATTTGTTTTTTTAAGGTGTCTGTTGCCCCGCTCGTACTTCAGATCGGCTAGACTCACCACTCTGGACCATAGAAGTGTCTCTTTGCAGATTAATGAGACGTTGATATTCATTAGCTTTATCACTCAGGGTGAGTTTCGGCTCTTGATCCAACCGACTTAGTAGCCTTGTTCGTAAGTCACTGAACTTTTGGTGCTGTAGGCTGAGGATGAAGATCAGGGCTTTAAACTGATCTTCAGTCAAAGACTTTAACCGGAAGCGTTCGCATTCACGGTTGACGACGCCCACATGCGTAAGGAAATAATCATTTTCGTTCATAGTGAGCTTCAAGAATCGATAGCGAGTATTAAACAGTGACGAGTTATCGCCAAAATGTTGGCTTAATGTTTGAACTGTGTCTGCAAAAGATCGGTCACGTGGGTTCAAAGACAGGATCAGAGTGCAATACTTATCCAGCTCATTTGCATTCAATTTACGAAGTAATAGCCGCACTTTCCAAGCATCATCTTTATTGGCGAAATCAAATTTAAATAGATCTTCATAACGCCTAAACCACAACTCAAAAGTAACATTAGCATCAGGATCGTAATGGAATTCAGCTATACTATATGCGATGCCATCTACCGATGGTGCCGTGGTTGAACTAGACGTGCTTGGGAGTAAGGGAGACATAACCCTGGTCTCCGTCAACATTTACATCAATTTCAGCTGCTGCTCAAGTAATAGTTCAAGTTTGGAAGGGTCCATAATTGAAAAACCACCGTCGCCAAAATTTGTTAGGCTTGAAGCTATCACTAGTTCACTTAAATTGCGAACGAGAACGAGATTCGATGACCAAGACCAGTAAGCCAACTATTGACGCATCCCAGCCCCGCTATCTAGAGAGACAAGACCAAGCCTAGAATGGAAGTATATTCTGCAACAAACAGAAAACGAGCGATCTAACAAAAACAATTTAAAACGTATATATACAAATATATATAATCGATATTGTCATATAAATTTTCGAATATTCATCATTAAGTTCGTCAATCGACTGTCATTAAAATATTTAAACATTTAATCGATAAATTCGTCAATTGACTACCATTCAAATTTTTAAACATTTAATCGATAAGTTGATCGATAAGATAAAATTACAAAATATGAGTTCTGAGGTATCTATCGTCCCCAACAGTCCCCACATTGTTCTTAATAAGGATTAGGTATTTAGCTTTAGGCTAAGATTTCTTTTGACGAACTCAAACCAACTATGATGTATGACGCTTTGCAACTATGTAAATGCACAAATTTCACGCAAAAATATAAAGATGCTATATTAAATCTGTTTAGTTTGTCCATAAATACAGTGTTAATGGGTTAAGATTTATTTCAATATTGAAGGTTTCAGGTTGATATTTATAGATAGTGTTGATTTGCCTGTTATATAAAGCATATTATGGTACGACTGGTTGTTGATAAACATTAAGATGGAGAGTGACATTAACTTTCTTGTAGATCATGTAGAAAGGAAGCTTAACTTATTTGGTTTTGTTATTTCAAGTAGTCAGTTGTCGTGACAATAGAAAAATGGTAAAAAAAAACAAAGGGCATCTAATGTTTATGTAAACAAAAAGACCATTTATATTATTCAAAGTAAATTAGAAAAAAAATTAATAACTTTAATGGTTGAATTCATGAGTCAATTGAAGATAGATCACCATGGAAAACCTGAAAGCACTGAGAGGCAGTTTCGTCCCAGTATGGGACTCCTCAACAGTGCACATCTATGATCCCAACTCGCGAGATTCGGAACCAGGACGAAACGGTCGTCCAGTGCTTCCAGGTTTTCCATGGTGGTCTAGCTTCAATTGACTCATGAATTCAACTATTAAATTACTATAATATCCACAAAAATCCTTCTCTGATAACTATTTCATGGTAGTGTAATAATAATAAAAAGATTATCAGAACTGTGCGATGATATATTAGCGCAATACATTTCTAACAGTCTGACCACACATATACTTGTTAAGAACATTTATATATAAAAATAAAAGGTGAACTAGACTAGAAATGGAGGGTAAGATGAGACAAGGATAATAAAGAAATAATGTGCAGCGAAGGTCACTATCAAGGAAACAACAAGGTTCATGCTTCATGGAAAACCTAAAAGATAAGAAAATAATTGCGTCACATCCTACTGTGTTTACTAATCTAAATGTGTGTGTGGTCACATATATATATTGGGAGAAGCAATCGTTATCTCAAAATTAGGGTGTGTGAACATGTATCTAAATGGTTGCAGAAACAAATAGAATCAAATGACCGAATAAGAGTAGAGGATAAACATCCATCAGCCTCTACTGCCAAACACACACTTGAAACAGGTCAAAAGATTGATCTTAACTCGGCTTTTATGGTGTTGTACAAAAGTGTAAAAGGGCGTATACTAAGGTTTATTGAAGCCTTAACCATAAGAAAATTCAACCCATCTTTGCAGAATAATAAATAAGAGCTTTTGTCTAAATTTGACCGAATAGTTTCACAGTATTTGGGCACCGAGTTGATGTGAGACATTAAAGAGGAAGAATTTATTGATAAAGTTTCAGTGAAAGAATTTGAAGTAAATTCAAGATGGGACCGGCAGTAACCCTAGAAGAGCACCTGGAAGAGTTAATAAGCTTTAACACGTAATGAAAATGTAGATAACATAAAGTGTGAATAAACAGGTTTGGATCTGATATATAATGTTCTATGTGTTATCACTTAGACATTTAAATCCTACTGTGATCAACTGTATGAACTGAGAATTAGATTTTCTTAATTTCAACGTGTTCTGAATTTCATATAACACTTGGATTTACCGATAGATCAATCATAATATTGAACAAATGTTATTTAAGTTTACATGTGATCAGTATTCATTATATGACGCTCATAAATAGTGAATCGTGAAAATGTTTTACAAATCTGTTACTATGTGGTCTATGTTAGCGATCTGCAGAAATACCATTCATCAAGGCTTGATGAAAATTCACTTATATGTTGGTTCAATCAATCTTATCCATTAAAATACTGTTCATTGGAATAATGAACTTATCTCACTGAATAATTGTCAATCTCTCACAACCTAATTCTACACTCCTGATAATTGATAATTAATAAAAATAAGGAGAATTCAGCGACGGAAATTTTCTTTTTGACGAAATCATTTACTTAAGCTATACATTTCGTATTTATAGTTGTATGGTAAATACATGTCTAGAGAAGGACAAAAAAGATCGCATTATAAAGTAATTCGAGACTCTACATATCAAATAAGGTTGCGAAATAATCAGGGGTTTAGGGAAGAATGGGGGAATGAAAATAATTTACGGGTTAGAATTATGAAAGATAATTGTCCGCTCAGCAGATATGAAGATAAATGAAAAACATAAAGGTCATAATAGTAAGAACTGAATAATAATTGTGAAAAGTTGTTAGAGAATAATAATAACTGATTACGGTTTGGAATTACAAAACACTAATTCAAAACAAAAAACATGACCAAAATATACTACAGAAGGGAATTAGAGCCAAGGAAGGATAAGAGTTTGGATGTATCGTTTTTGCACTTCAAGTTCGGGCTTGAATTGGTGGATTATCAATGCCTCAGTAGTGCATAAGTATTTGATTCTATTCCTCTCCTATCCAGTTCCTTTGATTGTGCAGATTATTTTAAAGAAAGAAGGTGTTCAGAGTCAGTAATCAAGAGTATAATGATTATTTCATGTATTTTGAAATTGACATTAGCGCATTTACTAAAATAATACGTATCCCTTGACAGTTAATACAAAAATACATAAGCCTTAACGCAAACATACAAGGGACAGTAACGACAAAGCTGAAAGTATTATTCAATTTTGCAATTAAAGACTGAAATCATACCAACGTGGCTTGGGTGTAACGTAGTATGTTCGAAGCAAGTTGTGTACCGATTATTTTCAGGAATTTTAAAATATCAAGAATTTCTCCACTACCAAGTAATATTGTTTGCTTATCCTGCTGATCACCAGACAGTAGGAATAATGCTGATAAATTATGTTTCCTGAAAGATCTATGTCGCAGTAAATTGACGATCTGATATTAATTCTTAATAGTTGAGATCACGAGTCAATTAAAACTAGACCACCATGGAAAACCGTGTCTGTTGTGAGATAGTAACTCACTGATGATAATGGATGTGGATGTATCACTCAATTTTGTGGGTTAGTTGAAGTCAGACATTAACACGGTTGGATGCCGGCCATCTCAGTGGTCTAGCGGTTAGGCGCTCGCGTGCTAGATTGATAGGTCCTAGGTTGGAATCTCACGAGGTGGGATCGTGAATGCGAACTGATGAGGAATCCCACAATAGGACGAAACGGCCGTCCAGTGCTTTCAGGTTTTCCATGGTGGTCTAACTTCAATTGACCCACGATCTCAACTATTGAAATACAAAAGAATTGAATAAATTCCAGTTCATAACGCTTTATGGATGAGACTTGTAGTGTCAGTTATTATTTTAAGCCCATATACCATATTCTAGCTTTCGGATAGCTCAATCTATTCATTCTACTCCAACCTTTTTAATTATTCGCTTATCAATCTTCACTGTTTTTATATGAGCGCGTAGGTGTTTGTACACTTCTTATCCCATTACTCACCACATGTCTGTAACCTATTTTTGTGTGACTATAAATATTGATTAATGCTTGGTTAAAGGGGAGTTGGCTTACCCGCCATCTCCACTGCTCGTCGTTTTGCTTCTTTCTATTCCATTCACTTTATAAACAAAACATATGCATTCAAAAGTTCATTCTCGTTATTTGACTTATTTAATTCCCTTATTGACTAACGTGATTTAAGTCGATGATTACATACAAGGATAGGTGACATATATTTTAATAACAATCATTCATACAACCAAATTGGAGTCAGAGAACTGCTGAGGAGTCTCATACTAAGACGAAACTACCTTCCAGTGTTTCTGGGTTGTCCATGGTGGTCTAGCTTCAATTGACTTAATAGTACATTTTTTTAAATTTCACATTTAGTATAATTATGTACCATAATACATTCGAATTATAGTGATCGAAATATTGTCTGATCTAGATGAATTACTATCAAACACTGATAGATTAAAGCAACCTACGTCACAATTTCAGCCATTATTAATTCATATTAATAAGTGTGAAACTTAATAAATTCAAAATTATGGAACTAAGTAACTAAATTACTTACAATATACGCTAAGATGGCTCTAATACTAACTACTCATTGGTACCATTCTCTTCAAAAATACGAAAGTCACACATGAAATGTATAATTACAGTCATCATATCAAATACATAATTCGAATAAATGAATTGAACTGTAAGCAAAGATGAATGGTGGCAACAAGTGGAATTCATAACTTTTACTTTGCTCTATTTAAGACCCATCAGATGGATGTACCTTCATACAAGAGCTCACAATCCCTTCGAGACAAGAAGCCCAGTCCCATTCGATGATGCATCCAGCTGATGAGTTTTAAATACGATGAAACACGCGTCTTCATTAATAAGTTTTAGTGACTTAAAGGAAACATTTCGGCAATCCGCATAAGATAAACATAAGATACCAAGAAGAGATTAATAAATTACAATCCAAAACACTAATGATAAGATTCAAACAACCAATATAAATGAAACAAGACATTGAACTGCTTTAACAAAAAACAAACGCCGGTACGGTGATTACCTACTTATGAATACTCACATTTCTACAATTGTTGTAACGAAAATGAAGGTTGGACTACTTAAACAAACTAAGTTAGTCTTTCTGACTACCAATAAAATTCATGGCAAATTATTCGATTTGATTAGAACCATGAGTTTCATGGAAGTTAACAAAATTTCATTTGAATAAGTGCTTGGGCGTTTTCACTATTAACTGTTGGAGATTATTATTGCATTTGACAAAAAAAAATTTCGCATTTTATGTTTAAATTAAACCCATCAAAATAATCTGAACTATAAGAATTTAATTTATATAGACATTCATAGACAAATTATCAACATGAATGAGAATCATAACTGGACTACATTTTACACTCCAGTAAACAATTTGATTGATTGTGTGATGTTAGAACAAGGACATCCAAATGCCAGTAAAATATTATGTGATATTTCAATATTTCTTGGAAGTTTTATGGCTTATGTATTCCCATTGATTGGAGCCTTTGATTTGATTTCCAATTGTATTGTTGCTACAATATTTCTATATTATCTACCGCAACATAATAGACAATTTGTATATTTGGGAGTTCTCGCTTTATCAGATATTTCACTAGTTATTATTATTGGATGGTTACGTTGGTTTCCTACATTTGGTTTACCATTCGCTACATCAGGGAATGTATATTATTTCATCTCATTGACATCAAACACTAGTTGTAAATTGTACATGTTCTTTCAATCGGTTACATGCATTTTTCGTGGAAATATCTTTCTAATAATGGCATGTGATCGTTTATTGTTGATTCTTAAACCATTAATCTTTAAGAAACATTCCAAATATATTGTCTGGATAATAATTAGCACAGTATTCATCATAACTATTGTAATGTCATTACCTATTTCTATAAATAGTGATTTAATTCTTATAACCAATCGTAATATATGTTGGCATAAACGCTATATTGATTTCCTAATAATTTATCAAGCTTTATTTTCATACACATGTCTAACACAATTTTTAATTGTCATTATGATTGATACATTTTTCATGGTGAAAGTGGTACGTTGGTCACGTGGTCGTCCTCAGCCAACGGATACACAAACATCAAAAATGATGAGCAATTCACGTATTGTCACAATGCTGATCCTTCATATTTTTGCATTTTTATGTGCATTGCCATGTGGAATATCTTTTCTTCTTACAATCTCTGTTGATCGTTTAAACGATAACATTCCAGTAGGATTACTCTATTTCCTTTTAGTCTTTCTAAATATAGGATGGACTTTAATTTTTCTTCAGTCATCTTTAAACATTATTATATATTGTATTCACATTGAGAAATTCAAACGAATTCTGTTCAAACCAGTAATCACTTGTCGTAACTAAATATCAACTACCAGTAAGATACAATCAGTTTCCCTTGGTAGGTGACTGAATTAATAATCCTCCTTGCCCCAGTATTTAATACATGCTATCACTACATTTCATCTATGCTTTAAAAATCATATCATAAAATTATTAATACAGTAAATCATTAACATGTATTTGAATGTCCATCATTTTGTAAACGTGATTTTAATAAATTATTCTTTAGACGCTTACAAACCATTTCTACACATCGAATGCATATTCAAATGACATATGTTCTCAATAAACCATTGTGTGCTTTTGATGTTGTTGAATAAAATGTTTAATTATGAACTCGATTAATCGAATATTTATTTCAGAAGGGGAATTTGCGGATATTATACTAATTTTATTAATTGGGATCATGAGTCAATTGAAGCTAGACAACCATGGACAACCCAGAAGCACTGAACGGCTGTTTCGTCCTATTGTGGGACTCCCCAGCATTGCGAATCCACGATCCCAACACGAGAGATTCCAACCTAGGACCCATCAGTCTCTCGCGCTAACGCTTAACCACTAGACCATTAAGCTGACCGGTATCCAACGGTGTTTTGTCTAACTTCAACCAATCCACGAAATTGAGCGACACATCCACCATTGTCATCAGTGAGTTACTATCTCACAACAGACGTGTTTGAACTCCACTGATCACTGCTTCTCACTAGAACTCCAGGAAATACCTGTTGAAGCCAGTGAGCATATGTTGATTAGTATGTATTTACATATCCACACAGAAAACGAAAAAACGATCTGAGAACTACAATTCCCGTTTTCAGTAAACTATCATCAGATTCAACAACACGTGAGAGACGATAACACCGAAATTAAAAATTAGATTATTTACACCTATATAACTCTTGGTGAATCCATCAAGTCAACTTCTTCTATAGAGAAACATTGACAGAAGTTCTAGAAATTCGCTCCTTTGTCCTTATCAATTCATTTTAGCCTGGTTGGACAAAGGTGGAATTGTAACGGTCAACAGTTTTAACACAGCTCTTCTAGTACAAATAAAACACTAACCATATTAAGGAGTAATTTATTAAAATTCCTAATGCTTCACATACTTTGAATGAAAGAATTGATCGAAATACGAATCAACAGCCATTACTAACATTCGAATTAACCATCAGTTTTCTAGTATATTCCGACTCAATGACCTAATAGCGATTTCGACCATAAAATGACAAATCAAATATTGCCACATCTGTTATATTCTCATAACACTAGTGTTGATATTTTCTCTGTGTAATTACGCTTCACTTTCATCGGTCAGTCTGGTAACATATTACAACGATAGTTACCCAACCCAACATCACATCAGTACATACTGGTTAACACACACTCATACGTTTTTAGGATTTTTATTCCTTACATAAACTTATGCATTATAAATAGAAATCTTGAACCGTGTTCTCAAAATTTCAACCAAAACAACACTGAAACAGCATGATAATTATTTAAATTGATAGCGTACAGTGAGTATAGACGATGAGGGACTAAGGATAATGATATGACTGTCTTTTGTCACTGGCTGTTCTACATAGCTACATATTGACTATGAAAGTAAAACAAATCAGAGAATGCGCAACAAATTACCACTCGAATCAACCAGTTCTGCAGATTGACGATATTCACGAGTTCATCTTCATTAGTAGTCATTTGATGGTGTAGTATTGGAACTGTGAAATGCAATATTGTCTCACAGATAACAAGTGAGTTCCGACGATGGTGTACTGACGAAAGTATTATGTAACTTGTATTGTTTGTTGGATACGTTTATTTCACTATTTCTGACGGATAATAAGTACACGTTTTCGAATAGTCTCTATGATTCTATCAAACACATTATCGCAGGTGTTATACACATTATTTGAGAACAGCGTGCATGCACCGGAAAAAACTTATATCACCTTGTGTATCCACAAAGAATTCATATCCTGAATAACATCATTCTCAAAAAGTTCGGTTTAATATTGTTACCATTCCATTCGTATGGTGATGAGAAAACATGGACCGATAACTTTATATAATCGATGGAAAATTAATTTTGGTTAGTGATCAAAAGATTGTTGGTAAAAAATTATTTTTATTATATCCGAACGAATAGAAAAATCATATTTCTGACGTTTTTTATTAATTTAACTACTCTGAAGAAGCGGCTTACATTAAGTTGCGAAATTCTCAAATCTCGCGAGGCGGGATTGTGAATGCCCACTGCTGAGGAGTCCAATACTATGGTGAAACGGCGGTCCAGTGCTTCCAGGTTTTCCATGGTGATCTAGCTTCAATTGACTCATGATCTCAACTAATAAAATTACTATAATTCCACAAAGCCCCTCCTGATATATATATATATATTTATATATTATTTATTTCCTACCTAATGATCAATTTATTTGAAAAGAAAAATTCATTCGTTGATTTGTTTGAGTAAGTCTAAACTTATTAAAATTACATCGTGTTGAAATTTGTTTTGAATTAGATAACTGAGAATCAGCAAGGAAATACATCATAGGATACTAAAGCAGTTGTCATAACCAGAACGCGGCAGATCGTACCCACAACCTTGAGTCTCTCATTTGTTCACTTAACCTCCAGACAACTGCCTAACCATATATTAAATGTTCAATTTGCAAAATGCTCATCAATTGTCTCAAATAACTCAGAATTCCTTTGTTCTTGCATTTTCATACAAATTGCATTCTTTCTTCATTCTTTATTGTTCGGTCTTCTCGCCTCTCTGCTGCCAGACATTCTGTTCACTACTCACGTCATATACTACTTATGTCTACATAAGTAGCACACACCACAGTATCTTCCCATTATTATTTAGGGCTGCAAACGGTACTGGATTTGAATCCCGAAGTGAACATCAACTCTGGGATACAGGTACATCCAGCCGAAAAGTCCCAAATAGGACGAAACGCGCGTCCTCCATTCCATTGCTAGCCACTATCCATCTTTGCTTAAAATTATTGTTTAGTTGATATAAAGATACATAATCAAGAAATCTAGATTTCACGCTGTTGATTACGCTATTCTCATGTTTTGTTAATTTCCTCCTTCAACAGGTATTTATTGAATTAAAGGAACTCATTGTGTTGTTGAATTCAAAGAAAAAATATTTTTTGACGAGATTATTTATTTAAACTATACACTCGTATTTGTAGTTGTTTGGTAAATATATAAGTCTATAGGAAGATGGGACCAATTAGACGATTTGGACTTTACAGATAACCTAGCCCTCCTATCCAATACACACGAACAAATGTAGATAAAGACACCCAGTGTAGTAGCAGTCTCTGCATCAGTAGGCCTCAACATACACAAGGGGAAAACGAAGGTCCTCGGAGAACGCCAATCTAATCACACTTGACGGCGAAACCCTGGGAGATGTGGAATCCTTCACATACCTGCGAAGCATCATCGATGACAATGAAGATCAGATGCAGACGTCAAGGCGAATATTGGCAAAGCAAGGGCCTCATTCCTACAGTTGAATAACATATGGAACTCAAAACAACTGTCTACCAACCAATTTCAAAGTCAAAATCTTCAATACGAACGTGAAGACAGTCAGTTCTACTGTACGGAGCTGAAACTTCGAGAACTACAACAATCATCATCAAGAAGGTACAAGTATTTATCAATAGCTGTCTACGCAAGATACTCAACATCTATTGGCCGGATACTAACAGCAACAGCCTTTTGTGGGAGAGAACAAACCAAGTTCCAGCTGAAGAGGAAATTAGGGAAAGATGTTGGGATTGGATAGGTCATATATTACACAATTCATCAAACTGCATCACGAGACAAGCGCTAACTTGGAATCCTGAAGGGAAGCAGAAAAGAGGAAGGCCAAAGAACACATTTCGTCTGGAAATAGAAGTGGATATGAAAAGGATGAATAAGAACTGTTAAGAGCTGGAAAGGATTGCCTAGGTCAGGGTTGGATGGCGAGTGCTGGTGAGTGGCCTATGCTCCTTCGTGAGGAGTAACAGGTGTAAGTAAGTAAGTAAGTAATAGGAAGATGGAAAAGATTACATCCTAAAGTGATTTATTTATTGAAAATCGAAAAATAAACCACCTTCCTCTTAAAAACTTATTACTACTATTAATAACAGAATTCAATCTTTAAAAATGTCACTGACATAGTTGAATACAGGCATCACTCCTAGAAAATATCTCACTGAATAGCTTATTGAAATACAACTCATACTTAATGTACTTAAATCATTTCATTGAAGTTTAGTGATTCCAAGCAACTTCTTCATAGTTCAGTCATGTGATTGTATGATTTCTCATATTGGTTATTTCCATCTAGTTTTCTGGGCATTTCATTGTGATATTTTTTTCTTTTTGGTAGATCATTTATTAAGAAAACAATCTCACTTGTTTCATTATGTCATATTTTCTCACAAATGTAAAATGTCATTCAATAACTTGTAAGTACTTAATTGTTATTACTACGTTTATCGCCCCCAAACGCCCTGGTACTTCCGAGAGTGGGGACAGTCCTCTCTCCCTCTCAAATCGCTCTCACATGGCCACACGTATACAGACACTACTAGGGAAGTACACCTCGCTGCCCTATCGCAGTATAGCTGTTGTTTACGAAATTGAGAGGACGAAACGAGAATGTCTGACTCTCTAACTGGGTTGGTGGACACGGAGGAACCACATGGGGGAGTTTGCAATCCCTGATTCCAAACCAATGGTGAACATGGGCTCCAATATCCTGAGGGAACAAATAGTGTATGAACTTATTGTTGGTCACCTGCTATCATGGGATTGCATCTTCTGACGTTGCTCCACTACCTTGTAGATCAGACCTTTAGGTCAAAGGCTCGGAGTGTGGCCCCCTAAGAAAACCACCTGCTTCGATCTGGCACTCGGTCAGTATCACAGCTCACACACAGAGCAAGTGACTTGTGTGGCGCATATGTAATCGGTGCCCCTTTGTACCAATATTAATGTGTTCAAAGAAATAAATAAACTACCTTTATCAGTAAACACTTCATTACCAATTTATGATGTACAATTATTTACAATATTACATTTATTACTTCTATGCTATTGCATATCAAGTTTTCATTAAGCTTAGTGAATTTTTCTTCAGATTTCAACCACCAGTTTGAAAGTAACCTTATTGGTTAAACAGTTTACATGAGAAAACAATCACACAACTATTCGATAATATATTTTTTGACTTACTGGCTTATCAACTACTTTGTTTATATGTTGTAATTACTTATCGGATACATATTTTCATTTTATCAGTAAATCTTATGTGAGCAACAATATTCAAGTACTTACACATTATCCGACTGGATCAGACCAATCACTAAACTTTGTAACAAATAGATAGATTGTAAGTTATACTATATGACATGTTTCGCATAAATGAATTGATCTCTGCGTACATAGTATAATAGTTTAGTTTGTGTTATGCTTATGCTCAAACGTGTAACCTTTATAACTGATCAAACTAAATGTAATTTAATAATCGAATTCATGAGGTAATGGAAGCTAAACCACCATGGAAAACCCAGAAGCACTGAACGGCTGTTTCGTCCTATTGTGGGACTCCCCAGCATTGCGAATCCACGATCCCAACACGAGAGATTCCAACCTAGGACCCATCAGTCTCTCGCGCTAACGCTTAACCACTAGACCATTAAGCTGACCGGTATCCAACGGTGTTTTGTCTAACTTCAACCAATCCACGAAATTGAGCGACACATCCACCATTGTCATCAGTGAGTTACTATCTCACAA